>CM052898.1:166088007-166221566 GCA_028534135.1 Potos flavus
TCAGCTCAGGTCATGATCCCAGGATCCTGGGATCAAGCCCTGCATGGGGCTCCCTGCTCCGCAGGAAGCCTGTTTCTCCCTCTCCTACTCCCCCTGCTTGTGTTCCCTCTCTCACTGTCTCTCTCCCTCTGTCAAATAAATAAATAAAATCTTTAAAAAATATATATGTATGTATATTAGAAAAAAATCATTGCCATACATTCCTTTGGATAAAAGCACATAATTTGAAAATTCAGAAATTCTAATTTAAAAAATGGCATTATTCTCTTGGATATAGGCCTTACCAACATATTTATGAATATGTCCCCTCAAGAAAGGAAAACAAAGCAAAAATAAACTACTGAGACTATATCAAAATAGAAAGCTTTTGCACAGCAAAGGAAATTATCAACAAAAACTAAAAGGCAACTTGCTGAATGAGAAGATATTTGCAAAGAAAATATCCAATAAGGGGTTAATATCCAAGATATACAAAAAATGTATGCAGCTCAACACCAAAAAACAAACAATCCAATTAAAAAATGGGCAAGGAGACTGAATAGAATTCTTTCCAAAGAAGATACAGAAATGGACAACAGACACATGAAAAGAGGGTCAAAATCACTAATCATCAGGGAAATGCAAATTAAGACTACAATGACTACAAAGACCACAATTAAGACACCAGTCAGAATGGCTAGAATCAAAAAGATAAGAAATAACAAGTATTGGCAAGGGAATGTAAATTGGTGCAACCACTAAGGAGAACAGTACAGAGGTTTCTCAAAAAATTAAAAATAGAAATACCATTTGATCTAGCCACTCCACTACTGGAATTTACCCAAAGAAAACAAAAACACGAGTTAAAAAAAAAAAAATGGGGCACCTGGGTGGCAAAGTTGGTTGAACATCCGACTCTTTTTTTTTTTAAAGATTTTATTTACTCATTTGAGATAGATACAGAAACAGAGATGGAGAGAGAGAGAGCACAAGCAGGGGGAGAGGCAGAGGGAGAGGGAGAAGCAGACTCCCTGGTGAGCTGGGAGCCGGACATGGGGCTTGATCCCAGGATCTGGAGATCATGACCTGAGCTGAAGGCAGACACCCAACCATCTGAGCCACCCAGGCATCCCAAGCATCTAACTCTTGATTTCAGCTCAGGTCATGATCTCATGGGTTGTGTGATTGAGCCCTGTGTTGGGTTCCATGCTCAGTGGAGAGCCTGCCTCTCCATTTCCCCCATCCCCCGCTTGTGCTCCCCTCCTCTCTCTCTCTCTCAAATAAATAAAATCTATATAAATGCATGCCTACATTTATTGCAGCATTATTATGATAGCCAAGATGTAGAAACAGCCTGTGTATCCATTAGTAGATGAATGGATAAAGAAAAAAAGTATATATATATACATATATATATATATATATATATATATATATATATCTAGAGAGAGAGAGAGAGAGAGAACAGAATATTATTTAGCCATTAAAAATGAGATAGTGACATTTGCGACAACATGGATAGACCTAGAGGGTATGATGAAAAGTGAAATAAATTGGACTGAGAAAGACAAAAGCCACAATATTTCTCTTATATGTAGCATCAAAACAACAAAACGAATGAACAAACCACCAAAGAAACCCACAAACTCTTAAATACAGAAAAAAACTGGTGGTTGCTAGAGGGGAGGCTGGTAGAGGAAGGATGAAATACGTGAAGGAAATTAACATGAACAAAATTCCAGTTATAAAACAAATAAGTCGGAGATTAAAAGTATAGCATTAAAAAGTAGCAGATAAGTAACTTATAACTTAGCTTTCAAGGCACGACTTTGTGTTGTTGTTGGTTTTTTTTGTTTGTTTGTTTTCTGTTTGTTTTTAGAATAGGGCTTTTTCTACTTCTCTCATGATTCAGAATTCTAAATGTCCTTACCTGATCAGATGACCCTGCAATTCATTTTGCAACTTGTTCCACTGAGATACAATACAACACAGGGAACAAATCTTCCATTTAGTAACTGTGTGATCTTGGAGAATCTATTTAAGCATTGTATCTTAGGTGTTTTTTTTTTTTTTTTCATATGTAAAATGGGGATGATACAGAATTATTGGGGGGATTAAATTAATTAATAACTAAAGTATTTAGAGTAGTACTCAGTTCCTCACAAAGTTAGCTAAGATCATCATCATCATCACCAACCTCATTGTTCTCACAAAGATTTACTATAATCCTTTGTCTATTTTATAATGTCCCAACTCTGATTTATGAGGCTAAAAGACAATGGTTAAAACACGCATGACATCCCAAGTAGCTTCACTGGATTTTTTTTTTTTAAGATTTTATTTATTTATTTGTCAGAGAGAGAGAGAGCACAAGCAGGCAGAGTGGCAGGCAGAGGCAGAGGGAGAAGCAGGCTCCCCGCCGAGCAAGGAGCCTGATGCGGGTCTCGATCCCAGGACCCTGGGATCATGACATGAGCCAAAGGCAGCTGCTTAACCAACTGAGCTACCCAGGCATCCCACTTCACTGGATTTTTAAAAATATTTTTTTCTAGGGAGTTTTTAAAATATATTTTTGGAATTTTTTGTGTGTGCAAGAGAGGTATGCTTACTCTGCATTTCCAGGCTCAACTGAGGTTTCTTCAATAGTAATCTATTACTTACAGGGATGTATAGGCAAGGTCCATCCAAGGACTTTTATGGAGAGAATGTTCTCTCATTGCGAATTGCACAACTCCCAGTACACTAATCGGCACAAGTACCCTTCTGTGAGTACTTTGTGCTAAAAACCCGGCTCCAATTGATCATTTAACTCAATACTTTTTTCACCCCTCACACATCTTTAGCAATTTAAGTACCACGATGTTGCCATTTTTCAATTTGCAAAACCTGGGTTTCAAAAGGAAGAAATATAGTAGGATGTGTTTTTCAATCCCTAAACATTATCTGCCCCATCCAACCTACTGTGTCACTTGGGAATATCTGTTTGAGCTTCATCTCCAAGATATCCTCCCACTACTGTATGAAACAATGGAGTTGGTGGTGCATTTGTTCCCAACCCTAACAGTTTTGTGAACGTACAAAATTGAAGTGGTAAAAATTACTAGGTGGGTTGCTTTAAGCCACTGTTTTTCAGGTCTGAGGATGTATCAATCACTGTAAGGCTATCTTAGAGTACCATCAATGGTTTGCCCACCTCATTCACACAAACGATGAAATCAGAAATGCACTCTTTTGGCAACACAGTAGCCAGAGGCTTTTTCCATAATGGTACTGACTTTCTTCCAACTGAGGCAATGAACCGATTTAAAAAATATATATATAGCACACAGACTTGCATATCTGAGCATGTATGTCTGCATATCTTAGCATTTTACTGCTGATATATGAACAGTAATATTGTCATGATTTGGGATTAAAATATATTCTTGTACATAAAAGCACAGATTCTCCAGAACAAAGGATGAAGCCACAATAAAAGCTCCCTTTTATGCTATTTCCTTAGAGGACTGACAACACAGTGTAGCAATATGTCTTGTTTTTTCCAAGACTAAACATCGTTTAAAAAGGTCTATTCTCAGTCTACAGAAAAGCTTTAAGAGCTCATTTTTATTTAAAGTGTCTTTGGAGAGAATATCATCCTTCCCTTGGATCTAATTGTCACTGTTTTCCTAAGTGGCTACATTACTTGTAAGGTTGCTTCTGTAAACCGCCCCTGCTTTCCCCAAGAACACGTTTGCCATTTGGCCACAGGCACTTATGAGAGTCCTGTCCCTCCCTCTCTCTCTCTCTCTCCCTTCCTCGATTTATTTAAAATGAAGCACCTCGTTTCTATGGCAGACATAGAGAATAGAGGCAGGTCTCCAGCTAAATTGCTTTCCCATACGCTCTCTTCCTTCGCCCTGAGATCCTTCCTCAGATATGTGACAGGCCGATTAGAAGCCAAGAGTCTGGGAGTGCCTCATTTCTTCACTAATTCTGGGTTGGCAGGCTCTCCGTGAAATTCCCATGAAGCCCAGCTCCCAGGAAGAGGTTTCTAAGAGGTCAAACAAATGCCATTTCCCTCACATTTGCTGCCTGGCTTGAGCCAGCTCTGTATTCTCTACCCCCAAAGCCACCACCGAAAGGTGAGGTTGCCCACTGGGGCAGCACAAGTGTCAGAGCATTCAAGTGAAGGGGATGTTGTGCAATTATTAGGTCATTTCATCGTTTCAGGGACTCGATTATCGTGATTGACTCTCCTGTCAGTCCCACCGTCATCAAATAATTGTACAAACCTCATCTTCACTTCCACTCCGGATCTATGGCCTGTGTGACCTTGGGTAAGTCATTTAAACTCCCGGAGTCCATTCCTCTTGCCAAATATAACACACTAAATTACCGTTTGAGCTGAGTCTTCTTTGTGCTGTATTGCTTCATTTAAACTGATGGGTTTATTGCAATTCAAAACAGTGAATGAACTAGGTTCCCCTCAGAGAAATTTCTTAAATCGCGGTTCTAAGGATCACAAGAAGTCATGTTATCCATCCAGAGTTGCAAGCAAATCTTCAGTCTACTGATTGCTGAGAAATAACACCTACCCCCCTTTTTTTTCAATTTCACAGGAATTAGGGTGCCTGGGTGGCTCAGTGGGTTAAAGCCTCTGCCTTCGGCTCAGGTCATGATCTCAGGGTCCTGGGATCCAGCCCCGCATCGGGCTCTCTGCTCAGCAGGGAGCCTGCTTCCCCCTCTCTCTCTGCCTGCCTCTCTGCCTACTTGTGATCTCTCTCTCTCTGTCAAATAAATAAATAAAATCTTTTAAAATAAAACAAAAAAAACAAAAAATTTCACAGGAATTAAAATGCTGTTCAGTTATGCTGCGAAGTATCATTGCCTCAACTAAAGAACATTACACTATTTCAATAAGTTGAATAAGAGGCTATATTAGGTATGTCTTCCATGCCCAATGCGTTAAATAATCTATTCAACAAATCGTAAGAGTATTCATATTTTCTCCCAAATCCACAAACGGGCTGCCAAGGATCTGTGAAAAACATCCCATCCCAGTGCCGGCCCCCCTCTCCTAATTTCACTGACCACCTGTTTTATTACTTCTGTAGGGCACTGCAGATACATTAAGAGGAATAAGTTGATACCATGTGCGAGTCATTTAAAAGGAAATTCTAACCAGAATGACAAGAGGATCTCATAAACAGCCTGACCCTCAGCATGTCCCACAGGTAGTGCCACGGCCCAGCAAGGCTATTAGTGTAAACATTCAAGAGACAATAAAGAAGGCTGGTCAGAGCCCCAGATGGTGGCGCCGTAAAAACACATTCCAAGGCTTGGCATCTGGATTTTGCAGCTGCCATGCACAGCCCATATGTGGCAATAAATATTGGTTCTGAGGCTGGAACAGCTAGAGGCTAGGGTCAAAGGGAACCTTCTGAACCATCACAATGGAGCAAACAGACAAAACCCGGAAATGATTGTGAAATGGCATGCACTTTCTCATACCTCCTACGCCTTTTTTTATCGTCAGTGGCTGAAATGCTAAGGTAAACTTTTAGGGAATAAGAGTTTATTTGTCAAAGATCAGCAGCGAGAAGGCAATCATGCTTTTTTGTCGCTGCTGTTATTTTGCTCACTCCCAAGTATTAAGCTCTACTTACTCTCATCTGTTGTTTTGTCATCGTTTAAATTCTTAGTACCTGTGTTCAGCTATAATTTATCACTTATGACACAACCTCTTAGTAACCTATTGTTTTCTTTTTCAGATGCATGATATTTGTATTCATGTATCTGTTTATTCACTCAACAACTATTTTATTGATTATTTACTACGGCCCAAGCATCAAAGGGATAGGGATATACAAAACAAAGTCCCAACTCTCATGACGCCTAAGTTCTACTAATGCTAATTTATGCACTCACTCCCCATTATTTAGTAAGCACTGACCATACACCATAGATTTCTCATCTCAAAGAGAGAAGAATTTTTGTTCAAGGGGACAGATAAGAAAATAGACAATAGTAAGTGTGCGAAATGTTAAGTGTAACTGCAGAAGATAACTTCCTGAGAACACAGAGAAGGGTGTTCAAATCAGATATGAATACGACAAAGGAATTAGGGAGGGCTTTGCAAAGGAAGAGAGACCTCAGCTGAGAATGAGAGGTTTAGAAGGAACTAGCCAGGGAACATTCAGGAAATGAACAACTCAAGAAAAGAGAACAGAGTGCTCAGAGCTCAGCCAATGGTTTAGCAGAGGTGGAATGTCATATGGGAAGAAAATATGGAAGGAACTAAAGGTATGGTGGGCAGTCATGGCCAGTCTTGAAGAGCTTTTGCAAAGCACCCACGAATTAAAAGATATTTTGTCTTCAAGGCAACTGAACTAGGGAGATTCATAGGTACATAGATAAAAGGGATAAAGTCCCAAAGAAAGATATTTGGGAAGTGGAGGAGAAAGATCTGGCTTCTTTCCAGCCAGAAGGTCCTTCAGAAAGTGTATAACCTAGACTTTGAAGCAGAGGTAGGATTTTAGAGAAAAGGATTGTGGGTAATTTGGCAAAAAAAAAAAAAAATGAGTATTGAAATATTTCAAATTCTTACAAGGCCTTTTAAAAAGATCTGCTCCTCTAAGGAAAGTGAGTATAATTTTTGAGATAGTAAAGTTAAAAAAATTGAGGAAGAACATATGATTAGATATAAAGTAACCGAGACATGAACTTCTGCGATAGCCACGTTCTCCCCTCCCACCAAGGGATTTAGTGTATTTTTAAATTATTTTGGTTATTACTTAAACCAGCACTAATCTTGCTTCCAACTTTGGGGTCACCTAAAATTTCCAGATATCCTTTCACCTCAAATCCATACAAGTGAATTTGGACTATATCTACCTTTTTAATTTCCTATATGTACTTTCCATGACATGCTGGCACATTCTTCCGAACTTACAGAAGTATCTCATCGATAGGTTATAAAACCAATATCTTTTGTCATCCACTTCCTGTCTAGCAGAGTTTGATACAAGTTATTTTGCCCCAGATTCCACTCAAGACATTTTAGCTAAAGAGCTGTCTAAATGGCCTCATAGCAAAACATTTTATTTATGAGATAGATTCAAATCGTATGCCCTGACATACTATTACCAAAAGATTTTTACGGCGTCATTCCTTATTACAGGTTATTTTTTGTCAGTGTGTATTGTGTCTTAACCATTAATATAATCTGAAAACACTACTGGTAACAATATCTTCTCTGATCTCTTATCTCATAACCTGGAATTAGAAAATCATAAAGACCCCGTACCTTCAAGTAATCAGATTAATCAATCGTATGCTAGGCTAATGTTGCTGAAAACATAAGTTCAACCATTTTTACCAAGGGTTTTTCACTGTTTACATACAGACTACATTGTCCTTCTTTACTGAGAGTTTGCATTTCTAAAAATTAAAGGCTTTTCATTTCTTTCAGTCACTCTATCTTGACTTCCTGTTATTTCTAGCAATCATTCCTTATGAAACACTGTTCTAGTTCCCCACTCAAGTCCAAAACGCATGCCCGTTTTCATGGTCCCTGCATTTGACTACAACAGCTTGCCAATTAAATCTTGCCAGGTCTCGTCATTTCAGCATTCAAAAGAGCTTCTAAAATCCCACCTGCTCTGTGAAGCTCCCCAGCAATAAAGACCATTCACAGGGCTGTGTTTGTTCTGCCTTGTCATAACCTTTGGGCTACATCCTGTTTGCTGAAAAGCCAATCTTTTGCCTGATAAGGCTTGCTGAGGGCCCCGTCCGCTTTGTGCACCATGTATATTTAAATAATAAAACAGAAGCTGGTGATCACGGGGACCCTCATTTCAGATTATCAAGTGTAAATTAGCCAAGTGTTTTGATAGCTCTTAATTATTGACAACAGACAGGCTCATGGAAGAGTCGGCATAAGCCATGCGTCTAGGTAATATGAAACCTCGCTCCTCTCCTTGGCAATTACATCTCTGCTGAGATATGGGGAGGGGAGGGGGACCACCAGGTGTCCACCAAAAAGGATAGAATTTGTGGATTAGCAAAAAAAAGTGAGAGCTAATGAGGCTGTGTTCTAGGAGAGCTTTCATTAGCAGTGCTGTATTAGTGCATAATTCGGAGACCATTTTCAAAAAGGCTCTAAAAACGGCCGGAGAAATCAGTGGTGCACAACAGAAATTATGGACCCAAGCAGGCTGCCTTCCTCAGACGTTGCCAGGGTGGGTGTTCCTTGTGAAGCCTTGGTTTTATACTCTCCTCTTAACATAAGGCTCTCTTGGGTCAAGCTTACTCCTCTTCACCCCTTTCTCTGTCAGTATTCTTCACCAATAAAGTGCTAGATAGTACTAATTGATCAATTTTTGAAGCTTTTTTGTACGAATTTTTTACACGAATACTTAAGCCTCCCATCATCTTTATGTTAAATAAGATATAAGAAGCCATCAAGATGTTTATGCTGAATAGAGATTATTTTTTGAGAGGGGTTATTGTTTACACACACACATATACACACACTTATTGAGAAGCACTTTGAACATTTTACTCCTTTGACTTCTGTTTATACTTTATGGTGTTGATATTATCCTTACCATGTGCATAACGAAAGAGATTAAATAATTTTCCCAAATCACATAACTCGTATTTGGTAGAGACTTGCTTTTAACACTAAGATGTATTACAAACATTTTAAACATTATGAAATATCAAGTAAGTGATAACTTAAGTATTGAAGATTTTTAAAAATATTTCTAGGATGATAAAAATACCAAGAATTTAAGATTTGTCTTTGGTTGTCATCTGTGTTTTGATCTATTAATCCCATTTCTGTGAGTGGCATTAAAACAGGAGGATCACTGGCACCTGAAGACAAATTATCTAAAGGCAAACAAAATTTTGATCAACTGTTGACAATTAGGTAGCTTCATTGGGTTAATGAGTTTATAGACACATTAGCGATCACATACAGAGCTTCAATAATTGATCATTTTGGAATCAAAGATATTTTTTGATGTGATAATTGAAACACATGCTCAGGGCTGACAACAAAGCTGGCTTACAACCTGCAGTAACTACTCAACCTCCAGACAGAAACACCATTGGTCAGTTTTATGAATGCAGCTACATGTCTAGAAGTAACTGGAAACCTTCTGTTCTTATACACCCATAGGCTTTCCATTGGCAAGACTATTTTCTCACAGCTTTCTATTGAATAAATTGAAATGTACTTTCCAGAAAAAAAATTGTTTTGGCGCTTGGGATCCACTTAAAAACATAATGTCTTCTTCCACTGTGACTGCAAAAGAATCTGAAACGAAATTTAGCTCCTATTCTTGCTCATGGTTTTCATCCTCTGGTATCTATAAAATAGCTTTAAAGGCTATCCAAATCTACAGCACTCCTGAATTACTATAGTAAGAGTTTGGGTAGTCACTCTAGAAGAAGTATACTATGTTATCCCAAACAGTTTGGTTTTAAGTTGAGAAACGAAGTTTAGCTACCACTGGACATGTGGTACTTCTCAGCACCTCAGAGGTTAATTTCCTTGGGGAAGCCAGTCTCCGAGATATACATACCACCACAAGGTGGCAGTAGAGATTTGTGGTCACATGGTTGGGCACCTCAAAGAATGGGCCTTAAATATATTCATGGTTTATACTACATTTTCTACGAACTGGTTGAATTGTTTTTAAAACACGAAAGACTTTATTCTAAGCTCATTTTATTAATTCGTACAAAATTTCACTTTGCCAACATTTTTCTTTAACAGGTGCCTTTAAGAAAGCCTTTCTCTATTTTCAGACTCATATACCCTAATTTGATTTCAGAACCTCAAAAAAGATTCTGGTTCCCCTAAATCCATATTTCACTGAATAATATCACATTTACATGTTCCCTCTACCAAAAGAAAATTCAATCTCCCCAACAGGAACCTAAATTCTAACTCCCTAGATAACTGGGATTTTAGTGAATAGTCTCAAGTCTACTTCTCCCTTGGACAGTAGAGTTGTAACTTCATGTTTCAGTGGGTTTTTCTCTCTAAGAAAAGATACCGTAGCCCGTTCCTATTATGCACAAAATTAGCAATTGAAGTTTAATGGAAAGGTCATTAAACCTTGGGTCAGAAGATCTGGGACCCTGTCCTTATTCTGCCACATTTTGCTGGGTGCCGTTGACCAAGACACTTAACCCTTTGACCCTTGGTTTCCTCTTCTGTCAAAAGGAAATACTGGCTCAATAAGGAAATAAGGATTAAATAAAAGTAAATGAAATAAATGCTTAGAACAGAGTAGGTCTTTAACAAATGCTATACTAGAAAGTGCTTTAATTTCTAAAACTTGGCAGTCAACAGGAAAAGATTACTGAGAATAAAAACAGGTTATAATAAAAACAAACTCAAGAAGTAAAACAATTCTCCCCTTTTTTCTAACAGTTCTGAAAGGTGTTCAAGATCATTTAAGGCTACAAGTAAGAACCTTTGGTAGTTCAGTCATCAGATTTTATGTTCTCAGCTTAGAGAAAGGAGGCAAAACCATCATTCTGTCAAAAACCCAAGAAAGAACTGTTTTAATTACTTACTACATGATAAAGCTACTCCTAAGGTTTAGTCCTCTTTTTACTCCCTAGAAAATAACTACCTCATTAGACAAATTGAGCTTTGTATTGATCCAATTAAAATATGAATAGGTTGACTTATTATAGCAATTGCTGTTCAGTAGCAGAAAATTATGTTTTTAAAGAAAAAACAAAGCAGCATTTTCCTGATCTTCTCAAAGTCAAAATTAACTGTTTAGCTAAACTGTCCTTAAATATGGTGATTAAGCAAAATATAAAATAGAACAAAAGAAAAATTATGTCCAACATGTGTCTTTTTAAATATTATTTTGAACAAAACATATCAAATATTATATATTAGGATTTTTTAAAGAAATTTATTTTTAAGAATCTCTATACCCTCTATACCCCATGACCCTTAGATCAAGAGTCACGTGTTCTACCAATTGAGCCAGCCAGGTGCCCTTATATATTAGGAGTTTTTAAGTGTCAATTTATATTCATGGTTCTAGGTCATTTCTTTACCACTTATTTCTAGTTTACCTTCTCAGAATCAACAGATCAGAATCCATACCACTGTCTAAGAAAACCACAATCTTCTTATGGAAATAACTCATATACTAAGAAAGGAAGAAAACACCATTGACCTACTGCTGACATGTCATTTCTCAGTGGCAAAAGAGAAGAAAAGAAAGAAGAAAGAAAGAAAGAAAGAAAGAAAGAAAGAAAGAAAGAAAGAAAGAAAGAAAGAAAGAAAGGAAGGAAGGAAGGAAGGAAGGAAGAAAGGAAGAAAGAAACAGAGAGAGAGAAAAAGAGAGAGAGGAAGGAAGGAAAGAAGGAAGGAAGGAAGGAAGGAAGGTGTAAGGAAGGAAGGAAGGAAAATGATTTACCTGACTTTCCATCATTTTAAAGTCCTGCAGGCCTACTTATTAGCACATTGTATGATTTTCTTTGCCCAACTAGATTTAGATTCTTCCTACCAGGGAAAACTTCTTTTCATGTCAGGACTCACATTTCACAATATTTTGGTAATACTAGATTTAATTTTTAAAAAGACAAAATTTAAGATTTTTTTGCAATAGAGCTATTCAATGAATATTGAACTTATTTCTGTAGTTTATGTCACATAGCTCTTTATGTGAATAAATTCTATATAAATCATTTTTTTCTCCACCTGATTTAATTTTAAATTCCCCTTCCATACGAGTATATTTAAATACCTAAACATAGAGAAATACTTCCTTGGTTCGTATGAACTTTTACAATTAATTTCTAACTTTACCTTTTGAAGAAGTCTCCTAGGAACCACATTATCTTTCTAACATCCTACATCAAGTCAAAATTTAGTGTTGAAATTGTGTACTTCAGAGGCAGTCCACTTTTTACAGAATCAACTATGAGCATCTGTTGGCCATCTGGAGAAACGGAGATATGTTGGCTTGAGCACTCCTAATCTGTGCGTACCTCTCGAAAATTTGTTTGCAATACTTCCTAGTTTTCTTTGACTTGGATCTTAAAATGCTCCACATACATCTGTAATGCCAACTTCAGTGCACCCAAATATTTTTCAAAACAATATAAATTGAAGGTTAATACAATTAGCCATATAAATGAAGTTAATGTTGTTTTGTCAAATAGAGTAATCCACATTTTCTAAACAGGTGATCTGTTACAATTCATTTACCAAAACTTTCTGTTTATTCCTAATTTAAAAATAAGATGTAAAATGTTTGTTCTTTTTTTTTAAAGATTTTATTTATTTATTTGATATAGAGAGAGAGATCACAAGTAGGCAGAGAGGCAGGCAGAGAGAGAGAGGGAGAAGCAGGCTCCCCGCTGAGCAGAGAGCCTGACACGGGGCTCGATCCCAGAACCCTGGGATCACGACCCGAGCCGAAGGCAGAGTCTTAACCCTCTGAGCCACCCAGGCGCCCCTAAAATGTTTGTTCTTTAGAAAGAATCAAATGCCATTTAAAATGAATGAGGTGATTTATGAATAAGCCATGCACACATATGTCACTCTCAGTCACCATATTTTTTTTTCTTAGTTTTTTAAAAGAAGGGGTGGTCTCGCCTTGCTCATGAATGACAGCTGCAAAAAAGCAAACACTGAAAAATGCCACCACTCAGTGGTCATGAAGACACCATCCAGTGTCCCAAAGTAAGCCCAAGGACTGCAAAGTGGACAATACAGAAGGGAATGCCTATTCCAGTCAGTTAACACTTGAATGTCTGATTCTGAAGCAAAAGACTTGTGTTTGCTTCTGCTACTTTATATACACAGCTCAGTCATGGTGTACAAAGACTATAGGTACTTTGTCTAGTTTGATGAATTTACTTTTAAGAAAGGATTAAGAAGATGTTCAAACCTGAAAAGTAAAACCAACCATCTGCTCAGGTGACATGAGATTTCTCTCTGAGATACACTGCATCTTGGCATATGGCCCCAGCTCTGCCTTGCCTCCAGCGTGAAGGGTAAGGGAGACCAGATATTAAAGGAAAAGGGGAAGGCATTTCCACCAGTGGAATGATAGAGACACAATGGAAAGAAGCTGAATATTTGTTGATAGCCCAGTATGGACAGCCTGGTCCAGGCATCTTTGACAATTACCACACAGAATCCTCAAAGCGATCTTCCAAAGTAGCCTGAAGACCTCCATTTTACAGAGGAGAAGACTTAAAATGGCCCCAAGATAAATAACTAAACCAAGATTACAAAGTGAATTAATCCAAAGCCAAGAGAGAATTCAGTTCTAGACCCTTCCAGATCTAAAGTTAATATGCTTCTACGAATTGTAGTGGTTTTGAAGTAAGCTAGTCATTTTACTTATGACTGTATGATACCAATATCTGAGGACTATAATCCTGACTTCTTTCATGTATTGTATTAGTGTACTATGACATAACAGAATTCTATATTTATATGGAAAAAATATTTCTTTGGAATGGCTCCTTAAAAGTAGCGTTCCTCAAGTAAAACTTACATAGGGAAAATCAGGAAAAGGCACTAAGTCAAACACTTGATAAATTTACAGCCAGCTATTAGTTTTCTGTGCTTAGAGATATTGGTCCTAGACATCATCATCATCATCATCGTGTAGAGTAGATATCCTCAATCACCATCTGGAGTCGCTATCCTCAAATTTTATTAGAATAAGAAAAATTTTTTTAAAAAGAAACATTCTGACTCCTACTATTAATACTTATTTGTTTTATATTCTACAAATACAAAATAGGTTTAAGTTCCATATTTTTATGCCCACAAAATTTTTAAATATAAAACTATGCAATTTCTAAAATTTAGATTAACAACATCATTTTAATTTGATAGGTGATATTATTCAGCTGAAACTAAGCATCCCTTGCAATATGAAGATCAGGCTGACTACCAGGTGCTGTGGGCAGCAACCATTCTTTTCTATTCAAACACCTGCAAAAACTTTACTCTCTCAGCATAGCATGTTGCCTTAAAGTCACTATTTTTCACTAATATCTCATCTGGGTGTGAAACTTTGATTATTTCTCTCTAGATCACAAACATTAAAGAAGTATCATCTGAAACAAAAACAACCGTAAGAAAAAACAGACACAGAAATCACAGCAGAATCCTTTGTCATAGCTGGTTTCCAGGTATCCCAGAAAAAGCTGTTTGTTGTTTTGTTTTGTTTTCCATTTTACTTCAATGAAATAAAAACCAAATTTTAAAAAATGGTAAAGATACTTTACAATTATGAGAATAAAATTGGTGTATAGAAATATCAGAGACACTTCTATCAAATGATCCCCAAACTCATCTTACTGGGTAGTTTTCTCTCACAGTGTTATTACTAATTCAACAATGTAAATTTACTTGTTTAACATCAAACAGTAAGGGGCAGATCTGAGATTCAAATCCAGATCAGCTGGATGCCTTGAAAAACTACAGATATGGTGAAAAAAATACTAAACTCCATAGGAAAAAGAGCACATAACATCTGCAAAGTTCTGTCAAGGAAGATGATTCTATCACCTCAGAATTTCTGGTCATAGGGGAAATATTCTATAAGTAACATAATTGCTCTTACTGAAGAGAAGAAGAGGAGCCCGGGTATTTGTGAGAAAGTAATTGAAGGATGGCAACTGGCCTCATATTTGAGATGTGAATATTCAACCACTCTCATCACCATCCACAAACTTCATCACGTCCCCATGTGCATAGTATTCTCTGTTAAGCACTCAAGTTGCAACCCCTGTAGCACAACCAAATTCTGAAATTTTCCAGAAAACAGTATCCTCTCACCTAGAACATAAGTAGAGTCTGCTGATTTCTCTCATAGCTCCATGACAACCTACTCTTGCCAGCTCCAGGAATAAAGACTAGACTCAAAGCCTGAGAGCTATTCTGAGCTGCTCTTGGGAATAGCATTACACAATTCCACAGCAACATCATTAGGGATACATTTAAGTTAAATAAAGCAGTTCCAAGCATGGGATCTTTGGTGACACGGACTAAAGACTTCAGTCTATTTAGAATGATTCATCTCTTGGTAGATAATCACCCAAATAATAAATGCCATTGATGACTAGGAGTGAAATATTTTAGAGGTTGCCACCATTTTTTTTCATGAGAATTTACCTTAAACCTTTCATTAAATTGAATATAATTCACCCTACCCCTCTTCGACTTTCAGCACCATTGTCAATGACCAGTTAAGCAATCAAGTGTTTGGGGAAGCAAATAAACATTTAAATCAAACCGTCAATATATCTTCCTGTTTCTTTGACTGAAAAGTTATGCCCCCAAGAGATAGCTTGTGTATAACAAGATGAGGTCCAGCTATAATCAAGAGGCATATTCTCTCTGAGGAATGGCATGTACTTAAATTGAATTCATTGTTTACCAAAAAAAAGTGGTAAATTGCTTTCCTGATAGCTTTCAGAATGTTTTAGGGAATCTACACAATATTGCCTTGGAGTTCTATTGGAAAGAAAAATAAAATGCTGAGTGCCAATATGTCAAAAGACAACTGGCATCTCATGATTCATGTTTCTTTGAGAATGCTAGAGTGGGCAGTACCTTTGCCATGGGACCGAGCTTATTTTGCTACTTCATATTTCACACTTATTCTTACATGGTGGTTCAATATCTAATGGTTTAGATATGGCTTTACCACTAAATTATCTTCCATACAACTAAAGATTGATCCAACCCATTGAGCTGGGATTAGAGTAGCCGCACAATCTCAGGGTTAAACTTTCCTACAGAGAACTCCTCTCCCCTTCTTACCTACCTATCCAACACACATCTATATATATACTCAATAATTTGAAGCCAAACTCAATTTTCAATCCTACCTCAGGGATCTTCTGGGATTCAGGGAAGAACTCATAGATCTCTCTTTGTGCCCAGGAAGGGGCAAACTCATTAAAAAGTCATTTAGATTCACTATTCCTTTTCTGTTTACCCAAGAGACAGGAAATTCCAAATAATGAAGGTAAGGAGGGCTGACTAGTTACAAGTAATTGACTTTGTTCACAGTACATACCATTTGACTTAACAGTACTATGTTCACAAGTTTTAAGTTCATATCCTTTAACTTACTTGCCCACAGTAACTACCCAAAAAATGAACCTTAACTCTGATTTAATTAGCAAAACACACTACTTATCCCAATTATTACAACAGCATACCTACTGAATGATACATAATTTATTTTTATGCCTCAGCCAGATCCTTCAGCTAACTATGATTCCCAACTTTATAAATAACTCAGCAATAGCAAGATCCTTCTGTGATACCCGGTCTAACTTAAAATTCTTTAAAATATCATGGTTCCATTTCAACCCTAACATATTATGGTTCTATTTTTAAAAGTCACATCGTACAAAACATCAGCTAAAGAGAAAGCAGCCGCAAATGGCAGAGTTTTCCCCTCAACCTTTATGAGAATCAGAACCTGTACTTGTTTGCCACAGTTTCTCCGAAATCTCCATCGTATTCACACAGCCTTATCCTAAGGAGAGCTCAGCTAAATGAGTCAGCATGTTAATTATGTGCTCTGGGAGCACAAAGAAGAAATAAAGAAGTTATTACCTTCCCAAGTTTCTCAGGTAATGAGACCCACTTCTAGAAATATGTGGCACTCTACCAGAATCTATCATGAGAATGAGCTTTGCAGTACAATGCACAGAATTAATTTTTTAATGAAAGTCCTCTACCGGTATTCTGAGTCAAACCCACCTAACAAATGTCACTGGTCAATGTCATTACCAGTTAACCAGCACAAGGCCTTTAGAACAGATGGTATAGCGACGCTTTTCCCGAAGTGAGGCCAGCTAATTTCAGTCACCCTCCAATGAAAAGGAAATAAAATAAAATTGGCTCCATGTCACTCAAACATGACAGTACTTTGGATTTCTCCCCCATGATGTTTTTTAGCCTTGAGGCAGATATGACAGGCGCCTTATTAAATTCCAAAAATAAATGTGGAGCAAGAAGGCAGTGCATTCCAATGAGACATCCAACTTGTTAAAATGCAATATGCATAAAACTTGGTTCGTTTTATTTTTAGCCATCATCTTCATCATTTTAAATCAAAACAGAACTATATCTGTAACCACAAACGAGGTAAAATTAGTCCAAGGTTTTTTTTTTAAATTTAAATTTTAATTTTTCATATAAAAACTAGTTTTTACTCATTTGTTCACAAGTACTTAAGTTGGATTTCCCAAAAACATTTCCGTCGGTATCTGAAAATAAAGCTAAGAAAAAAATAAAAAGATCTGTGGAAGATGTCTCACTCTGCATTTTAGCATCTTCATCCATCCTACTAATAATCCCTTAGACAAACCCAATGATATTTATGGATCCCTGCCTTTCTGAAGGCTATACAGCTTCTTATCTGTATTTTTGTCTCACAAACTCTTCCAATCCTATCTATGTCCAAAAATTTGATTTTCACCGTCTTTCGCCCATACCATCATAAGCAATTATTCTTCCTTCTGATTTTTTACAATATGTGTCTTGTTCATCTATTAATTAGCACTTAATTCACTTATTTATTCTGCTTCATATGTTAACTAATTTCCTCCACTAGGGATATCTACTTTGTCTACTAGCTACCTTTATTGGGGAAAAGAGCCCTTATTTATTCTTATATAACCTCGGGCATCTAGCCTGAGGACTTATACATACAGGGACTTAATAAATGTTAAAAGGAAAAAGAACATGACCAATTACACATAACACAATGATACAATCACTATTGTTTTGTCACTAACTTACTACTGTGGCTTCAAGGAATTTGTATACTTGAATACCAGGAAGCGATCCAATTCTGAAGTCCTAATATGCGTAGGTTGGGTACTGTAAACAGTAAAACACAACTAAATTTCAGAATGTGTTCCTTTGCTTCAAGGAGTTTTCAGCTGGAGTGTAGACTAGGCTTTGACGAAATTGCTGGATAAACCACTGACTCATCTCCCATAACATGAAAACTGGCATCTGCCTTGGGATTAAAAGTATCTAAAGAACTTAAAAAAAATTTTTTTATTTAAATTCCAGTTAGCATGCAGTGTAATACTAGTTTCAGGTGTACAATACAGTGATTCAACCCTTCCATACAACACCCAGTGCTCATTACAACAAGTGCCCTCCTTCATCCCCATCTCCCTCCCGCCCCCGGTAACCATCAGTAACCCAACTCCCCACCCACCTCCCCTCTGGTAACCATCAGTTTGTTCTTTATAGTTAGGTGTCTGTTTCTTGGTTTGCCCTCCTCTCTCTTTTTCCCCCTCTGTTTTGTTTCTTAATTTCCACATACGAGTGAGATTATATGGTATTTGTCTTTGACTAACTTATTTTAATTAGCATAACACTCTCTGGCTCCATCCATATTATTGCAAATAGCAGGATTTTATTCTTTTTTATGGCTGAGTAATATTTCATTGTATTCACACACACACACTCACACACACCACCTCTTCTTTATCCATTCATCAGTGAGGGGGACTTGGTCTGTTTCCATAATTTGGCTATTGTGGATAATGTTGCTATAAACATCAGGGTACATGTATCCCTTAGGATTAGTATTTTTGTAGTCTTTGGGTAAAAACCTAGTAGTACAATTGCTGGATTGTAATGTAGTTCTATTTTTATCTTTTGGAGGACTTCTGTACTGTTTTCCACAGTGGCTGCACCAGTTTGCATTCCTACCAACAGTGCAAGAGGGTTCCCCTTTCTCCACATCCTTGCCAACACCTGTTGCTTCTTGAATTCTTGATTTTAGCCATTCTGACAGGTGTGAGGTGATATCTCATAGTTTTTATTTGTATTTTTTGATGCATTAATATTAAAACATTCCTAGAGGAGGCAATATTAACTTGGTGCTATAAATCAGGAAACAGATTAAGAGCTTGTGTTCAAGCTCAAGAATGTTAATGACAAAAGCCATGTACTATGCACCTTTAATTACTCCACAGTTTCACAAAGCACAAAGGCATCTCCCAAGGAATCTGGCAGAAACTGGACTAACAAAGCCAAGATATTGTATACAGAATATTTATTCCATTTTACCCTGATGATGTTCTCTTATGGGCTAACATCTGAGGGACAGCCTTCATGCCCAGCTCTAGAGAACACTGGTAGAGTATTTTCCCTCCAGATCAGGGTGTTCCTACAGATACTCGCTACCTTCAGCTCAGGTCATGATCCCAGAGTCCTGGGATTGAGCCCTGCGTCGGGCTCCCTGCTCAGTGGGAAGCCTGCTACTCCCTCTCCCACTCCCCCTGCTTGTGTTCCCTCTCTCGCTGTGTCTCTCTCTGTGAAATAAATAAATAAAATCTTTAAAAAAAAAAAAAGAAAGAAAGAAAGGCTCCCCAAGTGCTAGGAATTATAATCATGTAGGTCAGTACCAGAGTACCCACTAGCAATGATAATCTCAATGATGATTGAACGGACTAAAATTTAGCTGATTATATTTGTATCTGGTTCTATTGTGCTAAATAATACTTCTCATGTAAGAAATAAATTAATATTTGCAATGTGATAAGGTAGGATCTGAAATGTGTTATGCAAATCATTTTTATTTCTAGGAAAAGAAATAAGGTTAACCCAAGTTCAAAAAGATGAGAGGGGCTTTTGCTATAGCTAGAATTCCTTCAGAGAGTGTCTATTGCCACATCCTATATCAGAAAGTTGGCTAGACCAGGTTGGAGAAGGTGTTAGGGCTCTCATTCTTTCTCTCTCTCTCTCTACCCTCCCCCACCCCATTTGATGTTTGTACTTTCATCCAATTAATTTGAAGCCAGCCCATATCTTGAAATATTAAGGCCCACTACAATAAGCCATATATTACCTTCCATATTGAAAACTGCATACAATTTGACCGTCCTTCATTAAATATGAAAAAGAAGGCAGAAGACTTGGTAATAATATTTTTTTTTAAAGGCAAATACATAAAGATACCATCAGCTGCTCTCTCCTCTGCCTTAGAATTTACTCTACATGTTAAAGATTATCCCCTTCTGTTCTTCCTTCTACATTTATTCTACTTTTCTGTTGAAATTCAACAAGAAAGCTGTTTTAAGGAAGAACATTTGCTGTTTATACCACCCTCTTGTAAACAAGTTGTGTCACTGTTGATATAATGTCATATCTATAGCAAAGCTGGATGCATGGGAACTTCCCACACACTGGAGAAGTTACTTCAGTAAACTGCAAAAGAGAATATATTCTAGATAACAACAGCATCAAGGGAATGTTTGCTTCTCTACTAAAAAACTTACCACACCTTAGATTTAAATTGCTTTGTCTAAATAATTATCTTTTCCTTTCAGTCAAAGATGGTAAAGCAGAATATATCTCACACAAAAAAAGAATTTTTGCTTGCCAAAACTTTGATTAGAAAATGGAGCTCTAGAAAAAGGAGCCTCCACAGGGAAGGATGTAACCATCTCTCTGGCCAAATGCCAAGATTTTGCCTTTTGGTTACATTTTAAGTAACCTTTTTCTTTCTTTCTTCTTTCTTTTTTTTTTCCCCAGACATAAATATAAATGTATCCAATCTTACTTCCAATGTGTGAATCTTTAACACTAACAGCCCCTGCCAACTGCAATCCATAAGGCAATACATATTTCAGCACGTATTTGAGTGTTCTCTTAGTATAAAAATACAAGGATATCAAAATAAGTTGCTAAAAGAGTTTATTTTCCACACGTTAGCAAAATGTCTACAAAAGAGTTCACTGATTTGGGCGTGGTACATGCCTATGTTTATCGCAAAATCTGCCGATAATAATAAAGAAACCATTGCTCGACAGTCCCTGAAATAGGCAAAGCTTTCAACATTTGATTCTTTAGGCCCTTGTTAGTTTAGATTTTAATCACATAAAGGGAAGACTGATACAAATGGATGATCTTTTCTTGATACTTAGTTTGCTTCCTGGTATTGATTAATCACACTGCCGTTGTGGAGAGCCCTGAATTAGAGGTCAGAAGATGGATGTTTTTATATGAGCACACCCACTATTTACTTCCTATGTGAGCCTGCCTCCTGACTTAACTTGTCTGTACCCCAATTTTCTCCCCTGTCGATTGGGATCCATAACAATTGACCTCTCGTCTTATGAAAGTCAAATGGATAGTGCTTATTGTTTTTATTTATTAGCTTCATGCCTGTCAGGTAGAAGAATTACAGAAAGGCATTTAAAATAGAAACTTTTATTGAAAATAGTGTTCTCTTTCCATAGCACAAGCTGAATTGGCAGGAAACAAGAAAACTGAAATAAAATTTGTTTTCTTACAATAATCATTTTACTTTTTGATTTGTGCACTTTACGGTGTGAGTCCAAGTTAGAAATAGTTTGAGAGGCAGGGCAGGGGGTCATGGGGGGTGGGGGGGGAATGAAACAAGATGGGATCAGGAGAGAGACAAACCATAAGAGACTCCTAAACTCATGAAACAAACTGAGGGTTGCTGGTGGGTAGGGGGGTACGGATAGGGTGGCTGGGTTATGGACATTGGGGAGGGTATGTGCTATGGTAAGTGCTGTGAAATGTGTAAGCTTGATGATTCACAGACCTGTACCCCTGGGGCAAATAATACACTATATGTTAATAAAAAATAAAAATAAAAAATAAAAAAAAAAGAAATAGGAAGATGAGATCATTATTCTGTTAGTACCACTCCAAAAAAATTAAAAGTGTAATTTTCCACAAGTGCTTCTATTCCACCAGACTGAGAGGGTGTTGCAGAGTTCAAATCTGACTTGAAGGTATATAGAACTTTTTGAATCATTCACTTCATCCAGTCTTTGATAGTTGACTATTACTGTCTTATGACAACCAGTGAAACGTCTAGCGAATCTATCTGTCTGCAAAAGGCCAGTTGATGCACAAAAGCTACAATATGTACAAAGTACAGAGATTTCTGCCTAAAACTAGAAATATTTTATTTATTCATTTGTCAAAACTGTTTATCAAGAGATGCTTATGGAGAGTTTGTGAGATATTTTCCTTTGAATTGTTATACCTGCCAATCACCCCTGACCTCTCGGCTAATCCTCAGACACAAAGAAAAATCAAAGGAAATTTCTAAATAGAGTTGTAGCTGAAATTTAAAAGTATTAGAATCTGATGTTCATTTTTAGTTGCGTTCTGTTGGTTTTTTACAATTTTATGTGAGGTCTGGACTGCTATGTATATTCTACAGTTTCCCTAAACACATCTATTTTGTTCTCACATCTCTGTTCTGAGTAGAGTAGTATTCCCATCTTCACTAGAAATATGAATATTTCCTGAGGTCTGTAAAAATATAAAATTTTAATCAAAACACTATATACTTCTCAAGATATCAGCTACCTCTTCCATCTGCACTAGAAGAGAAAATGAAATTATTCCGGTGTAAAGGGTCTATGTCACTAGGCCACTTCCACATTATGCACAGTAGATATGGAATATATTCCATCAGAAAGTCCTTGTTGATGTCCAAGGAGGCCTATTTGCCTAAAAAGGTCCAAATTTAAACAAGTTCTTGTTTTAGAAAAAGATGAAAAATGTGATCCTAATGAGTAATAGAAAAGTATCTTTAGTCTACTAAATGAAATATGTCTCTGAAAAAGAAAATTGGATAAAATACATGGCTGAAATTTGAATTAAAATAAATTTTTTAAAAATATAGTATATATTCCTCACTGAAATAATTTTTCGTTCAAATTTATTTTAATTTTAAAAGATTACTAAAAGAAATTCTTAAGTATTCTCAAGTATTCTCAATAAAAATGGCCAAATGGAAAGTAGTAATAGTGATATGAACTTTTTTTTCAGGGGCAAGTGGTATCTAAAAGGCATTGAATGCTAGTACCAGATTTGTCTAGCAGAAAGAAGGTTAACTATCCAAATGAATGCTTTTGAATCACATTTTAATTTTGGCAGAAAGCATGATAGAAATGTTTTAAAAAATATTCTTAAATCTCTGGAACTTTCTGTTTAATATATAATTGAATTGATTATTTTGCTGTACAGAATATCATAATTTTGAGAATTACATTTAAAAAAGAATACATAAAAGAATTATTAGTTAAAGTTCATATTTTATAGATAAATTCTACTCACACCATTACTGGCTTTTTTTCTCATATTATTGGATTTATAAGATTTGAGCTACATAAAACCTTTCAGGTCATATAACATTTTTTCATTTTTAGAGATTAAAAATTAGTATTTATACTATTTTATTTTTCATGTCTAATCATCACTTTTATAATTACATTTTTCCTCCTAAATATATTGTATATTTTAATGAAGTTTATTTAAATAGTATCATAATAGATTATAAAATCTACCCAAATGTGATATAAAGTCATTCATTGTTTCTCCAGTGGTCATTTTGGGGGGGAGGGTGAGAAGCCACAACAACAGCTCTTTCCATTTTGTCTGATTGAGCTATTCTGTCTTTTCTAATTATAATACTTCAATCACAAAAATGCATAACTTTTAAATGTTACAGTGGAAAAATATATAGCCGTCATGCTTAAATACAAGCAATCATCAGAAACCCTCAGAATTAAAGTAAGGTCACTTCTTCCCTTGATGTTGTCATCATCCTCCTGAGCATCAAGGAACCAATCCCAAAAGTCCCTAACCAATAACCATGAAAGCCCTGACATTGAGAAGATAAGCTCTAAACAGACACTATTTGAACCTTTGTCATTGAGTTTTTAATTCTGTTTCTTTTTCAATAAACTCATCCCATCTGATGACTTGCCCAGAACAGCGAGTGTTACACGGACAAAGCACTTACATAGGTCAACATGAAAATTACAAAAGAAAAAATGATAAAGAGATTGTAACATTTAATTGAAAAATATTAATAAAAGTCTATTCCTTTTAAGTAGTTTCCTTCTCTCCTTGGGGGATAAATGTCCCTTTCATATGCTAGATAACCTTTAAATAGATGCATCTTTCATTTCAAAGAATGCTCTAAAAAGCAGATTGTCTCTGTGATTCATCTAATTGTATTATTCTCTGTCCACATTCACATGAAATGACTGCAATATCATTCTTGAAGCCAAAAGCATTCCACTGTCGGAAAAGTAATAACAGACATCCAGGCATGATTAGTACTCAAATATTTGACTGCTCTCTCCTAGAACCCTAATCTCACTTCATTTTAACATGAACAACCACCCCAGGGTTTCTGAGATGGTAATGATGTCACAATCCCAAGGGCAGAAAGTGGGAGAAGGGAGGGGAGAGGAGTCAGGTTTGATTTCAGTAGACAATATGAGTTGTTGCTCTTCTATGAATTTTGACATTGCCTTGGAATGAAGGAAGGATCTGTTCAAAGCCAGCCCAGACAAAGCAATATTAAATATTTAATTTCCAAAGGCAAAACCCAAAGTCCCAAAGCTCCAAGAAGGCTAATGGTCCTCTCCCTAGTTAGGCTATAAGGAGCAAATGCCAAATTCAGAACGAATTTGACTATAATATACAAGGACTTTCTTCAGGAATATTTATAAATCCCAAGCATCTTTTTAATTTTTTTTAAACAGAAACACAAATATGGTCTGCATATTTTAAATTGTGCAAATATTAACTCATACTTGTATGTATACACTAAGAGGATTCATGAACATATATCTTGTCTTGTTACAGATGTTAGAGCCAAAAGAGTTTTAGTTTCCTTCAAGCATTATTTTTCTTGAGAAAATAGATTTAAATTAAATGAGAATTAATTTGCTCATATTTTCTTTTCTAAATTTAATGTAAGCATCTGATTATATATAATATTAATTAAAAACATAAAAATCTATATAAACACTTATTTACAATTTGGCTACAGTTCTGAAATATTATTTAAAATAGTAAAGTTTATACATAACATGGGATAGCAATGCAAAAGTATTATACCAGTATTACATTAAAATTTGGAATACAGTTAAATTGCCATCAACTTCTAGACCCTAATATGGCCATTCCATGCACTGGATCATGTTCTTTTGCATATAATGACAAGCAGGGTTTCTTTCCTTCTGTGACACAGAAGGCCCATGAAGCAGATGTTGCCTTTGTCCTCTGACACCAGGGTCTGATCGTGCGCTCTTGTAAATCACATTGCCTTTACCAATGCACAACTGCTTCACATAAGTTACCTATAACCCACAGAACTACTGAAGAAAATAAAGCAAGAATTACTCTTTCACATTATTTAAATCACCTTTCAAATACAGTACAAAGAGGCTTCATCTCATTGGCATTACTGAACTGTTCACGATATTATTGACTTGGAATTTTCAGATGTATTAATTGATGAGGCAGCAATCAATCAGATTAGCTATGCAGAGATCAAAATTGACCACGAAGATAAGTAGAACTGTTATATGACCTTGTTGTAGACTTCTCTTCCTTTTAGATTTCCTACGTAAGTAGAGAATATATATTCTACTTGTTTATATTTGGTTGGTTTCTGATATTACAAGCCTCAAACACAGTAACTTGAATTTAGAAGGTATATAATATGCGTCAAAAGCAACTGATGCCAGTAAATAAAAAAAAATAATTGCTTACGTTAAAAGAATAATACATAATTTGAAAATTATATATTATGGTGGCGTAAACCCAGAAGCATTCTGAAAATGGTGAGGCAATTGAAATCAACAGACAGTTGAGTATTGCACTAAATGCTGGAAATGGGGCTCATGGGCCAAATAAAGAATAATAAGAAATATTTTGAGTCTGCAATCTACTGGAAGTCATAGACATTCATATGATTGAGAAAAAAATAAAAAATCTTGCAAAGTCAATAAGGACTGAATATATCTGATTTCTGAAAGAGGTGTTTTGATGGGAAAAGAAGTGGAGAGTAAGTACAAAGACAAGGAGACAGGTAAGTACAAGAAATATCCGGAGGAAGAGCGGATATTCCACATGAATAGACTTACAGTGGAGAAAGTGAAATGCAGAGACCAGGCTGGAAAAGTTGGTTACAGGGAAACTTACAGAAGGGTGTGAATGCTATGTGATGAAACTTTGACTGTTTTGTAAGTCCTAAACTTGGACAATGGTAGAGAAGAGAGAAAAGAGTGATCCCAGAGAACTGTAAATTCTCTGTAAAAAAGAGAATCAATCAAATGTAGCAGTTGACTCAACGGAAATGAGTCTCCAGCTAACTTGAAGTTGGTGAAGCCTTTTGATTAAGAGATCTGCAATCAGTATATAAAAGGACTGGAGGAATGAAGTCCAGAGGAAGACAGGACCATTTGTATAATAGCCCAGGCCAGGGGTAATGACAGCTTGAACCAGGTAAGTGGCAGTACTAATAGGAAAAGGGGATAGATGTGACATAAATGACAAAGGCCTTGGCTACTGAGTATTAGTAGGTAGCATAGAAAAGGGACCTTGATCGAATATTGAATGAAGGGGAATAAAAAAATAATATCCTTACAGAAACTGGATCAGAAAAAAAAAAAAAATAGGAGAATGGTGGTCGCACTGATATGAAAAAGAATCCAGTACAAATGCTAAGGGAGAAAGCAGGATGATTAGTAACTTAACAGAAAGAGAGCTAAGTATAAGGCTGTATAAGCTGGACGAGCTTGCCAGTTGGAGCAGGTATATTCCCCTACCATAGACACAACCTCCCACACCATCGATTTCTCCATTAGTCCTGGATCATTCCCTGTAGCAGACAAGTGTGCCATCACATCTCCATTTTAAGAAGCTTCATATGTCCATGATCCTTCAGAGCCAACTTTTGGAAATAAATTATACTCATTGTCTCCATCTTTTCATTTTCCATTGCCCTAATCCCCTTAACAATGCAACTTGGGAACTATTCTTATCAGGTTCATCATTCTTGTATTTGAACCTTTGCACTTGTTCCTTCCTCTTCCAGAATTATTCTTACTTTGGTTTCTGTAGCACAGCCTCTCTTTTTCATGTTTTTTAAAGATTTTATTTGTTTATTTGACAGACAGCAAGCATGAGTGGGGAGGAAGAAGAGAGAGAAAGAGAAGCAGACTTCCTGCTGAGCAGGGAGCTCTATGTGGGGCTCGATCCCAAGATCCAGAGATCATGACCTGAGCCAAAGGCAGATGCTTAACTGACTGAGCCACCCAGATTCCCCAAACAGCCTCTCTTCGAGTCTCAGTTTAAAGAGTTCAGTCATGAGAGCTCAGTCTTAACCATACCAGGTAAACAGCTGCCTCTGATCCAGTTACTCTATACACCATTTTTTAATTATATTTCCTGTAGAATTTAATCACCATTTTTAATTGTATTATTTCGATGTTTCTCAATTCATTTTTTTCCTCTCTTTCCACAAGCATGCAGCTCCATGATAGCTGGAACATTTTCTTTCTCACTAACTTGTGTGTCCCCAGTTTCTCTAACATCCCATGACTCCTAGTATGTATGCAATAAATAGTGACTAAAAGAAAAATCAATGAATTTGAAAGAAGAATGAACAACACAGCAAGACTGCAGATAGAAAGATAGCCAAGGTAATACAATATGATCAAATTCAAGGAAAGACATATTCAAGGGGATCAAATGGTCAATAATGTGAAGACTACAGAGAACAAGGACTGGGTAAAGGATTAAAAGACTTTGGAAAGGATGGTTTCAGCAGAGCCACGAGGATAGAGACTAGACTCTAAAAAGAGAGAGCTGGAATAATCCACTTCTACAAGCTGCGCTCTACAGATAGAGTGAGGACAAAGAATCACTGGAGAAAAACAGGTAGAATTATAAGAGAGCCGCAAGGGGCAAAATAACATTCCAGAAAAAGGTAACAATCTAAGAAATAAAACACCAGTTCAGCGGTTCCGACTGGGAAAGAGTGGAAGTGTCTATTTTTGAAACTGTAAGGAAAGTGAAAATTTTTAAATAATATACTAAGAATTTATGGGTAAAAAGAGATCAATGATTCTAATATGGCTACCTCTATTTTCTTTGGAAAGCAGAAGGTAAGATTTTTAAGAACTCAAACGACAGAGTTGGGCATAGCATTAAAAAACCTAATAAAGAACAGGAGGACCTGATCAGGGGTCCTACAGCATTTATCTCCACATCCTCCTTTTAAATGCAAGGCTTTTGCTTTATCCTAAGGCCCATGCCACCAAAACAATCTTGAGATCTTACTAAACAGCATTATTCTGAACTAGTGAGATAATAACTCACCATTTTAAATAAATCAATTTTTTTAACAAACCTTCCAAGTACATGTTCAATCACACAAATTCTTTTCTTTTCTTAACTTAAATTTAAACTACATTTTGAGTAAACATTCTAGAAACATGCTTAAAATAAAACATTAAGTCAAAATAGAGAACCTAAAGGCTCACACCTATGTTAATGATTTTCACCAAAAAGTTAATGGACGAACAATTGTGCATTCAAAAAAAGTCTGATTTTAAGGAGGAAACCCAGAAATTGTTGTTTGAAATATTCTCTACCAATCAACTATTTAATGTTTTTTTCTTAATTTAAAAAATGACCTGTGTTTTAGAGAAACTTGAGTTTCTCTATTCTTTATGCAGCAACCAACCTTCCAGTTCTTTCATTAAGACAGTGTGAAAAAGAAACCAGTTCTCAGATAACAACTTAAAAATTTACTTGAAGGATCCTAACGGAAAAGTAAACTAATGTAAAATTAATGTAGTCTAATAACTAGGTCTCCACTTGAATAGCCACGGACATCCAATTCTAGTCTTACTATACATTTAATTTTCTTTTCCTGTTTGTTTTTTTTTTTGACAGAACCCATTGCATTTACTTTTGCTCTCAAAGAGATCTATGTTAACATTACATTTGTAGAGTAAGTTCTGTTCATATTATCATTGTTGTTGTTATATTTGTAAAAGTAGATGAACACGAATGATTTAAATAATAACCCTACGTATTCTCTGACACTGACATAACATGTACTTCCCAGTACCGGGAGAAAACCACTTCATAAAGCTCAAGGTTTTTGTAAACCAGACACAGAGTAATTTTACTTTAAAAAAAAATAATTTTACTTTTACATAAATCACCATATACTATTTACCATCAAAGCTAAGACAGCCTGATTAAACAATTATTATTGTACAAAACTCTGAAGTAAAACATTGAGCTAACTTTTATCACAGAGGGAATTCTGAATATAAGTTGTTAGGAAAAATAATCACTATCTGATTCCAATGGGTTGAAATCTACATCATCTAAAGGAAACAAAGATATGCAGCACTAGGGAAACATGGCGCACCCTACAAACAATGGACTCCCCACCTGTACTACCACTTATGAGCTCATCCAACTTGGCCCACTCACTATAACCTTCCCAAGCCTCAGTTTATTTATCTAAAAGATTTAATAACACATATGATGCTTATCTCTGGGGATGTTTCTGAAAAGTAAATTCGAAATATATATAAAGCAATCTCAAACTATATACAGCTATAATATAAAGTTCAGTATTGAATCATATATACATATATACATACAAACGCAAACACACACCCACACACACCAATAACCAAATAACCAATAAGTCTGTTTATGTCATGATGGGTCATTTGAGAGAAATAGTTTACGGAAACCATGCTAAAGACTTAGAAACGACATCAGTTCTAAATGTAAAAATAGTTTCTTAGCGATTCATTTCATTGGTTTAGCAGCTATCTTATCAAAAAACATGCCAGATGAACCAGCCACTGAATTTATGTTGAGCCACATAGATAAATTGCATGAGGACTACAACTGAGTAGTCTAACTCTTTTAAAGTTTGCGTCCTATCCCCTAGTTTGTTGACTTAATGAGCTTAACCTGGATTAGAGCATTTCAACAGAGTAACATCTTCAAGAGATCAGAACTAATTAGGTCTTTCACTGGATCAGGTCAGTGTTTCTCTCTGGGTTTCATTAAGATTTTATTTTTAATCTTCTAAGTAAAATTTAAAAACTGTGTGTCTGTATGCATATGGTTCTATGTGTGTGTAAATTATAGTATCTACTCTCCTAACTATTTAATGCAAACCCTCAACAAAATCCTGGAATTTTTCCTCGTTTGCCTCCAATAATGCAGAGAAAATATCAAATGGTTCTGTAAAGAAGCATTTTAATTGTCTGTTTAACATATTATTTGAGTCTGTCGAATAATAAGTCAAATATTAGGAAAATACAGTGTTGGATTTAACTTCAACCTGGTTTCTCTCCTACGCGCATCCACACCCAGTAACATTTGTGTATCATTTTCAGCATGTGAACTGACATATTTGTTATGTCTACGTTTGCAAGAGTGAGGCAATAGAGTTCATAAAACAAAGCTCTGCATACATGCGAAAACTAGTTCCACTATTTTGACTGACTTGACAGTCAATGACAAGGTAAGTCAGTTGAAAGAACAATCAGGTTATTTGATTGATTTGAGGAGAGTGTAACCCGTTTTCTCTCCCCTGTCCACCCCAATACCCCGCCTCAACTTGATCCAGCCTGTCAGTCAAACCCATCACATACAAAGAGTTTTTACATGTAGACATTAGCTCGGGAAGAGTTATTGAGTGCAATTCTAAAGAAGAGAACTATCTTCACAAAAGTTCAGCTGTTATATGTTACCTTAAGTTGTTCTCACCTTAGAAATGGGCTGTGCTGGAGTTACCTGTCCAATAGCAATACAAAGGAATCAAATTTCTAATGATTCTACCAGAATCCTATTTTAGAAGTAAAAATGTATCAGAGTAAACTCTTCCCAATAATAGCCTTGTGAAAAATCTTGTTCAAACCCGTTAGCAGAAAAATAATATATTTTAAGTATTTTTCTTGACTGCCCTAAATGCAATCAGGGATATAAGGCAATTTGACAAAGCTGTTATGTCCGAATTTTATATAAATATTTAAAAGACATTTCTGTTGTGTTTTTTTTTTACAGGATTATGATACTTTAGTTGCCATTTTTAGTCAACATTTCTTAATTTTATTTCTTTCTTATATTTTGGGATAATTAAAATACTTCATTAAGAAAGATTATTTTCACACATTACAAAAGAGAAATACAGAACCTGTGTTATCCACTAACATAAAAATGAAATTATAATCCTAAAAGCCTTTTCATTAAAAAAAATTTGCTTTTAAGGTGAAACTTTCTCTAGAAAAGGTCAAGAATTCATTAAATAAAATCACATTTACATTGGCATCACAATTCAAGTTTCCAAGAAAAATCAACTTTGTCAAGATCACTCATTTTGAACTGAGTGACCTTGTCCTTGTCAATAGAGACAATATGAGGAGTCAAAATAAGGCAGATTTATCTCAACTGATACTTAAACACTCTTCCCTCTATGAGCATTTTAGTGCAGATATCAAGATTCACAGCAGGTCTGAGCAGTGTCAGTGTGACAGAGAGTGGGCAGAGAACAGAAAGGAGAATGTAACAGGGGACAGAGTAAGGAAATGAGAAATGAGAAAAACTGCCACCAAATGAATTCCAACCCTGTAGTCTCAGGTAAAAATTAAAGAAAAAATATTAAATCGATTAAAAAAATAAAAAGAAGAAAGAAAGAACATGTTTGCGTATTCCTAAGAGGGTCATCTTGTTTTCCTAGGATAATAATTTCTTGCTGTTTGTTTCTTAACAACAAAAAAATAAGTTATATTATTTCCGTCAAAAGAGCTTTAATTAAACCTCTTTGTTGTTTGCATAATTTTGACATAGCTCAATATTTTTATGAGTATAACATTCCTAAAATTAAAAAAAGGATTCATGTTATATTATTCCTTGCAAATAATAGAGGAGTAGAACTGTATTTCCAAAGTTTCATTTCAGTAATTCTCCAGGTGATAAGGACAATGCTTAACTGAGTCTCACAATACATAACTCCACTCTAATTAAAATATTTCTCCCTAAAATCTCAACTTAACAAGAAATACTGTCCTAAATTAAATATCATGAGTATCTTCCTGTGATACTGAAACTTACATTGCATCAAATCTCATATAGAAATTATATTTCTGGCTGAAAGTGAAGAATTTTGTTTAAATGTTTACAGCTTTTTAAATACTATTATAAGCTTACAAGTGTGAACTCAGCTTCAATGAAAGTCATTTTTTATACTATTAAGTGCATTTTAAAATACTATTCCACACAACCACTTGATGGTGAATATACCTGTAATTGATTTTAGCTGCACGTAGTATTCTGCTCTCTATCTCTTTAGTATATCATTTTTTAAAAATCAGGTTAATCAAAAATGACCCACACAGAGCTTTATTTAATTTATTATGGAATTTATTTAAAAAAAAAAAGATTGCCCAGTAATGCATGGCTGCAAGTATATTAAAGAAATTGCACTTTGAAGAACAAAAGGGAAAAAAAAAATAACAGGACTTCACCCAGCCTGAGTATATTGTTGAAGATGAGTTTCCTCTGAGCAATAGAATCTAAAGGCTCTCAGAAAGAATAAAAAGGGGCTTTTTCATGATTACATATTATGCAAAATTGACTGAATTAGAATCCATTAATGAAAGCAAAATAGGAGGAAATATCCTTGAAAAAAATCCATTCTTTGTTTTCAATAGAATGACATAATATGAGCCTAGAGGCCAATTTATTTTATATATTTCATTAAAAAATACTGACAATAAATTTCATTAAGTGTGTGAGGAAAGTCTATGTATATTTTGTGAAATGCCTACTGAAATATCTAGTAGTGAAGTGAAATGCTTTAATATACTTCAGAATAGATAAAAATTGCAGCAAAATAGTAGTTATAGTAGTATCTGGGTCATGGTTACATGTCATCAGATCATTATGCTATTTTCTATAATTTTGTATATGTTTGAAAATTTTTGTAATAAAAGGCAAAAAAAAAAAAAAAAAGACCCTATAATGATAGATAAGGCCATTTATGTTAAATCTGTACCTAAGTTCGAACCCTTTCTATATTTGATGGAAACTTACCAACAAATGATATTTATTAATATCATAGGCCACTATCAGCAATCTCCTCTAGATAGAAATAAATGTCAAATAAAGTATGTCTTATTTAGAAGCCATGTAATCAAGAATTTCAAATGGATTCTCTTACCTTTTCTCAGACTATGACCCTTTCTATTATTTTAGGAGAAAAGTATAATTAATAAATAAACTTGTGAACTTAGTTTAAAAAATACCCCCCCCCAAAAAATTGGTTAAACAGTAAAACAAACTTTAGGATAAGTTCTAGAATTAACATAGATTTAAATCAACTATTCCAGTAGGTAAAATGATTATTAATATCCGTAGTGATAGCAATGAAGCATTGTAAGACCATAAGTCCCAAGAATATTAAATGTTGTTCTCTGTATTTTATGAATGCATTTTTTAAGGCAATAAGAATTTCTTTGCAAATGGGTAAGCCAAGACACCATTTCGTATAATCCTAAATTAGCCAGATATCTTTTCCCTAAGCCAGCCTATAGATATCTTATCTTACTTAATTAAGCAATCTCTCCAGCTCCAGTTTTCAAGCTTTGGTGTGTAAAAAACACTGTCCATTATCCTTGGATTTGGACATTATGATAAGTAAACTCAGAAATTTGCGCCAGGGTTGTAAACTCCTTTGGCTTTTCTCTAGTGAAAGAGCTGTCTTCACAACAGTTGAAAGCATGTTGGTAAAGTGTTAGAGAATATGACTTTCCACTAGGAGTTAAACAGATGCTGCTACTTTTAAGATCATAGGTTAGAAGTACTCAGATTATGTACTTACGGTGGCTAACTGAACATAATAAAAAAATAAAAAATAAAATAAAAGATTAACCTATGTTTAAAAAAAGGAAGTACTCTGATTACAACAGACCATTTTAAAACACAGAAGTGGCACAGCCTCATTTACACAAATTTAGAAGAACATAACTTGTAAATTAATTCTAATAGCAAAAGTATGTATTTAACTACTTTAAAACATTTGAACAGCAGCGAGGATGTCACTGCTATGGGAAACCCAGCAATTCACAGAACATTCACAAGATAAAATTCCAAGCAAACCACATCAGCTTGATACAATCACACTGAAGTTGACCAACAAAACTAGAAGGAAGACGAAAAGAGGTTTTCTCTCTCCTATGGCCTTCATAAAGCATCACACTAAGTTTTAATAGGACCTGCAAATAAACAGTCTATATCACAGTTTCCCAAAGTGATTTTTCTGTTCATTTGTTTTTAATATTCAAAAGTTAAATACACCTGGGCAATTCAGCTGAACCAAGATAGCACAGATATCTTTACTACAACTTTGCAGGAAGTGTAATGGACAAAGCACAATCATGAATCTACAGGGGAAGGCAGGGTAGAAAGCATCTGACTGTGTAACCGTTTTGCCATGGAACAGAGAATAGCATAAGCAGGTACGGGCAATCAGTATTCTGCAGGGCATGATTCTGGAGAATGTGGGTCTAAACCTCAAAGAAGGAAACAGACGCCAACTATGCATCACATGGAAAAAAAAAATGTTAGCTCTAACCTCTAGCTTGTTGTTCCCTTCCCTTAGGAAAGCAAATTAACAATATTTAGCCTCGGTATCCATTAAATACGAATACTTTGTACCTAGAACTATTGTAACAGTTTTTCAAAACTGCAACCCTTTTCATTATAAAATGTCAACAAAGGTAGAAAGAGTCTGAAATTCTTTTCAAGGCCTATTTGTTTGAAAATTGAAAATTTATTCTTTATAGTTGAACTATTAAAAGCTCACAGATCCATCATTTTAGTAAAATGGTACAGCTATTAATGAAGTAAATTCACCTAAACTTCCAGCTTGTGTAACAGAAGACTTCTGAAGGTGAATAAAACAGCAAGTGAAGGTTTCTGTGTTTTGTACACCTCAGTGATCTTGGAAATCATTTTCCCAAGGTAGAAGGAGAAGAGGTCACACATACATTCTATTTGATTCTATTTTGACAGGGTGAAGTGGATTACCAAAACAACAGTTCATACATATTTAAAGAGGAAGGAAAGCACTCCTTGGGAGCTACAGCTTTAAGTGCTTTCTACACCAGATGTCTCCTTTTTAATGGGTCTTCTTATTTAGGAAATGAAAATGAAATTAGGAGTAGACCATATTTTCCCATAGAACAACTGTGTGTATTACATGGAGCAAATGGACATATCACCATGCTATCTTATCATCAGCTTAAAATAAAGAAAAAAAAAGTTTAAGTGGGAAAAAATACTTTTACTTTTTAAAAAAGTTTTCTTTGTAAATGTATGTATAGAAAGACACGTTCCCTGAACATCGGTTGTTTCCGATGACCTAAAGAAAATTTGAGGAGAGAAAAACCAATAAATAACACCTGAAGGGAAAACCCGACTCTACAATGCAAACCAAATTTCTCTCACTTGGAAGTTCTTACATCCTTTCATACTGGAAAATGTTACAATTTTTTTTTTTTAAACCTTCTAGAAATCTTTCATTTCTTTTTTACTCAGTGATTCCCACTTTGAAAATCCTTTGTGATGTTCAAATTCTTCTGACAGGAGACTATTGCTAACATATAATCCACTGGAAAAAGAGACCCCAAATTAGTGAGATCAAAGGATCGTAAGTAGGTACTGTTCTCTATACTTACTTCTTCATATCAACAAAATTTCTATAGCAGTTTTTGGCTAAGATAGTATATATATTTCTAATTTATCTTTTCCAGTTAAAGTTTTTTATACAGAAGGATAAAGAAAGATAGTATATTAATATTTCATTGGAATATTCATTTTTTCAAACAAATATATGTAATTCATTTGTTGAGTAACTACTGTCTATCTTCACGGGAACCTCCTTCCTTTGGAAACTCCCATTCTATAATTCCTGTCCAAATGCCTATGTTTTACATGTCCTAATAGACTGGTGCATGGATGGGCACTGGAGCTAAACTGGGCAGCGAGTCCTTTTTAGCCGAGGGACACACTGTAGGATGAATTTGAAGAAGATGCCCGAGAAGGTCAGTTTGTGGAAAGAGACAGACACCAGAAGGTAGATATGAGCGATACAAAAAGAGATTGCCTAAGGGTCCAAATGCCGGTGGTAGGCTCAGCTTCCTCTCTGTGCACTGGATCAGTGACACTCACTATGAACAAAAACACTTTTATAATCAAAGTCCTTTCAGGTTTAAATTGGCGGAAGTTGTATTTCTGTTATATTTAAGAAGAGACCACCAAGTAATACAATGTAACCCTATAAAACGCACTTTAAAAGAGCAACTAACCTTCTATCTACTTTGAAACTGATCTGAGGGATGAGATCTGAGCATATAGAGCCATACCGCGCGGAACAGCAGAGCACTGGGGAGCACACTCGGTACTTAGAGGGAGCCAAATAACGAACAAGTGCACCCAAAGGTGTGAACCATGAGAACCATGGGAAGAGAAAGCTGTGCACCAGTCATATTGGGGGCTGCAGTGCTCATGTAATTGATGTTTTCCTTGCCAAAAATATTTAGATCACATAAGACCTGGGGAGCGTAGGAAAGGTTTATCATCGCATACATAGAGGTCACCAAAAAATTGTACTTAAAGCTAAATGCAACCTGTGATTCCATCATTTTGGTTCTTCGTATCGACATATTTTCTATGAGTCTAGCTCACTTATTTATTTTTGTAACAGAAAAGGTGTGATTTCTCCTGTTATACAACATAATAATACTTAGGATGCAAGTTAAACAATAATTAATCTTTTTCAAAAAGATGAATGGGTAACTGTGTTGTATAAGACTGAAAGTTCATTAATGTCTAAATGATAAAAGAGATCCTAATCTCTCTTCATTAGTCAGGTGAAGCTAGTTACACCTACTATGAGAGTGTATTCACAACTTACATGATATTAAGTATATATCAATGGAAGATTCTATGGTTCAACTACAACATTAGAAAAATGTCCATTTAATCATCTTGACAGATCCATGCCTTTATTTTTTTTAAAGAATCATTTATAATTTCTATAAAGAATTCTAATTGAACTGCATTAAAATATTAGAAACAATAATATTCTCATATTTGAGATTTACGGGAAATGACAAATAGAAACAGACATTTTTTAATAATGTAAAACACTGAGTTAAAATGAGTAATTTGAATTAAGTAATAGTATTGTGGCACACTCTTATTTCTAAGACAAAGTGTATCTATATTTTACTTGATGTCTGAATGTAATTTTTGTGTGTATGGAGAAGTTGCCATTTTGTGAAGAAATACAGGCATGTTTTCTGAAGCCCTGTTCTAAATATTTGCTATTGTCATCTAAACTTCTTTTTGGATACATTATTGTTCCTATCTTATACTAAAGGACTTGCCTTAAAGTAAGTGAAATCTACAACTCTTTACCACATTATAAATATATTTAGTTAGAGATCTAAAAAATTCCTATACAATTTGGACTTCTACTATGAAGTAAAATTTATAAAGCATTTTTAAAATGCTATATCTAATTTACTACTGTGATTTAATGAGGGAAAATGCTACTATTTAACCATTTTATAAATCAGAAAGCTAATGTTCATGGAAGCTAAATGACTTCCTCAAGGTCCATGGTCAAATTGCAGGACTACAATTCAAATCTTTAATTTCCTACCTAAATCTATTATACTCCAAGGGAAAGCACCCAATGTGATGTATATACTTAGGTAGTCAATATAGTTCCTTCAAAATTTTACTTGTAAAATAAAGACTAATGAGTGTGGTTGTTTAACCAAACAGGGGGGAGGGGTGGGCTGTGTATAAGATAAATGAAAAGGAATAATAATGGTCCAGGTAGCCAAAAAGAAGGTGATAAAACATAATATGAAAGGTATTGGAAAGAGGAGAACTTCATTCATTCATGAACATTTAATTAACACTTCCAGAAAATACTTAAAAATTAAACAAAAAGTATAAAAAGACACTTTCAATCTGCCATGTTCTGTGTTACATTTTAGGTATAGAGTATTACATAAAAATTTATGGTTCCTGATGTCATAGAATTTATAATCTAAAGGGAAGATCAGATATTAATCAAATAAATATCTCATTACAAATCACAGGAGAATTATAAAGGAAAAGAATTGGGTGATATGATAACTAAAAGAATTTCTGTAAGGAGAATTCTGTAAGGGAGAATTTCAGGTGAACTCTGAAAGTGAAGTAGGAACCAGACAAGTAGAGACTGGGGATATAGAGAATTGCAAGCAAAAGGGAGATTTGTGTGAGAGGGAACTTGGCACATCAAAAGAGTAGGTGAGGGGAGGTTGGTGGATGTATGGATGAGATCAAAAAGGACCTTGTTTAATGCCCAGTCCAGTGGGAAACCATACTGGGCAAGGGGGAGGTAACATATTTAGACATGATGACTGGACCCTACGAATAATCAATTTTAAAAAGAGATATGTATAGTCTTAAATCTGGCTCATAATTTTTTTGGAATCTATAAAAGATGTGTCTATTTATTATAAAATGTCTTTCTTGAGATTCAAAGTTATCTTTGGCATGGATAACCAGGAGCTTGTAATAATGTATCCAAAATGGAAAAAAAGATAAGCTAATTCCAAATAATTAGATATTAACTAATTTAGATGGAAAGCTACTGCAGCCTGTAACATTAATATACTTTTTTGTATTCTACCATCTTTCTTTATGAAATAAAGGTCAAGCCTAGACCCCAGGTTTCCATATGAATCCAAAAGATGTGAAACTTAATAAAATTAATAAAAGAACATTCATCTAGATTGCTAGCTCACATGAGTGTAATACCCAAAGTAATACCTCCTACAATTTTTATGTAACTGGCTCCCTTCAGGTGTCATGTTAATAAGCTTGGATCAATTAATAACTGTAATTGAAGCTGAACATAATTAAGCATTTAATTTTGAGCTGTTCAAGTATAATTCCATTAAAATCACATCATGAAACTGAACTGGGGCTAAATAAAGAGTTATTGACAAAAGATGACTGGGAATGAAAAAGATTCATCACGCAGTCATGCATGGCTTACTCAGGTCCAAACTGACTAATAAGTATGTATATCTCCAAGACAATAGATAAAAAAAAAAAAAAAAAAGACAATAGATAAATAAAAGACCTATGCACATATGAATTTCTGATTGTGAGCTTTACATCCTCTAGTTTTCCCTTGACAAAATCATCTCCTGTACTTCAAAGCTCCAACATTAGCCTCATAGTATCTTAAAATGGATCTTTAATTTTTTTTAAAGATTTTATTTATTTATTTGACACAGAGAGAGAGATCACAAGTAGGCAGAGAGGCAGGCAGAGAGAGAAGGGGAAGCAGGCTCCCTATTGAGCAGAGAGCCTGATGCGGGGCTCGATCCCAGGACCCTGAGATTATGACCTGAGCTGAAAGCAGAGGCTTAACCCTCTGAGCCACCCAGGCACCCCTGGATCTTTAATTTTTAGGCTAAAAATAAAGTGTCTTCATGCTACTGGTCTTCCATATAATCTTACATACTCTCTATGAGAGATTTTTAAAAGAAAACAAAGTAACAAACATATTTTGAAGAAAAATGTCTGTGTAAACAAAACACAAAATAATCTTCCAGAATTCCATCCCTTCAGAGATAGAAATAACAACTCAATAGTGGGGTATTTTGCATTAAAGACTTTTTTTTCCCCCTTGAACATGTGAGATTTTATTTTGTTATTTTGTTTGTTTGCAAACATAGGATAATAATCATTTGGTAATTTGCTTCTTTTATTAAACAATATATAAGCACATGTTCCTGTGGTGTAGTGAATATTTTCTACGTCAATTAGGTAAATATAGGGGCATCTGGATGGCTCAGTGTGTTAAAGCCTCTGCCTTCGGCTCAGGTCATGGTCTCAGAGTCCTGGGATCAAGCCCCGCATCTGGCTCTCTGCTCGGCAGGGAGTCTGCTTCCCCCTCTCTCTCTCTCTGCCTGCCTCTCTGCCTACTTGTGATCTCTCTCGCTCTGTCAAATAAATAAATAAATAATATTTTTTAAAAAGGGGGTGAATCTTATAGTATGTAAGTCGTATCTCAAAAATTAAAAAACAATAAGGTAAATATAGTTGTAGAACAGAATTTTTAATCTCTGCAGAGTATAATATTGTATTGTTATAGCAAAATTCTTTTAACCAAATTCTTGGTTTGGGGTATCATATTTTAAATTAATTTCTATCACAAAATATATTGTGAAGAATATCCTTATGCATAAATCCTTGAACACAATTTAAGATCAATCCCTCGAGAGAAGCTGCTAGGCTAAAGCACATGCAAATTTTAAGGTCATTTTCCAAATTAGAGGGAGGTGAAAGGTGATCTTTTGAGATATTTTTAAAATATCTTCATAGCATGGTACTAAACCACAGGAACATGTGCTTACTTCCAAAGTAAAGCCTCAAGAGCCTGCACACCAAATCCATAAATGTGACCTAATTTATAATATAAAGATATTTAGAAACAGCTTAGAGATATACGGAATTTAAAGGTTTGTTGTTTTGTTTTTTCTTAAAAGGAAAGTCTCTTAGGAGTTGTGCATTTCAACTGTGCTAAAACTTAGTTACACACCGGAATCTCCTGGATTGCTATTTAAACATACCTGTCCCTGAGCCCCACTCCAGACATAATAAATAATTATTTCTGAGTGTGGAATCTGGGAATTAGTGGCGTTTAAAAGTTTCTGAATTGATTTTGATGCGGCCAGCCTGACATTTGTCCTTGGACCAGCACTTTGGATCAAACTGCCTACTCTAATCCTTTCATTTTGTAGATTAGGAAACTGACTCCACACACATTATGTTGTTTGCCCAACTCTCTAGTTAAACAGGCAGATAGAGACCTCTAAATCTCACACCAGTGTTCTTTCCACTGTATTAATTTGCTGCAATTGTTGTCAATATGGCATACCCATGTGATAAGCAGCTCACGGGTCCCACCATTAAACGAGCAATCAGGAAAGAAATGGATTATCTAATGATGTTCATGGCATGATCTCACAAAGTGCAGCACATGCCTTATGAATCCTGTTTATTGCTATTTGGATCTCATTTCTTTTTTAACCTTGAATTTATTGAAAATTAGATAAAACTATCAAAATGAAAAACTTTTACATGATTTTGCCTTCAGTTAAGATGTCTGTATGTGACATCAATCCACTAAGATATGGACATTTTGACAATCAGCAATAGCGAATGGTTTTCAGATTGTTCAGGGCAAAAAGATATTTAATTGTTTTTTCTATAAACTATATGGTCTTAGATTTATAAGCCATGAAACAAAAATGCTGAATTCTATTTTTCCTTACTCTTCATATTGGCAGCATAAAACTAACATTACCACATTAATTCTAATATAAAGTCATTAATAATAGATTAATATCTTTCTGAAAACCCTTATTAACTTTATAAGACCGTGCCTCCTTCTCAAAGAATCATATTTGAGATCTATTTCTCAGAATTTTGAAAAATTTCACCAAAAATGGGGAACTATTTATATCTACCATAATGTTCTCTCAAAAATACACAGTATCAGCCCATTATTCAAAGCAGTCCAATGGCTTCTTTATTCATTAAAATTAAATCTAATTTAATTTTAAATTTTATACTTTTAACTTATACAGCCCAATGTGATCTGAACATGCCTTTCTCTCCGAACTTACTTTCTGCTGTTTTTCTCCTCACCTGCTATGGCCAATTGTAGTGTCTGCCAAGCTCTCATACATTTGGGTCCAAAAGCAGCAGTACCTTCTGGAATACCGTGCTTCCACTCTGGAGATTTACAGGGTTCCTCAGGCAAATGCCTCTTCTTCAGGGAGACCATGCCTAATAGCTATGTCTAAAATGACACCAATAAAATCTGTTGCAGCAGATTTTAATGCTCTACAACAGTTCTGATTATCTAATTTTTTATTTGCTTGTTTGTATATTTGCTTGCTTATTTTTAAAAACTTATCTTGTCCCCCTCGCCCCCCAGAATATAATCCCCAGAAGAGCAGGAGCTATGTCTCTCTTATTCACAATTGCAACAAGTGTTGGGAAGAATGAATGAATCAATGAATGAGTGAATGAACAAATTTGTATAATAGGTATTGGACAAAGTATTATAGCCAATGTTTCCATTTTTTGGCCACATTTTTAAAACATTTTTCATTATGTAAAATAAATTTGTTACTTGAATACATGACAGTGAGATATCTTGTTATTTTAATGTGTGACTGTGAGAAATTCAAGATATCTCAGTATCACAAGAAATATGAAAACATGGTTTTCTTACACAAAACCAAAATTTCAGATTATCCCAATAACTCAGAGTCATCGTGTCATAAGCCATATGGCCAGAAGTTTATTGTCCATCTTCAAACAAACATGAGACTGATTTCTCATTTATTATTGCATAGTAATAATAGTATCTGCCTATTAAGTATCGACTTTGTCCAGCTTCATGGATTCTCAGGAGCTAAGTGTTAACAGGTTAGAGTCAATGAAAGCATACTAAGAATTATAATGCTCTTCACTATCAGCCAACAGAATGTTGTCTGTCATGCCAGCTTGCGAAAACTGAACTTATCAGTTTCAATTCAATCTCCGTGTTCTTTAAAACAAAAGAAAATATGAATTTATGATAAGAGTAACTGATACAATGTTAAGCTTGAGCAACCATATCAAAACAAAAGTCTCCCCTAAAACCGCATTTCTTCCAAAGAGAAACGTAGTTCTATAGACTAAGAGAACAATACAGTCACAACTTGTGAATTCTTAGGGAGCTTTGAGTTCCAGGTGAGATACTTTTTAAAGGGATATAAATGAGCAGACAAGGTCATGGGATGAATACATTTCCTAATCAGTCTGTTCACACTAGGTAGAGCTTTGACAAATGGTTTAGAATCACAAAAGAGACTAGGAATTAAACTCAGCATCAGCTAGTTCTAATGCACAAATCTTACTCTTTACAGAAGAGAGCTCATGATAGATTCTTTATCTGAGCCAATTGCCGTCCACGGACAATTCCCACAGTAGGAAAGAATCATCATAAGCTCCTGTTGAGTATGAAATCAATTCTCAGGAGTAAGAACATTTTTAGTGCCCACACTTTTTGAAAAGCAGCAAGGATCTTAAAATGTCAGCGGCATGTAAAGCATATCATTAATAGACTTCATTCCAAGTATTTAGAGCTTTAAACACAGAGCCGATGAATCTGCAATTGCTTCACATTAACTGAGGATACTTTGAAAACTGCTACACACTAAGAGCCTGCGACTGTCTTTTTGTGATCACTGGAACTTCACCTCTAATCCTGTATTAGGAGCTATACATGCCCAGTGCATAGTGCATGAGAAACAGAGAAAATCACGGAATAGTGAACAGTGTTTACAGAACAGTAGAAATCATTTTGAATTTCATCTAGTCATGACATACACAAAAATGTCAATAGGAATTACACTCTCCTTTTTAACCATCCCTTTATCCAAAAATGATGTTGAGATCACATTCTGCTAATGTATATTCCTAAGCATGTTTTCAAATTAAAATGATGACTGAAGTTAACAGAAGCAAAACTATAAATTCATGACTGGGTGTTTTACTTAGATACCTAAATATAAAATTTATATCAAAACTATAATTCTGACTTGTTTCATATAAAATTGGAGTGATAATTGATTCTTGATATAGAGAGTATGACTGCCAGAATGGGTTTTATATATCATATAAAGTGTACACTTTAGCATGACCCTTACTAATGAAAACAAACATAAAATAATAACTCTCTCACTACTTCCTCTCATACTCCAGACCCCTTCTAAATCTTAAACTTCTGATGAGAGAAACCGGACGTAACATCACATGCAGATAATGATACTCCTTACATGCTCTATAATCATAATTTGTGCTACCAAATAAATTAGTTCAATTGATATAATGTCCATATGTAAGTAAAGTTATTTAAACAAATTCTGTACTTGTATTTTATGGGTATAAAATGCTATCTTGAGGCTAGATTACCTCAAATCACCAGTCCAGTGATAAAAAGAAAAAATAAATAAATAGCCCAGCCAGGTGCCATGCTTTGTGTGGGGCCAGCCAGTGAATAGTATGCAATCATGTAGTAATTCAAGAATATTGCAGTGTATTTGGAATGTCCATGAAAAAATTTTTAAAAATGCTATACGCTATATTTTCTTATAGGAGAGTATTATTACAGTATTTATGTTCATGCAAAGAAGGCCCAGCACTAGAATTATCTTATTCCAAAAGGGAAATACTATCAAAATTAAAACAAAACAAAACAAAACAAAAACATATCCTCATCATTACAGATTGATTGATGTCCTCCAAAAAGATATATTGACATTGTAAACCCCAGTACCTACACATATGACCTTATATGGAATAGGGTCTTTGCAGATGTGCTGAAGTTAAGACGAGGTCATACTAGAGTAGGGTGGGCCTTTAATCCAATGTGGCTGGTGTCTTTATAAAGGATTAGAGAGAGAGAGAGGGAGACACAGGAAGGAAAACACCACACAGAGACACAGGCCCAGAGAGAAGACAGCCACATGGAGACAGAGGCAGAGGCGGGAGTTAGGGGTAGCCAGAAACCAAGTCATGGTTCGGGCTACCAGAAGCTGGAAGACAACAGAAGGCATCTCTCTTAGAGGATTCACAGACAGCATGGTCTTTGATTCCAAATTTCTAGCTTCGAGAACTGTAAGAAGTAAAGAGAATAAGTTCTTGCTGCTTTTAGTAACTCAAGTTGTAGTCATTTGTTACAGTAGCCCCAGGAATCTACTCTTGCTCCCCATGACCCTGATCTGAGAAGGTTTCCATATAATTTGTTTCAATATTTTCCCTCTCATCAAAGCGAGCTTATTATTCCTTAAATCCCATCTTTGAAACAAAATCGGTTGTGATTCTTTTTTTTGCCTATATATTAAAAATTGTAATAGTTCCTCCAATAGCACAACATATTAAGCTACTTTAAGAAAACATGCAACTGAACTCGTGGTATGAGCCTTGACATATTAATACCTCTCTACCTAAGATCTGGTTAATTAGATGGGCCAGTACGAGACAGGTTCTTAAGGAAGAAAAATAAAGATAATCTCTCTTAGAGCATATTTTGTTTCTTCCTTTCCACATTTACAGAGAGGAAATAGTAAAGTATAAAAAGTGCTATCAGGTCGAACATTGGTTAGTCAAACTTCAATAAAGAAAAAGAAAATTGCATATTCTAGGGATAATAGAAATATTTTTCTATTTTTATAGAATTGAAGGGAAGTCTAGTAGTTTAAACATGTTCGAAACACAGATTTAAACATATAGATATTTTTAAAGTATAAATTCGGTAACAGAAAACATGGCCCTTAGAGGTATAAAGCTATTTGTCATAGATACCTTCTAAAATTATTTCCTATATTTTTTTTGGAAGGGGGAATGGTTCCTTAATTTTAAGTTATCATGCAGGTTATCATCAAATATCACTTATATGATGTAAAAATTTGGGGTAGTACAAAGGAGTGGTAGGCTAACAAAAAAAAGTGATATCTTTTCATTGCATCCATTGGATGTTATCCAATATTACATAATGGTTATGTAGCAGGTGCAGAAATACAAAACAGAGTATCTGCTGGTACTCTGTACCACTGAGTAACCACTGAGTTTGGCTGTTGGTCCTCCAACTCTAGCCACTCCTTTGGCATCCTGCGAACTTAAGCCAGATTTGGATGGGAGCTCTGATTTAAAATAGACTCACCCCCCAAATTTTAAAATAATATGTATAGGTAAATCATTTATATTTACCTTCTACTGTACAGTAGATTAACTTTCTACCTTTGGGGAGGGGGGGTGATGAGGGTAAAGCCAGGTCAGATGGGGGTCATATTCTGTCCTAAGAAAGAAAGTAGCCAAGAGAAAGAGACATCTTACTGTCATCAAAGTTTTCATGCAGTAGTGGTTTTGCCTTGTGGTTTAAAGAGCATAGGCTTTGGAACCTTGCTCCTTCTCCTACAGACTGTGTGTCCTGAAGACATTCCAAAGTAATTGGTACTTTAGTGCACTCATCTCCGAAATCGGGATGATTCTATTCCTATCTGACAGAGTTGCAGTAAGGACCGAATAAAGAAATCCAGGTAAATCAATTTCAACAGTGTCAATTTTAGACACACACAATCATCAGCAAAATATTTATAGAGAAGCTGTAAACCCTCATTCAGTAAAGACACAAAGCAGTAAGAAAGGGGAAAAAAAATCAAATATATGTAAATAATACACTGGCATTGGGTTTTTTGGAAAAGATAGACAAGTTTGACTCAGGAATTTTTACCCAGTAAGTACAGGCAAACACTTTAAACCTACCACTTTAAATGTCAGCACCATCATTGGATTCTGATGCCTTAATTACACAGCAATCTCACTTACACTAGCTTTCCCTCCCAAGGAAATGTGGAACCTAATTTATTTTTATATTGTAAGTGTTCCAGGAAAAAACAACAACAGATTCCTAAGATGACTTGCAAACTTTCAAAATGCCGTAAACTGTTTGTATTCCACCCCCGAAAAGTGAGTGCAATCAATTATTCCATGATATATTTGCAATAAGAATTACTTAATACTGTTGATCAAAAAATCATAAAAAATGGGTGAGGTGACCTTCGAGCCAAAAATACTCTACCAATTGGATAATCCCTTTACACGGTTAGGGTAGAATCTTTACATGCGATGTTTTGTCTTTCAGCCTATGTGGAACTGGAGAAACACACAACAATCCATTTAACAATATCAAGAGAGATGGGTCTTCTTCCAAATCCCAACTGACTTTACAGCATGAGCAGGCATTCAAAATTCTCTGCAGCCAACCAATCCTGTTGCATTTTATGAATGGCTGGGCATTTCTGTTCCTGTATGCTAAAAGGCACTGTGGGTGAAAATATCTCTTTTGGGGAAGCTCTGAATGAGAGCTCTGCTAGAAATCATCCTTGCTGAGTATCTCCTGTCAAAAGGCTTTTCAGTTAAATTCAGTCATGTAATTCGGAGTCGAATTGTTTGATTTCGTGGGGCCACTACGATCATCCAAAGAGATACCTGATAGGCAAAAAAAAAAAATAAATAAGTATTTGATGAATGCAAAAAAGGAAGAGAGAAAGAGAAGGAGATATATAAACAGAAAGAGAGGGAGAGGGAGTAGGGATCGACAGTGGGTGCTGAAGAGCAAGACAAGAACACAGGAAGGCAGGAAGGAAGGAAGGAAAGCAAGTATTAAGTTGAGAGCTTTCTTACATAATGACTCCATTACTCATGCTAAGGAAAATCCAATTGCCTATGAAGAATAAATTTTAAAGCAATAATGGAGTTTGATGGACAGGAGTAAGTATATTTCAGAACACGAGCCCCACTCAGGCCATTTCCCCATGTTGTAATGGTAGGTATGGCAGGACAGGTCCACATCGAGACCCTAGAAATTGTTTCTGTATCATCCCTCCTGGAATGGCACTAAAATGTTTTCTTTGAACCATTCTACTCTAGAAGACAGACAGGTAATCAGGTGGAGCAAATTAGAATAAAGTACCACGAGGTAGAAGTGTTCCACACTTGAGAAAATGTGTCTATAGCAGTTTGAAACATATGGTCAAAACTCAGAGAAAAAGTCCAGCAACCAGTAATTTCACAGTTGGCTAGCTTCTCTCTGATTGTTGATATTATTCTTCACTCTTTCTTTGACTTCTAAGTCGGCGCATACCTACCTGAGCATACCAAAATTAAAGCCACTACTTGAATCAAAATGTAGATTAAGTGGGACTCATACACACCCACCAATTATCTCTAAATAGCGTGTATATACAATTTGTTTAAATCTTAGGAATTTGTGAGCAAACTACATGTATAATTTTTAAGTTAGTAAACTCAGAAGGCCACCTGTAATTTGTCTTTGAAGATCAAGGTACAATCTTCATATAAACAATATTAAGGAAGTTGGCTATTGGCAGTTACACAGCACTGCATCTTAATATAAATTTTAGAATATAAGTTTAGAATATATTTTAGAATATATTCTAAATTTAGAATATAAATTTAGAATATAAGTCTTTCTTTATAGAAATAATACCACTGCCATTAAAACAAAGATCCAGCTATTACAAAAACTGTATTATATTTTATTATTTATTCTAAAAATAGAAGTACAGCAGAGATCTTCAATGAAAAGCCAGGAGAAAAATATTTATTTTCTTTGTACACTATCCCCACTCATGATTTCATGATTACTTTCGGGGTCTACACATTTTCTGCAGTTTGGCTTGCTTTTTTTTTCTTTTTTCCTTTTTCTTTTTACAACCTTTAAATATTACTCTGTGGTGTGTACCTGTACTGTAATTTTACTACATTCAGAACTGGAAAGTTCTTCTTTTAACCCAACTATTTCCCTCAAAGTCTAAAATGTGTCCCCCTGTCATACTGTATGCTTTTTAAAATTGGAGGTTCCTAGTCTCTGTCCCATACTCATTAAATCAGAACCTCTACAGATGGGTCCATAAATGTAGATGTTTAACACATTCTTCAGTAATTCTTATACTCTGAAGTGTGGGTATGTCTGCCCTAAGGTACCATCCAGTTATGGGTACAGTCATGCATAAGGTCCAAAAATACTTTTTTAGGTGACAAATACAATTATTTCTAAGCTCAGTTCCCTATAAACACTGCAAGACATGCAGGAATTCTCTGTTCTGATGCCATGTACAGGTGATACAAGGCAAATGAAACTACTTTTATATAGAATTGAAAGATGGAAAATTTGGGATTATATCCTCAGCCATCAAAAAAAAATGAGTTTCCAAAATACTTTTATTTTGTTCTTTGGTCTATTCAAAGTTCAGTGGTCTTGTGATTAAATCAATTTCAGAGGCACAAAGAGCAACACTATAAATATAACTTTAAAAATAAGAAAAATTAAATTGTAACTGACTCCTATGCTCCAATTCCAAGTTAATCACAGACGGTTGCAATGGAGTTTGTTACTTTTTGGAAGAATTTTCCTCTTACATTATTCTATAACATTCATAAAACTTTTAATAGTGAATTATTGAGGTATCTAAGGAAGGGAGTGTGAAGTTTTAGAAAGAGCACAGAGTCCAAAAAGACCCGCGCTCAACTCCAGGTCATCCCATATTATGAGAGGTGTGTCCTTGACCAAGTTACTCTACAGCTCTCATTTTCCACATTTTGCACAATGAGGATAAGACTATCTTACCTTTTAAGGTTGTTGTTAAAATAACTAGGTAAGTGATATAGCACTAATAATGACCAGCACCTAGTAGGTGGTTGAGAAATGATAACTAGAAGGACAGAAGCTATGACAAAGGCAGCATGTATGCTAATTACATTCAAATCACAAATACTCATTTCAGCAATGGCAGACGTGCAACTGTGCAGTTACGGATGGTCTGAAGTCTGGGGGCTTCCTTGGGGGAAGGGAGCGCTTGGCCCGTAGTGTCTGAAGCCATCCTTGTTTGCCAGAGGCATGTCATTGAGAGAGAAAGTGTGTAAATAATGCGCTCTCCAGTCACTGTTATCTGAAGGATGACAGAATATGGCACCCCAAAATATGCCACTTTGGCATAAAGTTTACTTTGAGCTAAAGGTACTTGGGAAACAGCAGGTACAGAAAGGGCGTGCTGATCTCCCTTCTTCTTCCTGAAAGCAGGAGCTAAAACTCCCATGTGAAAGATGGCCTCCCTATACCAGAAGGAAAGAAACGTTCTTATCACCAGAGATAAGGAGTCCAGGTTGAGAGAATACTGTACAGACAGACCTTGTTAAACTATGTTTTATCTTGGGGCAACTGGCAGTCAGTTAAATGCCCAACTCTTGGTTTCTGCTCAGGTCCTGATCTCAAGGTTGTGAGATCAAGCCCATGTCTGGCTCCACACTGAGCACAGAGTCTGCTTAAGACCCTCTCTCCCTCTCCCTTTGCCCCTCCCCACCCACTTTCACCACCTTTCTCTCTCTCTCAAATAAATAAATTCTTAAAAAAATATGTATCTTTATCTTGCTGTAGTCTCTCCATATGTTTAGTGACTTTTCCACAACTGCCTCTCTTTGTTCAACCTCATATACATAAGCACTTAGGTTTTGCCACCCCCTTGGCTTTTCATTTCCTTATAAAGGCTCCTGTTCATATAAATTGGTATGCTTTTCTCTTTTTAATCCATTTTTTGTTAGAGAGCCCCAGACAAGATCCTAATATGTTGAAAGATTTTTCCTCCCCTACATATTAAACAAATGTATGTCTCTATATACCTATATCTATACCTACATTTATATATGTTTATTAACTGGCTTTCAGGGACTTCTGCTTTTAAGAACAATCTTATTGTGACTGTCTTTTTTTTCTTATTCCACAGTCAAGTCGAGACTAAGAAAGGAACTGAATTATGGCTCTTCTGATAAAATCTCACAATTGAAGGAACATCTGATCTGCATGTTAGATGAAGAGGGCCATCTGCACTGACCACAAATAGACCAATGAATGGAGACCTCAAACAACACATAACACAAAGTAAACACTGTTTTTGAAAAACTTATATGACCAATTGGGGGTAATACTGATTTAATTTTTCTTTTTTTAAGTTGTATTTCTTGTGAAGCTCTCTGGGGCTCTGAAACTGACCTAATACCAAGGACAGCTACCAAAAGTAAACATGTCTGGAATCTTTGAAATGTTTTCCATTTTATGCCTTTTGCCTATAATGATTAGACTGTATGATCAATTACACAGGTTATTCACCTACACACATATATATGCATACTATTGATATATATTTCACTACTACCATCTCCTTATAAATCATTGAAATAAAATTATTAAAATAAAGGCAGTCCAAAAAAACAAAACAAAAATGAAAGCAGTCCATAACACCTTCTAAATGCGATCCCCTTTCCATGAATAAATAGCTTTGATAAGTCCTTCCATATCATTTCTTACACATACATATACATATACAAACACAGAAATTTAAAATGTTTATCCAGGAGCACCTGGGTGGCTCAGTCAGTTAAGCACCTGCCTTTGGCTCAGGTCTTGATCTCAGGATCCTGGGATGGAGCTGCATGTAAGGGTCCCTGATCAGCGGGGAGCCTGCTTCTCCCTTTCCCTCTGCTCTTCCCCTCCCCCACAACTGTTCTCTCTCTTTCTCTCTCTCTCAAATAAATAAATAAAATCTTTTTTTTAAAGATTTTATTTATTAATTTGAGAGAGAGAGAGACACAGCAAGAGAGGGAACACAAGGAGGGGGAGTGGGAGAGGGAGAAGCAGGCTTCCTGAGCAGGGAGCCTGATGCTGGGCTTGATCAGAGTACCCTGGGATCATGACGCTTAATGACTGAGTCACCCAGGCACCCCAATAAATAAAATCTTTTTAAAAATGTTTTATACAAATAAAATCATGCTCTTTTCCACTTTTTACATTCAACAATGTATAATGGGACATTACCATATCAACTCATAAATGTCTACAAGTACACTATTTTTTGTGATGCAAAGAGACTATCTGAGTAAGAATAGCCTGCATCACTGCCCACCTACTGTGCAGAGAGATGCATCAGCTGAGGGACAAGAGGTCAAATATTTTGATAAAGGAATCACTGACTTTTAACCTGTAATGAAAACAGCTGAATTACCATTTGTGATTTTTTTTTCTCACCCTTGTGTTTGTACCCTGGATATCACCTGGACACCACCACTTAGAGAGCAGTGACCCACTGTATTTACTCAAACCTTCAGCTAGCTCATTTGATGCCTCTGGCTCCCTGAATAGTGATCAACCAGGTTCTCTACTTCAGTTGCCAAGGGAGATGGGCAAAGAGCTTATGATTCCAGCCACCCTAGATAAAAACTCCGATGCATAGCAAAATAAGAGAAAACACTTGCATCAAAAAACAGTCAGGGACTATTGACCTAAGGAGATGTAAACCCAGGAAAGAATCCTGCAAGAGATTATAAGATATCTTTCACCAGAGGGGCTAACACTTCACTTTATCCACTACTGAATATTATCCTTCTGGGAATCATTACTATTGATTACTATGTCATTTATGTATCCCACTGTATTGGAATTATCTGTTTACACATCTGTCTCCCTGGAGTCTGGGGTCTTTGAGAGTAAGGACCATTTAAAGGTTATCATTGAAGAACAAGAACTTAGACACAGTATTTATAAAATACTTCTTGAAATGAAATGTCATTCTAAGAAACATTTTAGAGCCTGATCAAAAGAGGTCATGTGGAATTGGAACTCTTTACCTTGGTCCTCAAAAGCCCACATAGTCAGGCTACTATGGCTTTCCACACTCCCATTAGATAACTCTGGCCCCGTTCACTCCTCCCCAACTACTGAGTCTTCTTTCGATTCTTTTTTTTTTTTTTTTAAGATTTTATTTATTTATTTGACAGAGAGAGAGAGAGAGAGAGAGATCACAAGTAGGCAGAGAGGCAGGCAGAGAGGGGGAAGCAAGCTCCCTACTGAGCAGAGAGCCCGATGTGGGGCTCGATCCCAGGACCCTGAGATCATGACCTGAGCTGAAGGCAGAGGCTTTAACCACTGAGCCACGCAGGCGCCCCTTCTTTTAATTCTTAAATCAGCCAACTGCTCTTCTGGCTCAGAACCTTTCATCAGGTGATATCCTCTTCCTAGAATTCTCTTCTCCTGGCTCTGTATGAGACCAATGCCTTCTCATCTTCAAGTTTCAGATAAACTCCTCAGTGCTGACCACTCTGACCAAGTCTCTCTGCTATTTTTCTATCATTGCATGCTGTTATTTTTTTTTCCCCCAGCACATATCTTAACCTTTAATCATTCTGAAGATGGATTGTTCTTATTTAGTGTCTTCCCCAGAAGAAGGAAGTTCCATGAACAATTTACCTTAGTGGCAGGATTCTATGAGACACAGATAACTTTGAGGTCTTAACTCAACCTAAGGATAGAATACTAGATCTCTAAATGCATGGCATTCTACCTGTCTTACTGTGTTTCTCTTTTTCCTCTAGATGAACTTCTGAGCACAATAAGATGGCAGATGCTTGCAGGTCACATTCAAGAGGGAATTCTTTTTTTTTTATGAGGGCGTTCTTCTTGACTGGCTTGGGGAAATATATATGCTTAGAATAAAATGCTTTCCCCATGCCTTTAATGTTCAATGAATATACATTATTCATAAATAATTAATGTAACTAGGAGAGCCTAAGTTTTCTTTTATGTTTATGGGTTACAAAATTTGAAAAGCCATGTTCTGTGGCATTGGTTCATTTGTTCACTAGCTGATTCATTCAATCAAATATTTACTGAGCACCTGCTATGTGCCAGGGATACAACTGTGGACAGGACCAGCTGCTGGCCCCTATGAAGCTTACATTGTATCTGGGGAGTCAAAAGATAAACAAACCAAATAGAGAGACTTGGCCGGTGGCCCCTTTCTCCATCTTCAAAGCTAGCAATGTTGCATGTCTCTGACCCACCTTTCACAGACACATCTCCTTCTGAGTACAGTTTGGAAAGGTTCTCAGCTCTAAAAGACTTGTGTGGTTGGATTAGCCCCACCTAGATAATGCAGAATATTCTCCCCATCTCAAGGCCCTAACTGAATTACATCTATAAAATCCCTTTTGCCCTGTAAGACAACATAGTCACAGGTCTGAGATTAGGATGTGGACATCCTTGGAGGTCCATTATTTTGCCTACCACAGGCAGCTAAATAAATTACTTCTCATCTTCCTTCATATTTGGATCTTTGGATGTTGGATTTACTTTTGCTTCCATTTTAATGGCAAAAATATATAATTCAGCAGTGTTCAGACCATTTTTTTTCCCCAGCCATTTTCTGAATAGTCCCCATTTGTGTTTCACTGGAACCAACAGGCTCCCCAGTGAAACTTATTTTTTAAAGAAATAATTATTTAGCCAGTCTCTATTCTGTTCCTTCATGATGCTTACTAACCAGCTGGTTTTGGGCACTGTGTCATACAATCCCAGTTAAGAATATTCAGACCGCAATTATTCATCATCAGGTAGATAGAGTCAAGTCATCTGTTGCTCAGTAATGAAGCTTTCCACATAAATTCAGTCAATACTAGAAGTGGTTGATAGCTACAGGTAAAGTCCTCTTTAACCTTCCAAACATGGTACGTGTGAAATTTCAGCTTGGGAACTTGAAAGAAATAAGATTTCAAAATTGAATCAATGGTTTTCCTCCAGATAAATCATTTGGAAGACTTCCTGTCCAGCACAAATATTTTTTTCATGATACTATAAAAGTATTTTAGGAGCTATCTAATGGTTTCGTGTATGAGAATACTGTATTTGTTTCATGTATTTGAACAGTTGGAAGTTTTGCATTATTCATTTTACTTTGTCTTTTTCCCCCTTCTACTTTATAATAAGTAAATTATTTGGGTATCTCTTTTTTCTTTCTTAATTAAGCCAAGTTATTTCCAAATTTCCCCTTCCTTTTTTGATTCTATTATGCATAGTTTTTTAGGCTCGGTATATGAGTTAAATTTTCCAATGAATAAATCTAATCATTGAAATTTATTTCCTAATTGGTCCTGATTTTGCTTAATCAGGTATGAGCAGCAAATAAAGAACATGTAGTTTTCTGTGTTTGTCTAAGGCTCAAAAGTTTGCTTAACCATTATATTTTAAATCTCTGGTTATGACTTAACCAGGGCCACTTTTTTACCCTTATAAATTAAAATAATGGAAGACTGACCTAAAATGAATATTTGCATACATAAATAATAAAATATCTGTGTATAATATATGTATATATACCCTTGAACTACCAAAATATATTTAAGTATATTCTGATAAAATACATATTAAATTATTAGGTAAAGAAACAATAATAAAAGTATAAGAGAGCCAAATTTAATGAAGTTTGCTGAATTCTGCTGGGGGAAAAGAGATACTCTCCTCCCCATCAAATTTTGTTAATTCAGTAAAATAATACTAACATCTTTCTCAATTTATTACAAACTTACAAAAACTATTTAGGAATCCCAAAGAGATCTTGGTTTGAGAATTCCAATTCTTTATAACTGAATTCCTACATTTTCCAACTAAAAGCATGATGATTCAAAATTACATTTTTAATGAAACACTCGGGTACAGATAGCACTGGACTAATTCACACACACAGTCATACCACAGTATATAATAGCTGAAATCACGTAACAGGTTTTCTAATGGATTTCTCACGTTCCCATACAGAGCTAGCAGAGCATCGTGCTACCTGTCTCTTGCTCCTCTATTAGCTCTCGACTGCTGCCCTCCAGCAAGGTGCCAGGGAAGGCTCTAAATATATTTGATTAGTTTCAGGCCTTCATTTTTAGCGAGTCATCACCCTCTTAACAGCAGATGATGCCCCCTAGTTCGAATCAATGTGAGTGGCCCTGGTTACAATGGGCTGGATTAATGATGAAAAATGTGTCGTCAGCCTAGAGGTCCTTGGACATTTATCACCCAATGGGTCTGCCAATTGGTGGGCTGCCCCTGGCTCATCAGCACAATACTTTCCCAGCTTTAAAGAGATAGTATTCTTTTCAGATTAATTTAATGAGGCCTGGTTGGTGGAGAGAACATGGAAGGCAGTTCGGTTGACAGTTAACTTGATAAATTAAGGTTCTATACATTTCAGTACTTCCATAACAAGGGTGTTTCCTTTTGAAATCTGCAAGGCAAGTACTTGCTGTATCTGGAAGTCTATAATTGCTAGCGTTTTGTTCTAAATTTTTTTTTCTTATAAAATAAAGCTAGAAAATTTTCTTAAGATAGATATGACAGATTTAAAATGTCTGCTGTTAACTATGATATTTCTAAAAAAACTTAATGCCTGATTAATTCTCAAAATGAAGTAATGTAACCTTAAAATTATTTTATCCTATCTATTCTTTTTTCCCTTAAGTTTATTTATAATTTTACTGTCAGCTTAGAGTTCTTTTCTTGAACTTAATCTCTAGTACATTTACTTTCATTTGGAAGATAGAAAAACTGTAGAAGAAGCACTTTAGGTAAGCTCTCCTTTTTAAAAAGTTTACATTCAGTCTGAATTCATAAATGCTTACTTAACATTTCATTGATCAATTCTTATACTTCTCCAGCTGACCAAAGTAATGGATATGTAGAAATTAAAGTTAAAAAATTATTTTATATTTTGTAAACAAGTCAAGTATAAATTGAAAGCTTCAATAACAAATTGCTGTTTTGACAAATGTAACGAGGAAAAAAAAAAGAGATTTCATGTGTAATTTGTGTAGTATCTTGTTGATTTGAATCTAGTGAAATTGGGAAAAATAACTTATTTTTAAAAACCTACTAGTCACTGAAAGTAACAACACATTTATGTTATGGGTTAAAATTTGGGAAGGGAGAGATGAGAGATTTTATGTCATTCCCAACATGGAACATCCTAATAACATGGCCCCTTTATTCTGAAATTCTTTCTTCCAAGAGCCATCTGATGTTCAATTTCTAAGTAATTATAATGATTACTATGAAAAATGACTTTCTGATATAAATCAAATATTACAAATTGAGCTTTACATTACAATTACTCTCTCCCCAATGCTATGTTTCTAACAACTCATTAATGTAGTCTTACTTTTTCAATTTTTGCCTGAAGAACACGAATCTGAGATTTCACGGGAAGTACTAAAAAACACAAGTCAAAGACACTATAAGTTAACAATGGCAGTTAACCTAATGTTGATTCCAGAAAACTTGGGACTATTTTTATCAGATTAGTGACAAATATTTGTAAACAAGATTTACCCTATGAACATGCCATTTTGGCAATTAATGAGTTCTCAGTACACTTACTGAGCTGAATAAACGAGCTCAATATTCTGCAGTCAGTTAAAGAAATATTAAATATAAGCCTATTGCATCCAATAACAAAATATTAATACATGAAAGAGTATGGGATTTGGGTGACCAGAGAATATGAAGGAGAGATTAAGTAACACTCAGAAAAAGGAGTTACTAAAGGTAACAAATAACCACGTTAAGTTTGACACAAGTGAACTTACATGAAAGAGACATGGGCCAATTAGATATTAGCAGTGAATGGGGCCAATGACAAGAAGGAGCTTAACTGGAGAGTTCCCTAGAGGATTTGGAGGAGGGCTGCAAATTGACCTACTGGATTAAGCTGCCACTGATCTTACTATCAATTGTAACTATCAAGAACGAGCTATAAGACTTAGGAATTTTTTCTGGGCAGGATGTGAAGATAAAAATGAAATCTTTGAATCAATATCCCGTGCCCTTTAGTGTTTGCATAAGCTATCATCTCACATAACATAAGTTAGGCTTTGCGGTTTTTTTGTTGTTATTGTTGTTTTTGCTTTTGATTTTGACAGCTGTTTGGGGATAACAAAGCAGAATATAAAACTAAGCTAATATCTGAGTAGGTAGCTTCCTGATTTCCACATTAAAAAAAAAAGACGCGTACACATGAGTAAAATAAATAATTCTTAGTACAGCTATATTTGACAACCAGAGCTTCAAAAAAAGGAGAGTGCTTCACTTCCATTCTTGTACTTTTTCAGTTTTACGTAATTTTATAAATTTTAAGAACTATATGGGGTTTAAAACAAGAAATCCTTCAAAGGACTGACTACCAGGGTGACTACTAGGGTGATGATATAATTTTATTTACCCTTGCTGATGAGGTCATGGCCTATTCTCACCTTCTGCTAATCTAAGGTCATGATCCAATTAGCGCAATGAAGGAAATTTGTCTATTAAATTATTTTGTTGACTTAAATACATGAAGTTTCCAAAGGTCCACGAATTCCTCAAAATTTCCCTGCTGGTCATTTTAGTAAGCCCTGATGCCAGGAATAGTCCTTTCTGTGTAATTTCTTAAAGAGCTAAGTAGGACTCTGCCCTAGAAACTGGCATCTCCTCTGAAGCCAAGAAGTAACTATAACATCACAAATTTTGTTCTAAAAGCCATTTTCTACTCCTTCCACTTTTGATTATTCTACCAGAGTGAAAACTCAAACCATATTGAAAGAACGTCTACCTTTTAAAGTTGTCATGCCACTTACAAATCAGGCACTTCTGTAAACATATTGTAGAAACATATTCTAATATTTGTAAAGCAGAGTACATGTCAAAATAAAAATGTGCTCTTTCATCAAGGAGAAAAAGATCTTTCAAATTTAATAATAAATGACTTAAAGTACCACATATGTTGTCTCTATGACCAGTAGAAATACTTTAAAAAATTACTGGCTAAGAAAAGTTACCTCGTGTTTCGAATAAATTGTTAGATAACTTGTTTTGCTCACACTGTAATTATGACTAAACCTGAAGAGCTGCAGTGAAAAGTTAAAGTTATACTTATTCTAGGGGCACCTGGCTGGCTCAGTCAGTAGAACATGCGACTCTTGATCCTGGGGTTGTGAGTTCAAGTCCCAAGTTGGGTATAGAGATTACTTAAAAATAAAATCTTTAAAAAATAAAATAATAAAATAAGATGAAACCAGAGAGGGAGACAAACCATAAGCAACTCTTAACTCTAGGAAACAAACTGGGGGTTGCTGCAGGGGAGGGGGGTGGGGGGATGGGGTAACTGGGTGATGGGCATTAAGGAGGGACATGATGCAATGAGCACTGGGTATTATATGCAACTGATGAATCACTGAACTCTACATCTGAAACTAATGATACATTATACGTTAATTAATTGAATTTCAATAAAATAAGATAAAAAGTAATAAAAGAATAGAAAATAAAGTTATACTTACTCCATAAGAATTGGTTCCAATAAATGTGTAAAGACAATCCAGCAAAAGTAGAGAAATTTGTGATCATGCAAACCCAGTGACTTTGCGAATTGGAAAACATGCATTTCAAATTCTTAGGAAAGTATACTTTCCATAAAAAAAAAAATGCATGGCCAATATATTAAACATACTCATAAAGCAGAATATATTTTTTATAAAATTATGAAGGTAGGATAACTGCATTGAGGGTATATTGGCATTTAAATTTTATTTTTAAACTGTTCTGTAAAAGAAAAAAGAAATGACATATCTTCTCTGCTAAGCATCAAAAACTGCATATCCAATTTTTCTAAACAATGTGAAATTGCTTGTTTTTTTCAATGTATACTTTACTGCTCTGTTTAGATATTACCACTCATTTCCACAATTGCTTCCCCAAACAGAATCGTATTCATTTTATGACCATGCTGTGTACTATCCACAATCATCTTACATTTAAAAGAAAAGTGCTATTTATAATGTTTATCCCTCTTGCCAGTATACTTTTACAAGTCTTTGACATGTCAACGTGAAAAATTTATAGATGTACAATAAAGCTTCATTGTAAGGATTTTCAAATAAACTAAAATGCATTTCATGTTTGTCTAAAAGGCTCAGTAATGAAGCCCTGGGGACTTGTTTATGCATAGTGTTTTCCCAGCAGGAGAACCAATATTGGTCAGTCCTCCCGTCCTCAGAGGCTTTTCTCACTAAATGGAACAGCATTAGCTTTGTTCTTTAAGTCTAATTAACAACCAAAGCATAAATTGTAGTCTTCGTCCAATTGGATTAAGCACTCAGAAATATTTGCGTTAAAACATTCCTACTGCTCTGAATTTTATCAGGTAAAAGGGAAAAGCAAGGGCAAAATGGTAAATACCAAAGGCAACATAGTGGACAAGTTTAATGCATTAGCCTCTTATCCCTAGAGACCATGCTTCCTATCTGCCTTAGGTCGCACTTTTAAAGAGTTGAATGATCTAGAGAAATCCCTCCTGAGTCTTTAGCCCTATCACTGAGTCCCTGAACAATTAAGACTCTCTGCTCAATTTATGGCTCTCAACTGGACTAACGGGAGGCACAACAGGTCAAAAATCAAGGTGCTCACAATAACCTGTTCTCATTAGGGTTATTTTAGGACTAAAGAAAATAATATGCTCAAGGCATAATACCTGTCACCTCGTAAGTCATTAATATCAGGTAGCTCATATTATAGTACTCTCCATCACTTTTTTTTTCACTTTCTATTACTGCTAACTGACCATAAGAACTTAAACTAATATTCCAGACATGTATAATACCTATTTATTTAGCATCAAATAAGAGTCTGTATTTGAAAGGCAAGGTTATTAATTCATTTTTATCTTCCTAAAGTTCTGTGTTTTTGTTTAGATGTTTGTTTGCTTGTGTATAATGTTTGAAATATTTCTAGCAGCATTTATACAAAATGTACTTCTGAGATGGAAACATTTTTTTTTCCCCCTGAGGTTCATGTACATGTTTCTTGCCAGCAGGGCTATTTACGTTTAAGATAAACAACCTTAGCACTTTTGTACACCACTAAAAATTATAGAAAGAAAACAGATATTCCTATTTGAGAAGTTCCTTCAAGTGACATCAGTATAATGATTTTGTGTACACACCTCACATTTCTTAGAGTCTAAGAGTGTAACTCCTGAATAAAGCTCTTCTTTTCCATTCTAGTATAGAGCAGCAGAAACAAATTCTTTTAAGGCAATGTCTTTTTAAAAAGGCTTTAGCCAAGATAAAAGCATAAAGTATGTTCGGCCAAAATACAATGCTTCCTTGCTAGATGCTGCCTGCCAAGATTCTGGGTTTATTTCACACATGATAATGCTGCTTCACTATTCTCCCTAAAAAGAAGTTATATAGGTTTTGTCTGAGAAGAAAACAGAGTTCATTTTTACCTGATAAATTGTGAGGCATGCTAAAGAAGGCATTCAGGTGAAGATTTGCTTAAAGAGGTTTTAATAGACAGCATCTTTTATTTTAAGAAACATCTGCCAGAGCAGTTAAGATCAGAATTCACGTTTCCTATTTTGCCCATATAGAGTAAGACACCCTGAAAAAGTCGCAAATGATTACCAGAGGATTTTCTAGCACAGCCAGAATTTTCCGATACTTTTAAGTTAATCGTTCAGTTTTAATTGTAGTCTAGTCTCTCACGAATGTCTGGAGTATTACAGGGGCTAATAGAGATATGGATCTTCTTTGCAAAAATTGCATGCATTCTTCAGAAAAAAGGTTCAAATTTCCCGCAGAAAAATATTTCATGAAACAGATAAGTAGTTTCAGATCCAATGCTAAATCAGCCTGTAGTACTTTTTTTTATGGAGAGATAAAGAACATGGACAAGAGTGCTAATATCAGTAACTGAAGCTGATTGCAGTATCACAGAACCCAACTAACTTGTTTAAAACTAATGCCTTTATATTCCACTTAAGATACAATGACACACACTGTTGTCTGACCCAAATATTTTCTTTGGCTCGAAAATTTATTTTTATGTTACATTATTATATGTTGTGTATGTTCACATATCTACATACGTGTTTTATATAATCTCACCATAAAATAAACATTCTATTTTAAAGACTATGTCAGGGATATAATGAGAATAAAGTCAGTATTCAAGAAAAGAAGTGGATTGAAAAAGCCCTGTTTTGACATGTTCAAGGTTTGCTATTTCTTTGTCATCGTGATTGAGTGCTTGTAAGTGATACATTTTCCCATACCCCCGATAAAAGAGGGCACAGATATCTTCTTTAAAAAACAGTTATCATGACACATGAGGTAAATATCATTTATCAACTTTCCATGGTCACTTCTAAGAGGGTTTGTTACAAATCTTATCTTCAGTATTCTTGTCTCAGCAAACTTGGAATTCCTTCAGTTTCCATATAATCTTTAAGATGTTCCACATTTTAACTCTATCAACTTTATTTACAAGAGTTCACAGTGTCAAACCAAAGTAAATTAGTACAATAAGCATTTACAAAACTTGTCCCACCAGGAAAACAGAATTCTCAGAGATTTCATTAGGAGATCAAATGAATGAGGGAATCTATGAGAAGATTCTAATTTGGCTAGAATAAAACAAGTCAATTTTTACAAAAGATCTGATTAATACTTTTATTTAAAAATGTATTTAAAAAAATAAAAATGTATTTTATATAAGGAAAATTGCATATAAAACACATCTAGACTTTAAGTCTAGTCTTTTGAACTAGAAAGCCAAGTCTCTCCCTCTCTGTCTCTCTCTCTGTCTCTGTCTCTATCTCTCCGTCTCTCTCTCACACACATACACACAACCAAAGTTATACAAATAATCTGGCTTCAAGTTGAAAATATTTGTTCTTAAACTAGAGATGTTATCATTTCCCACAATGCATTGCTTAAAAATACATGAAAAGAATCCTTTTCTTTTGACTGCTATTGGGTTCTGTCAAGGCTACAGATCTAAAAATACTTTAATCAAATATCCCTGTGGCTGAGTTTCATAATTTCAGACTAATATATGTTTTAATTTTTGCTGAATATAAAATATAGACAGAGGGATACTAGACTATAAAGACCATAATAAAAATGTTCTCTTACAACATAATAAAATGTTATTGCTAGCTTTATCCTGAACAGAATACATTTTCCTTTAACACTATACATTATACTTTTAGTGGTAATTTTTCTTCCTTCAACTAATCATGAACTCATAGATAACTATGAAAATGCCACATAAAAGTATACATATTCTCAGACAAAGCCAGTAAGCCCCTGATGTAATCATATGCCCAGAAACCTATCTCTTCACCTTTGTTTCTAGGGCTCTGATGAGGAGGCAAGTGTCAGAATTTTTTTCCATAATCCTGACAGGTCATTTTGCATATAAAACACATCTAGACTTTAATAACCCTCTAGGGTAAAGGTTGCTCTGTTTTGACAAATGTTAGTGCTTTCCTTTACTTCATCCTTTAGTTGAAAAAACAACAACAACAACACATAATATACACTAATTTCCCCATATGTTTGTAAATCCATTCAGTTGACTTTTCCCTTCAGAGTAAATCATTTGTAAGTGAATAAGCCTACTCGATTTCAAATCTTTTTTTTCTTTTCTTTCCTTTTTTTGACCCTTTCTTTCTTTTCTTTTCTTTCTCTTTCTCTCTTTCTTTCTTTTTCTTTTTCTTTTTCTTTTTCTTCCTTCCTTCCTTCCTTCCTTCCTTCCTTCCTTCCTTCCTTCCTTCCTTCCTTCCTTCCTTCCTTTCCTTCCTTCCTTTTGTAACATGCTAATTCAAAGGAAGAGCCACATAATGTCAAAGGGAATTAAATTGTAAGCAAGGCAAAATAGACCTGAAACCTCTCATGCTTAACATTGTAAAAATTATGCCCTTGCTTATTTACCCCATTTGAAAATATTATTCCTATATTTTATGGTAATTTAGAGATTGGAAGTCATTTTATTTATGGCATCCATGTGATACAGTCAGTGTTCTTGTAGTTGGATCAGAGCAATTACATCTACCATATTTTATAATTCATTGGCTTTATCCCTTACTCAGTATACAGAGAGAGAGAGAGAGAGGGTGTATGTGCACAGGGGGGAGGGGCAGAGGGAGATTAGAGAGAAACTCAAGCAAACTCCCTGTTGAGCTCAGAGCCCTATGTGGGGCTCCATCTCCCGACCCTGAGATCATGACCTGGGCTGAAACCAAAAGGTGGACACCCAACCGACTGCACCACCCAGGCACCCCCCTCCCTTACTCGATTTTAAAATGAAGCGATAAGGAGCTCCTGGGTTTCTCAGTGGGTTAAGCCTCTGCCTTCAGCTCAGGTCATGATCTCAGGGTCTTGGGATCAAGCCCACATCAGACTCTCTGCTCAGCAGGGAGCCTGCTTCCTCCTCTCTCTCTGCCTGCCTCTCTGCCTACTTGTGATCTCTCTCTCTGTGTCAAATAAATAAATAAATAAAATCTTTAAAAAAATAAAAAATTAAAATAAAATGAAGAGATAAAGTCATTCTCTGAAACTTATTTCAATGTTTTATGATGAAAGAAAATCCACACATATGTACCAATTATACATTTATAAATTCATTTCGAACACAACGCGCTTTAGTTTTTATTCTTAAAAAACTGAGATTTGGAACTTAAAAGAATTGCATAATTGCTTTTCCTATAATTTACTGTGGAGACTCTGCAGAAAAAAATAGAATTGGAGAGATTGTCTAGGATTTTTAAAAATTTTAAAAAAGTACTAATGTGTAGAATTGTTCACAAAACATTCAATGTAAAGTAATCTACAGATTCTGCAGTGGTATTGAAGCATTTTATAAATGCAACAAGTCATTTATATTCCTCTGCCTGTCAAAACAAGACCAAAGACAACTATAAAGATAAAAATCCTCATCGTAAATATAAAGAATATAAAGATTTCAACTAAATATTTCAAATTGATTTGGCTAGTTTTAAGTATATTTATTTTAAATTGGCATTCAGTAACTTTAGGTGCAATCTGGGTGTTGGATAAATGGGCCTGTTGGACACCAAACAGAACTTTCAGATTCCCAAGAATGGCAAAACCAAACCTATGCACGTTAACATTTTAAAGTGAAAGAATTAGTTTTATTTCCCTCGATGGCCTAAGTTTCAAGCTAATCTAGATAGACGAGTTAGCTTAACAAGATCAAATACTAATTATCGATGCTTCTTCTAACCTAACCACTCCATAGAAGAAATATTTTAAAACAGATGGCTAATAGAGTCCTAGATGCAGTTTTATTTTTATTTTTACAATGCAGGATCAGTCTTATTGTCTTCATTTTCATTTACTTCAGTGGGAATTTTGCAGGAGAAACAGTAGGTATGATTACATTTGTGACAATGATTACAGAAAATGTATGGCTTTTACTTCCTGTGTCCAGAATATTAAGAGTACAAGTTGACAACCAGCCGATGTGGATGTGGTTCATATTACATGACATATATGTAATAGTTCAGCAGACCAGTTAGATCTGTACATAATAATGCCTAATCAAAAGAAAGTTAAAGCAACTTTTTATAAACAGCAAGAAAAAGCATTAAAATCCAAAGGAGCAATACCAGAAAGGGTGCAAGTTTAAGGCCAGATGCACAGGCTTAGAATTCTAACTTGGCACAAATAGTTGTATGACCTGAGTCACATTCTACAATGCCATGGAACCACAGGGCCCAGGTCTGTATAATGGATCACTCTATCTATTTCAAGAATTGTTACTGGGTGTAAAGCGATAATCACTAAAAACCATGTTCTCATTACAGAAAACAAAACCAACCAACCAACCAACAAAACCTCTCTGTGTCTTTGCAAAAGTCGTCTGCAGCCCTCTATGCTCTGGAGAAACTGTGTGGGACTAAGATCCAGTCTCCATCAGTTGCTTTCTGTTAGAATTCAGATTTCACTGTTGCCTGTATCATCTTTCTCTCCTGCAGGGTCCTTTCATCCTGCTGGTCCTTCAAACTATCACCTCCTATGCTAATGTTAATTGCTTATTTATTTTTAACCTCCCTTTTTCCCATTTAGAATAGAAAGTTATTAAAGTATGAAATCTGCTCTTTATAAGACCATCACTGAACTTTCTGATCTTGAAAAACTTTGGGCCTTTCCCCCCTGATTTAATTCATTTCAGTTCCCCCATGGCATCAAATATCTTGCCCACTTCTAATCTCCTTAATCTCTGTGATGTTGACATTTTGGATCCTTTCTACTTGCCTGACCACTCCCTTGTCTCCTTCTGTGGTTTGACTTTGTCTCTCTTCCAAAAATACCCCTTCCTCAAAAACCTGTGCTTCAGCATTATCTATGGCTCCATATAATTTCTTCTTTGGTAATTGGTCCTTGATTATCATTCTAAACAGATAACTTTCACTTTATGTGTATCTAAAGCTAAGCTGCTTATGATATATATCCAATGGTATATCCCCAAATGAACATATTTTCTTCCAACATAAACATATCCCCAGCCTCGCTCTTTCTGATGGGACCTATTTCTATGGCAGCCTTGAACCTACACAAAACTTGTCAAATTTTGCAGGATCTGTTTTCAAGTATCTCCACCATCCATTATTCTCTATTTCCATGGCTACTTAGCTATTTCAGGCTGTGATTACAAATAAATTCATCAAAAAGTTCTATAAGCCACTAAGTGCCGGGCGATATGTTAGAATCTGAGCATGTAAAAATGAGCACTATATTATCTCAGTCTTATTTGCTCAATTGCAGATCCCAGAATATCCTCTAAAGCTTTTCTCCCCCAGTTCATTTTATAGAGAACAGAAGCACAATATTTTCATGTGAAACTCATACTCAGAAATAGTAGACATATTTTTACTTTCTATACAATAATATAATTTCTTGAAGCTGACACTGGAAGGATTCCCTAATGGGAAGCAAACCTATTTCAATATTTTCTTTCATTCCTAATAAATGTATTTTACATGTATTTAAGAAAACACACATTTTCCTACCTGTTTTCACTCACATTGCCCCACCAGCTTGAAGGACCCTCTCTCTTCCATCTCCTCAATGTGCAAACCCAACCCCACCACCCATTTTACACACACCAAAATTGCCGACTTTGTATCCATCACTACTTGGCTCTCACAGACAGAAGTAATCCTTTGAACTTTCAACCTTCCACCTGTATCACCTTGAGATCTCATATTTTCCACTCTCTCGTAGTTCCTTATCTTCACATACCATCCTCTTTATTAGAATGTAAGATCATTAATGGCAAAGTCTACATCTAATTCATCTGCCTATCTCCCACAGTTCCTTAGGCTTTGAGAAAGCTTCAAAAATTGCCATCAGTTGAATGGCTGCTGTGCTAATTTTGAATTATGTTCAAGAGACCAAATATTTCATGAATCTCAGAATTTAAAAATGAAGTAAGATTTGTAAGGATGAAACACATGTACCTCATAATTAGTCCACATCAGCTTTGGAGGTTTAGGTGATGTTGTCCAGCAGTAAGAAAACCTCCAGAGTCCTTATTTATTACACCAATCTTATAAACATGCTTCTAATCATTCGGCGAACATATCTATAAATATTTTTATCCTGGAGGTTTGGTTGGTGTTTAATGGGATCTTATGATGTCCAGGGCCATGAGGGAATAGATAATAAACCTCAGATGCAACCTCATGTGAAATACATGATGATTAAAGACCGCAGAGAAATTGGCACTGTGTGCTCGTGTGATAGACAGCATAGCACAAATCAACAGGGAGAGCGGAGATTTTTATGAATAACAGCATATCACTTGAAAATAAGAAAGTTAATCAATTCAACAGTGACTTATTTATGAAGCATTTATTATGTGAACAGAGATCTGCACCATGTTCTAGAGGTGATCGAGAGGTTCCAGTCTGTATGACATATCAAGGCAATTGAAATGACAAAACGCACAAACAATAGCTGTCATCACTACCACATTAGTTTGTAGGGCGGCCATAACAAGATCCCACACTGTGGGCAACTTAACACCAGAAATGATCTGAGATCAAGGTTTTGGCAGTGATGCTTCCTTCTCAGGCCTCTCTCCTGGGCTTGTAGGATTGCTGTCTTCTGCCTACACCCTCACATGATTTTCCCTTTGTATATGTGTCCTAATCTCTTGTTTACAAGGACCAGTCCTAGGGCATTAAGGCCCCACTCTAATGATTTCATTTTAGCTCAATCACCTCTTTAAAGATTCCATCTCCAAATACAGTTACCCCCTAAGGTACTAGGAGTTATGACTTCACCCTATGAATTTTGAGAGACACATTTATCCGGTAAAAACTATTATTACTACCTAGTCATGTGTTTAGTGGAAGTAATGGCTATGGCAACACTGGAGAAGAAGTAACTCTTGGTCCTCTGGAATTTCCAAAGATCATAAAAGAGCAAAAAGAGAAAAGCATTAATCTTTGAAGGTGAGAACAAGCAAGTTTCTTTTGTTTGTGTGTTTTATATTTACATTTGTATTTGCGTTTGAGAACATGTAGTGGGTTAGTAACGATAAAACATGAGTTGGCATTGGTGAAACACATAGTTGCAAAGATGGTCTGGAATCTGATTAGATACAGGATGAAAGCTTAGGGGAGGGAGCAAGAGCAAGGAAACATTTTGTTTTGTTTGTTTATTCCTTCTACCACCTAAGATAGGAGACATAGCTTGGAGGACACTCAGAAATGCTTAAGTAACACTGGGGTGCCTGGGTGGCTCAGTTGTTAAGCATCTGCCTTCGGATCAGATCATGAACCCAGGGTCTTGGGATCGAGCCCCGCATCAGGCCCCCTGCTCCGCGGGAAGCCTGCTTCTCCCTCTCAAACTCCCCCTGCTCTCCCTCTCACACTCCCCCTGCTTGTGTTCCCTCTCTCGCTGTGTCTCTCTGTCAAATAAATAAAATCTTTAAAAAAAAAATGCTTAAGCAACATTGTCATCCAAAGACAAGTTTGGTGACTTGTATTTTATGAAAAGTGCTTGCATTCAGGAGGTCTCAGATGATGTCATTTTTGGCGTGGTTACATCTCTAGACATTCTTCATTAACACCTTTGTTTTTAAAAATTTCTTCAGCTGTGGGACTGCTTCATCTTCATGGACAGGCCATGCAACTCACCAACGCATTGTACTTTCAGGCATAAAGCTACAAATGGCACCAGGCCCTGCTCCTGTCAGCTCACTATTCATTTAGGCCTGCTCCGTCTACGGTCTGTCTTCTCATCAGCTGATCGATAGGTTGGCAGCTCTCTTTGGCTAAACTACTCAATTTAGGAGGATGGACTGTTGCTCTCTCATGTATTATTCAATAGAATGGGCTCAAATTCAATCCCTCCCCATTCCACCTCAGACAGAATTAATCATTCACTCCTTCAGAATTACTGTTCTAGCTTGTACATACGTCTATTATGGTGCTGATCACACTACAGCCTTACAATAATTTATTTGCACGTCTTTTTCCTCTTCTAAAGACTCCCATAACAGGACTATGAGTATCTTTGTTGTCCCAACCCAAAGCACAGGGTCTATACTCTGTTAGTCCTCAAACACTATTTGTTGAATGAGTGAATGAATGAATGAATGAATGAACGAATGAGTTCCCTGGCTGATCCCACCACCATAAATATAAATTGTTAGTACTATAGAGGATACCAATATGAGTTATGCACATATTTGGTCTCAGCTGTTGGAAATTTCTTGATAGGCAGTAGTTTAATCTCAATCGGCCTTGTTAAGATTGGTTTAAAAGTTGCCAAATACCTCATTTTCAAAGTAATAAAATAAGCCTCAATGCATGAAATAACCATTTACAAAGGATCAGAAGGTGACTGACAATTTTCATAACAGCTAGATACATATGGCTAAAACTATGCTGATTTTTGTGGCTCGTGAAGGACTCAAGGTTATCTTAACTAAAATCGATCACTGCACCAAGAGAAATGTTAATAGTTCTACCCAAGAAATGCTTGATTTAATCAACTTTATTGCGCTTACCTCAAAACTTTGTTCATCAGGTTACATGAGAGTTGCATTTCAAAATATTTTCAAGATAATTAAATACTTGACTAATTATATATACTAAAATAATAAGAACAAACATCATTAATACATTCTGAAAGACACAAAAAGCCAACATGTTTGTGCATCATTCTTCTTAGGTTTGTAGTCAATAATGCATTTTCAATCTACACATTTCATGTTCAGAGTAATTTGGTTAAGTCCTATCCCTGTATTCTTTAATTTCCACAAAGATTTTAGAAAGAGAAATACACTTTACATGCCTTAGGGGTCCCAGACATCTGTGAGAAAATATTAGCTAAACCTTACACTTAGGTCCCAATTTTTTTTTTCATTTCATGTTTAAAATTATATACTGAGATAAAATGCTTAAGTGGCAGAACAATCCTACCTTAATAAATTCAGACCTAACATTCTCAGTCACGGGTGAGCTCCTTCCCCAGAATGACACACAGCTTTGGAACATACATGGTAATAAGGAAAGAGCCACTCTATTAGCTTCTCCTGTTAGAAGGGGTTGTTTCTCATCCCCTCAACAGTCATTATCTCCACAGTGTGGCAGATAATCTTGGGAGGTCACCTAATCAAGCCTAACAGAAGTTTAGTGAGAATTCACTACAAAACCTTAAGCTGTTGAAGCTTCTTGGCACAACCAAAAGGTGTTTCAGTTTATCTCTGCTAGTTCCTCTGTTACAACAGGTGGGCAGCATTAAACGCTGGCAATCAAGGGAGATTTAAATAATCTAGTACTTTTAAATGCTACTCTTATTTAATTAGACCCTGAAGGTCACTTGTAGAGGATTATTAGAATTTGTAGTAATAAGTATGTGCAAATTTTATAATGGTCACTACTGAGTTCTGGCAGCGAGTTAAATGCAACTCAGAATCTGGACCAGAAGTAATGCTTTTGCAATAATCTTTTTACTTGAGAGCTCTAAAGGTCAGTATTAACATCTAGGTGCTTTTGTGGGATTTTATGGGTGAACATTATGGGCCAAACAAATGCCACATATGAAAGTATACATTAATATTCTTTTTTAAGAAATTCTCTCTTCCTCTCCCTCTCTCTCTCTGTAACAAATTTTAAAATATCTGGGAAGCATTTAAGAATTTGCTTTTAAACAGAAGTATGAGATGAGATCTTTAATTATAGAGAGATAGTATGCTCCTAATGTGTTAATGCACTTCATGGCATTTCCTTTTTTTTTTTTAAGATTTTATTTATTTATTTGTCAGAGAGAGACAGTGAGAGAGGGAACACAAGCAAGGGGAGTGGGAGAAGCTGGCTTCCCGTGGGGCAGGGAGCCGGATCCGGGGACTCGGGCTCCATCTCAGGACCCTGGGATCATGACCAGAGCTGAAGGCAGACGCTTAACGACTGAGCCACTCAGGCGCTCCATGGCATTTCCTTTTACATTCACTTTCCTTCATTCAAACGAGATGGTATATAGAAAAATGTATAAAGGATTCCTACAGATAGTTTACACTTTCTACTCTTTATCCCTTCCCCCAACTCATTTAATGCTTTTCTCAACTGAATAGTTAGTGTTAGTTAAACTTCTTCTACATTTGGTTTGATGATTCAGATGAGGTTTATTTTTCTGGACCTGCTCTGCTCCCCGGAGCTCAAGGAAAACATGCTCCCTGTTTTATTTCCCCTTTGTGGTGCCATATACCAGTTACAAGTGTTCACAGCGGTAAACAGAAGATTAAATGTAAGTGTTCGACCTCATCAACGCTAAACATGGACAAGAACGGCTGTGGCTCTTTTCCAGGCGGCAAATTAATGCATCGCTGGCAGTGGTACTCCAAACAAGCACTGATGCTTTTATCGACTCCCTCACCATCTCAAACCCAGCCCAGTATTCAGTCAATACTCATCATTCCATGGGAGCCACTAACTCACTGTTGCTGTCAGTCTTCCTTATCTACTTACAAATGGGCTCCTGGTCTCGAAAGGGTCTCCTAAACAGAATACACCCAGGACTGCACCTTGTTAAGAAACAATTTAACCAAAACTTTACTCATTGTTTCAGACCTCTTCCTGTAGTCTCATGTATTTCCTTCATAACAGCAACCTCTTCTCTGTTTTATTTGTGACTTTTGCTCCTTTGTGTCTTTATGGAAAGCAACAAAATCCATGGGAGATTTAAGATTATGTATTGCTGTATAAAATTAAAAAAAAAAAGACTGGAAAGCAACAGAAAAGAGTATCAGTCCATTCTTTTCAATGCTATTCATTCTTATCAGCTTGCTGCTGCACAAATTTAAAACGTGACTTTTTTCCTGCCTCCTACTTTTGATTAGATATTTTTCCCGGTCCTAACATATTCACATAAAATACTTATGATTTTTTAAAATAAACAAATTATTTTTTTAAAACATAAATCTTGTTAAAAACATGTTTGTGCACATTCATACATTAGGTGAAAGAATAAAATATATTTGCATGGCAACATATGAAAAGGAAGTATGTACATGAGTCTTCTGTTTAATTTAATTTTTTCTTCTTTGTAGATTTATTAAGTAAACTTGCCTATAGCAATTCAATCTCCTGAGAAGTGAAGAGTTATTAGCAAGTGACCAGTTTTGAAGCCTATTGTCAAGGATGGAAAGGACACTGACAAACTATACCTAAAGGCAGTTACTAAATATTAAAGCTCTCTGAATTTTCATTATGCAAAGGACAGTTTTAAAAAAAGTCTTTCATATTCAGTGTTTCTAAGGAATATTCTGTGGCTACTAATAATGAGAGTAACTTTTTTTTTAAGATTTCATTTATTTATTTATTTGAGAGAGAGAGAGAGAGAGCAGGAGTGGAGTGAGGGGAAGAAGGAGAAGGAGACTCCCTGCTGAGCAGGGAGCCGGATACAGGGCTTGATCCTGGGACTCCGGGATCATGACCTGAGCCAAAGGCAGATGCTCAATGGTTGAGCCACCCAGGTGCACAGAGAATGACTAATTTAGAAACAAGAGTAATACATATAGTAACTAACCACATATTATATGTTACTGCGTACCTAAGATACAAAGTCCTTCACAGTGAATTCTTTTGGAACAATTGGCAGATACCCAAGTCATCCGCAGTATTCAAGCACACCTAGCATCATTGTGGTATCTAAACAATAGCAAGAAGAGAGAGAACAAGATAATATTTTTGTCCCAACTCAGACTCAAACTTAACATTTTGAAAGAAAAAAAGATTAAATTTGCTTTTATTACCCGCAGACTTTCTATATTCAAGATATTTCTGCAACACACTAAAGAAAAAAGAAAAAGAACAGTTATAGCTTGAAAAACATTAGTAAAAACATTTAAATGCAATCACGAGACAAAAATTCTTATGTAAATTGAGAATTTTTATATATACAGGGCAACAAATAATTGTATGCACCTTGAGAAGGTTAAAAATGATTTCAATGAACTAAAATGGTGCTTTTTGAAATACCGATTAGTTGCTCAGATTTTTAAAATTTTCTCTTTGCGGGTTCTCCTGAGCATACATTCTCAACTGTTTAATACAGCAGGATGTCTTTCATTAACCTAAAGCACTGAAATCAATTTGTGAGTATACATTTTGTGTCAAGCAGGTTTTGGAGATTTCAAATCAAGGCTGTCGTGTATGGGTTGAGAGCAAACACGCTTTACAGTAACATATCAAAATCTACAACTGAGTCACCGACATATAATCCTACATGATAGAGCTTTGAGATATTCTGAAATCACATCCTAATCTGTGTGTTGGCAACTCCAGTTCCACAAGACAAAACGATGAGTAAGTGGGAAAGAGAAATATGGATTATACATTATTTTTTTTAAAGATTTGTTTATTTATTTGTCAGAGAGAGAGAGCACAAGCAGGGGGAACAGCAAACAGAGGGAGAAGCAGGCTCTCTCCTGAGCAAGGAGCCCAATACGGGACTTGATCCCAGAACACTGGGATCATGACCTGAGCCAAAGGCAGATGCTTAACCGACTGAGCCACCCAGGAGTCCCTGGATTTTACATTATTGAGAGAGTATGCAGCAGATATCTGCAAGGCCTGCCTTGTTCCATTGCTGTCTCCATCTATCCTACCTTCTGTGGTCACCTCCTCCTCAACAACAGTTTCTATTTTCGTCTCTTCTCTTCTGTTGTCTCTACTCTCTTCCTGGTATTAAATTTAATGTCATTTATACATTTATCTTCTGTCTACCTCTTTCACATGGAAGCTCTATAAGGACAAATCTTTGTCTCTATTATCTACTGTTCTGTCTCTGATATAGTAGATACTCAATATACATTTAGCTGAATGTATTAGAGGAGTTGCAAAAGTATGGGATGATAAATGGAACACTTCTCTCGCACATACACATACATATTTATGAATAAAAGGGAAATCTATGTTGTTTAACTGGAAAGCATGAAGGAAAAAAATTTACTTAAATCAATTCACCCACAATCTCTGTAGGGTATGTGACATTTCTACCCTCTTTCCTACTGATTACAAATCTAATTTTCAATATATATGATAAATCAGAAAAATGAAAAGGTACACTGAAAACTATCACCAACAAAATGAAATGATCCTACTATTATATGAAAAGAGAACATGAAATAGGAAAATACTATTTGGTGTTTAAGACAGATAGGTTCTTAGAACCAAAGGACAGAATGAAGAGCATATTTCATACTCAACTGTCAAGATTAAAAAATCTTCAGAGGTTTTGAACTTAAAATTTTGTGAAAATGCAAAAGTACTTTCAGCTGTGTTTTTATTATCTTCTATTCTGATTAGTAGATCTATCCAAAGTCTTAAAACAAAGTGAAGTGGAGGTAAACAAATGGCCAGTAGCTAAAATTGACATTTGTTTGAACCATGTTTGTGTATTTTATGTATTTTCTTATCCAAAACCTTAATGAATTCACAAGACAAATTACCAACAGATTATTCAAAGATATGCTTTGTAAATAAGGAGTCTAACGTTTTGTTGTTTTTGATGTGGAGAGTGTCAAGTTTGTATTTTTGCTTCCTGGTTTTAGTCAGATTCTCAGTCTTCGATGTGGAAATTTTACATAATCAAAGTAAACCATAGTTAACCCAAATGAGATGTCACATACTTCTGGACCAAAATTCATTCTGATAGCTTTAACATATTGCTATTTATTCCTAAGAAAATGAAACAACTTATTTTCATTAATCTAAACTCTTTTTTTTTTTTAAGTTTAAGCATGTGTGGATCTAATAAGATCCACAAATTTTTGGCAGCAGAGATAAAGAGTAATAAATTTGTATAATGGAAAAAAAAACACTCAAAGTGCATAGTGGTCTTACTTTATTATGATATATGCTTCTGAAATGCTATGTACAAGATAAATAGTGTATACCAATTCATATTTCCCTCTTGGCTTGCATTATAATTTTAAAGATGATTGAAACAATAAAAAAAATAATTACAAACTCTAAAATTTACTTTAGAGATTATGTGTTTATAAACAAATAGTCTAAAGGTACACAAACCCTGAAAGTACTCAAATGGACAATCTGTCCACATAAACATCATATACATATCTGGGCTTTTACATTTTTTAAAAAATATTTTATTTATTTATTTGGGAGAAAGAGAGAACAGAGGGAGAGGGAGAAGCAGACTCCCTACTGAGCAGAGAACCTGATGCAGAGCTCCATCCCAGGACCCCGGGGTCAAGACCTGAGCCTAAGGCAGACCCTTAACCGACTGAGCCACCCGGGTGCCCCTCTTTCATTGTTTATGACCCTGCAGATTCATTCAACCCTTTGGAGGTATCCTTTCCTATTCCTCCTGCTCCTGCTCCTTGCTACTTAAATGTAAGTGCCACTGCAGGCTAATTCTCAGCCTTGTCTCTCTCTCTTTCTTATTTTTTCTGTACTTTATTCTTTAATGATTCTGTCTACTCAAATAGCATCAACTTCCTTTAACTAGATGATTCCAAAAACTATGTTCTGCCTCTGACTTCTCTCTCTACTTTTAAATAGACATTTCCAAATCTTGATCTGGGTTTCCCATGAATATATCTAACTTTACATGTACCAAGCCAGATATTACCCAAATCAGATTGTCTTCCCGATATTTCAGTTTGCACTAATGGCTCCTCGATCTTCGCTGTCGTGGATTTAAAATCTTGGAGTTATTATCTCTTTCCACCCTTGCCTTTAATCCTACAGTCCATGACTATCCCAGCCTGAAAATCCTATGAATTCTACCTGAACTACTCTGACATATTTATGTCCTTTCCATTACACTATCACCTTCCTGATTTAGGCTTCATGGGTTCTCACCCATACTACTATAACAACTTCCAAATTATTACCCATTTTATCAATGTTTTCTGTTTCAACTTAGCCTACATTTGCTAACATGTAAGCCCCAGAGCTATCACTTTGGTTCAAAACTTTTGATGAGTCCTCATTACCCACTAATTAAGTCAGAATTTTTGAGTCTAGAATTTAAGAACCTCTATGATATACTTCTAACCTACATTTCCATTCCTGTCTCATGCTACTCCCTTTTAGATGTTTCACGTACAAAGAAAAAACTAATTCTGCAAATAAATTTGGAAAGCTAAGCGTAGAGACCCAAAGGTTTTATAGTCAACAATATATGCAAGCACTGTGTGGAGAGATAGTATGTAGTGTGGTCAGGGAAATACTCTATTATTAACTGAGTATAAACTTTGGCTCTAAGAGTTACTTACTACTAGATGTATGACTTCAGGCAAGTTTTTAATCTCTCTTTGATTCACTTTCCACATCTGTAGAATGGAAACAGTAATAGAACTTTTCACAAGGTGTGAAAAATATATGTATTGTTAATTGAAACCATTAAGATTATGTGACTCATTGTATGCTTTAGGGATTAAAAGTAAGTTACATTTAAAAAATATTTCATGATAACCATTAGTCATATTTGTGTTATGACAGGCTTTAAAATATTAAAGAATATCTTTAAAATGTCACTGTCTTATGAAGTCTTTTTATTTTCCAACACCAAATGTATTTTTTTTCTTTAGGAAGTCCTACAGATTTTTTTAAAATTTACCGGTATCGTTCTATGTTCGGCATGGAAGAGAGGTGAGTATGTTTCTGTTTTAAGGGTGTTCAATAAAGAGTGAAATTCCAGGAAGAACAGATATGTGTCAAGTATAGAATGGGAGTAAATGAAAACCCTAAACATAACTAGGCAAGATAGCCTTAGACAAGTGTATTAGAGCAGAACCAGAGAGAAAAGGATAAATGACAATTTGGAACAATCTTGAGATAAACAGGAAAAAACTGAAATAATTCACATATAATAACTCCATATTTCTTTGTGAAATACAGGTTAAAGTTATTTTCTAAGAGTGAAAGAAAAAGGTGGTATTGGAGGAGGGGAGAGCCACAGGAATGAATAAATCTTTTAAAAAGAAATTTAAAAAAATAGCAAGTAACAATAAAGGTTGAGTTGAAATGTTTTTGGCCTAAATGCTTTCCAATTTAAAAGCTATTAAGGGAGGTTAATATATCACTTTCTGGGTTGTATAAAGAAACCTCTTCTCCTTTGCAAGAGTCATTTATATATTTTAAAATTTCAAAACATTTTAATTGTTCTCTATGCTGGAGGCAATGCTAATTACCATTGCAAGTCTTATTTAAAATTCACGATTAGAAGGATTTTCTTAGTCAATCAAAACTATGGGAATAGTACACCTATAACCCAGTTAATGTCTTGGTTAAAAGGTATCATTACTTTATAAACTACCTAGTTCAGGAAACCTAGCTTGAGGATAGAATTCTACTCATAAGAAAAAAAAATGAGTGAATGATAAATGAAGAGTTTGGAACACAGTGCTGAGGATTATGATTATTCCATTTACTTTCATTCTTTTCTATCCTTTTGGTAAATAAATAACACACACATGGAAAGTTGGGGATATATCACATATTTAACTTTTAGAATGCCTTAGGCATTGTATATCACGATGAGAAGATAGAACATGCCAGATGGTAGGTGTTTGGAATCAAGAGCAATTTCCCTTATGGTCAATTCTAAGACAACAAAGGTTGTAGTTTCTAACCTCAAGAGAATTGAGGGAGATAATATTCCCTCTTTATAACCACTGGGCCTTCTAAAACCCTTCAGATATAATATCTGCAGAAACAAAATATGCATTGCTAACTGATTACAGAAATGTTTTTGAAATGATTAAATATTAATAATGCTTTAGAATAAATTGATATAACACACATGTTTTCTATGTTAAAAAATAACAATGTCAAGCTTGTGTTAGGAGAATATATATATATTTCATTTGTTTCATTATTTAATTTCTTATGAAAACTCTTTGAGATGGGCATTATTATCCCTATTTTACGAATAAGGAAATTGAGGGTCATAAAAGGTCAAGTAAGTTACCCAAGATGGTGTGTTTTTATGAGGCTGAGCAAAGCCCCTCAGAGCCCAAGTCTGAGTCTTTGTATCAAACATGTGAAAGGACAAACAAAATGAGGGGAAAAAAAATCCTAAAATATCAAGGTCATTTCTTATTTGCAAAGCAATATACTTGCCAAATTGTTAACTTGAAAAAAATAATGGCATAGAAAATTTTCATGAAACATGAACACTCTCCTGGGTTGAAAAATATATTACAATATATAAATATTTTAAAAATAAATATTGGACATTTTTAAAACCAAACTTCTAAATGACCTATCATTATATCAGAGGCTTAAATATATAAAAATTGTTAACATGCTGTCTATTCTGAAAATCTACCTGCCCTTCTTCTAAATAGCTTTTATTCCTTCACAAAATGTTCTTAATTTCCAAAGTCTTTAAATATATGGGCCACACTTTCTAAATTATGGGTGGCTCTTTCTAGGGATTGATTCTGCCCTGTTGATTTACCTTGTGTATCTACCTGACATCTCCACTCCATTCAGAGTTCATTGAAGGCAAACATTCTTCTGATTAATGGCTAATTTATTATTTGCCTTGCAAATGTTTATCTGCTGGGAAATGGGATAAATACTTCAGTTCTGACAAGTAGGAGGGTCACTATTTTAGGCCTGATGGAATGGTCAGTTGATGGAATCCCCAAGGACTTGTACTGTGCCTTGGTTTTCCGAGACAATCTTCTGAAAAGCTAAGTATCCATTTTTAATGAGTGCAATGGAAAATCAATTAGCTGGTGGTTTATGAGAGGAAATTAAGATAACTTTTGTATGGCATCCTACAAGCCCTATCAGAAAAAACCTCCATATGCAATTACTTGACAGTATTATAACCTACTTACTTAAAACAAAAGGACACCACCAAAATCATAGACTTGTCGATACATTTACCAAGCTCGAAAACATCACTGAAAGCACTTAAAAAAATGCACACACATATAAACACATAAAAATTTAAAATGGACAAATATGAAAATGTTAGCAATTTTTCCTGTAAGTGGTAGGTAATTTTTGTTTCATAGTTTGTACTTTTTAATATTTGCCAAATTCTGTAATAAAAACATTCCTTTCAAAATCATATAAATAGTATTTAAGAACATATTTCTCACAAAGAAAAAAATACACCTGATATATGTCATGAATGCCACACAGACTGTAAAAAACCAACATCATATATCAAATTATTTTCATCTCTACAGTGACCAATTCTGTAGAAAGCAACTCTCATGAGACAATTGAAGATAAGCCTCAAAGGCATTCCCAGTCTATCCTTCTTGTGGGGAAGTAGACAAAAATGTGTTTATCTATCTACGTACAGGTATTTTCACTTTGATGTTAAGGAAATCTGCAATAGGGAAAAATGTCTAATTCATATAAAACAAATACATGTAAATTTAACTGTGTAAAACTATACTCATTGTGAATTTTTCCAAAGAGTAAAATTCCAGCAGAATAAATTAAATTTACGAAACGATTAGCCTCAATGTAATTAATTAAATAAATGACTTTTATGAATTAATACAAAGAAAAATCTCTTCATGAGGATAAAAAAATATAGTCAATTGGCAATTCCCATGTTCAGGTAGTCTGACTAGGTGTTAGTTTCTCTACAACTAAAGGCAGACATTGGAAATACTGCTCTTTATCTTTAAACTTATTTGAAACTATTAAACAATAGAACACAGAGAAATGGAAAGATGAACAGTTATAGGTAACCCAGTAGATATATAAACATACTGCCCCCTGCCCAGAATATATTCTACAATTTAAATGATGCCTTTTTGCCAAAATGATGGAGGTTAGGGTTTCATTCTGATACTGATCAATGCAATTCACAAGTTGTACATTTGGACTTTGGCCAATAACATGAGACCAGGAGCAGAAGTCATAAAAGTTACCTTCACTCATGAAATATGCTACAAATGTGATTATTTCTAAAGAATAAAAATATCTATATTCAAGCGCATTTGAATTTGCCAAAGTCTATCTTAATTAGAAAAAGAGAAAATAAGTTTTGTTCTGATATCGACTCCCAAACAAATAATGCCAACAATTAATGCTACCCCACCCCTAAAATTCTATGATTAATTTTCTAAGCAGGATGAGGCAGGGTCCATGTTACATCAGAGGTAAAGGCAATGTGGTGTGGCCCTGTTATTCAGACATTATATATGTAACCAGTCCTGACAACTGCCGATTATATCTTTTTTATAGGAGTGCTTTCCTTCTTTTTTTTCGTTTTTTTTTTTCTTTTCTTTCTTTCTTTCTCTCTTTTTTTTTTTTTGTTTGCCAGTTATATCCTCTAGTGTATATGCCAATGCAGGCAATGTCCCATCACTGGTAATTGTCACTGGGCTGTCTGTCAGTGATGAGAAGAAAAGGGTGACAGCCTTGACATCCCACCAATCATCCCTCTGGAAAATTGATATTGTCCTTCCCAGTAAACAACAGCTCAAGAATCGACCAGTCTCGCCAGCACATCCCTGAACAATCAGCTTCCATTAAGGGCAGAAGCCACACATTTATCCCACCACAGTCCAATCAATAGGCAACTGACTTTTTCTGTCCCTTTTAAGCACTCTCTACTTGTATTCTACACTTAATACCCCCCAATTACAAACACCTTGGGGTTCTTATTTGCTTCACTAAAATTCACAGTAAGATTTAAGATATTAATTTGGGAGGGGATAGAGAATTCCCCAGTGTGTATAAAATATTTTATTTTTAATATCATTAATAGGAAACACTGGAGAGACAAATTTCTGCTCATGTAGATTTGTGACTTGCCAAATTTTTAAAACATTTTCCATAACCTTAAGTCTCTAAAAGCTAAAGGACTATATTGTGCTATTTACCTGTAAAATATATTACAACAAAATGAAACCAGATAACAGTATAGTTGATTCAGGTATGACTTTCAAGTAAAGTGAAATATGTTTCCTAGGGAAGATACATATTTTTTAATAAAAAAATAACCAATAGTTACTGACTTCCTGGCAATGGTTATGGTCTGGTTAATGTTCAAAGCCCTTCAAATCCCTAACTCACAGATACTTAAGGATTCTTGTCATTTAAATGCTCTAAAGTATTAGTTATCATACGAGACCACTACGTGCAATAGTTTATCCGTGATTACAAATACATGTAATCAGGTCTGTGTTCATACACTTACATGACCATTGTCGTTTACAAAAGAAATGTATTTTGGATTGTTTTAGGTGATATACCCAATGACTTTAAGGAAATTCTGAGACTTGAGACACAAATAAAAAAACAACATAGTCCATAATGACAATGGTTTAACAATATATGGGCAGGCACTCAGATAATACCACTTGGGCAGAATACGAGAGGAGAGAAAGAAAAGACAGAATTCAGCTACAGCTGACAGAGAATGTACACTCTTTAAAAGGTGACAGGTGTCAGCTCTGGAGGGAAGGCAGTGGCTAAAGGATCATGCCAGAACACTCACTTGCTGATTTATGAAGCTTTCCTGGTGTCAGTCTGGGAGCACAATGTGCTGCTCTATTTCTGGACTAGTTAGGTACAAAGGAAGGAACCAGTCGAGGGAAGCCCATCACTGTCAGATCCCATCCCACCCCCAAGAGCCTCTGGAGGACAGCTTCCACTCCACTCCTGTCCCCTTTGTGGGGAACTGGGCCTGTTTCCCTTGTAATCTCTGCCCTTCTGGAACACTTTTAACTCATGAACAACCTTCTTAGAGTGACAAAGTAATTTTCAGTAAGATTATTCACAAAATTCCAACCATATAAACTAATATTCTATTTAGCATAGGAAAATTTCATTAATAATAATAATGGAAACTTTTTTTAGCAGTTTAAATCCAATTCTGATACCTGGTAAGAGTGATCTACAAATGAGGGGCAAGTTAGAAATCTTACGATCTCTTGTTACTTTAATTTAGAATTCCTGTCTAGTAGGTAATGATAAAGGTTCATTAAAGTTTGGAACATAAAAAATGAAACAGAAGGCCATTTTAGTCATGGTATCTAAAACATCCCACTAGGAATAGTAAAAAAAAAAAAAAAATCCAAGTATCCAAGTGAAGTTTTAAAACTAACATTTTACCTATAACATAGCTTAATGATTTGTTCATGAGCTCAATGAGCACAGACACATATTTTATAGATTCGCATTTTTTAGAAGCCGAAATCTGAAGGCTGTCCATTTGTATACATATAGGTACAATCAGAACAGAATCCATATTCTTTTTTTAAAAAAACATTTTATTTATTTATTTGACAGAGAGAGAGAGATCACAAGTAGACAGAGAGACAGGCAGAGAGAGAGGGGGAAGCAGGCTCCCCGCTGAGCAGAGAGCCGATGCAGGGCTCGATCCCAGGAACCTGAGTCGAAGGCAGAGGCTTTAACCCACGGAGCCACCCAGGCGTCCCCAGAATCCGTATTCTGTACTCATTCAGTCCTCCCCACTGAACACTGGAAATGAAATTACTGTTCCTTCCCATTTTCTGGTAGCACTTAAAGACAAAACACACTTGGCACAAAACAGTTACCTAAGCCTAGTAGAAAACATTTGTGAAAATGAGTATGGACAAGTCTGTATACTATAGCACCAATTTGGTCCTTCCTTGAGATGGATTCTAGAATTCTTCAAGATGACACAGGCAGGACTTCATGTGCCAAGAAGCAAAGGGAACTTACTGGGAGGGAGAATTGGGACCATTTTTCATTCAATCATTAAAATATTCCCCAATTGAGCAGACTTTTTGGTTTCGTTGTTGTTGTTTATATTCCCCGCTATGGGTTATGCACTTACTAGGTGCTGAGGTAAAAAATTAAAATTGGATGTTATCTACTATAGAGATATAACATTTGAATGATACATACACACATTACTAACATTACACATATTACTATAATGATATATACACACATAAGCACATTGCTTATATCATAATCATGATATAAGACTGTGAGAAATGTAACCAGGTCTAATAGCTCCACTGTCTGGGTCTCTACGGTGAAAGGAGTGAGAAAAGGAAGATCAAAATTTCAAATCAGACTTGCTATTTTCTGTTTTACCTGCTCGTTTTTAAAGCTACAAATTCACAAATGTAATTGAGTGAAAAATACTCCCCATGGAGGACAGATAACTTCATAAAAAGAAGGATTACAGGATTACATGGTGATACTTCTTCTAACTGTACACAGACAAGACTAGCATCAAGGTTAGGAACCATACTGGTTAAACGGCCATTGTACCACTGACTTTATCATGTCTGAGGACAGATAGTATGTTAAGCAAAATTCTTGGAAGGTTTACTGTTGTGGAGATCAAGGTATAACGATGGAATGCCAAGGCATTGGAAAGTTCACTGTACCCTCAGCTCTTTACTAAAGGGACACAATCAATACCTTAATGGGGATGTTTGGAATCAACCTTATGAGAACCAAACTGGCACATTACAACACTTTTCCAGGCTAAGCCATAAGTTCATGTCCTTTTCTCATTTGAATTACAAATTTCATTCCTCTGATCAAAATGAAGACAAGTCTCTCATTTACAAGCTTAGATTTTTGCCATGTTAATGTTTTATAGGAAACGGGAACAATAAAGTTAACACAGCAGAGAAACATCATGTCACCCCTCTTGGTAGGCAATTAGAGAAAAGGTTCCATATTGCAATAATTTTGATGGAAGTGACACAGAATCTTCCATAAAAATATGACAAAATTGTGAAGTGAGAGGATCCAAGGGGTAATACACTACATATTTTTTTTTTTTTACACTACATATTTTTAAAAATGTACCACCACTCTAACAGGGTTAATATACTCCACAAATGTGCTTTTAAGTTTTATCTAATGCTGTCATACTTCCCTAAGGTCTAAACATCGCACAGAAAATTAAGTGATTATTGAATAGTACAGAAAAATATTTATATATTTATGAAATAAAATAGAGTTGGCCCTTGAACAATACAGGTTGGAACTTCATGGGTTCATTTATATGTGAATTTTTTATAATACAGTACTGCAAATGCACTTTGTCTCTCCCCTATGCTTTTTTAAATAACATTTTCTCTTCTCTAGCTTACTTTATCATAAAAATATAGTATAAAATACATATAACATAAAAATATATGCTAATTGTCTGTTTATGTTATCAGAGGACTTCTGATCCTCAGAAGGCTATAAGTAGTTAAGTTTAGAGGAGTCAAACTTCCCCAAAAGTCAAAAGTTATACATAGATTTTCAACAGGAGAAGATGCTGGGTGTCCCTGGCCCCCGCGTTTTCCAAGGATCAGTTGTACACAGCAAAATAATACATATATAAGTTTAATTGCCACTCTAGTAGGCCCTCTTAAAACTCACGGAAAGAAGAAAAGTTCTAATGTAGACTGTCAGGTACACAACATAGAGTATACTTGATGGTGAAGAAAGCCAGCCCTTCAAAAAACGTTTTCTCGGCTTGGACATTTAAATTAGACAAGTTGTATAGAATTTTTATAGTATAAATTCAATTCAGAACATAACCATGCATAACATTCATAAGAATGTAGGATTGATTGCTATTCTACCCAAAGCAGTGAATGGCAAAGTATTGATATAATTTTCTATTCCATGGTAGTAATACTAATTTCAAATACGGTGCCATGGTCATACATAATGTTTAAATAAACATAGATTTTTAAAAATCAGAGGGAGTCCAATCCACTCATTTCAAAGATGAGGAATTTAAGGTCCAAAGAAACCACGAGGTTTCCCTGAGTTCACGCAGTTTGTAACACAGTTGGACGCAGGTTTTTCTACCTGGAAATCCAATGACCTTATCACCTGATCACCTATTTATTACCTAATATGGCACAGATGCTAAACTACACTTTTAAAAGAAAACATTTCAAAAGACCATAAATATTAATGAGTCCACATCTGTAACTTTTTCTTTAAGACATAAGTAGATATGAGACATCTTTCTATAAAACAGCTGGCCTGGTCTCCTTAAAAACTTTTGTGAAAAAAAAAAAGTACTAGAAAACATTCAAAGCAAAAAGAGAGAGAGAGAGAGAGAGAGTAAAGGGACAGAAAAAAAAAAACAAAAAAAAACAAAGCAATGTGTAATCTTAAATTGGATCTTGTACCAAAAAGTAATAATGCATATAATTGGAATAACTGGGGATATTTGGATATGGAGTTTATATTAAATAATGGTGTTGTATCAGTTTTAATTCTCTGATTGTAAAAGTTTTATTGAGGTCATGTAGGAGAATGTTCTTGCTCCTATGAGATGGAGGCTGGAGTACTTATTGATGAAGTAGCCCTACCTGCAAGTAGCTTTCAAATGGTGTTATCTATAAAGAGGTAAGGAAACTTTGGCAATATTTGTAAATATTTTATTATATATATTTATTCATTAACATTTTATTACATCTATTTATTTAAATATTTATTAATATTTAGCTTATACATTAATATTAAAACATTTTTATACATCTAAATTTTTCAAATAGAAAAATATGGGTGAAATAAGACTCAATCTATGGAGTCAAAAGTCACAACAGTTTCCTTCATCTCTTTGGCCGCTGGCTACACATTGGGTTGAATATCTATGAATTTTTTTTTTACTTTTCTGCATCCATGTTACGATTTAATTAAAAGTATTAAATTATAGGAATTGGCCAATATGGAAATCTCATAAATATATTAACAGATCATCGTTGATGTTTTAAAATGTCTCTTAGGCTGGCCCAATTTTTTTTTTAAAGATTTATTTTATTTATTTTAGAGAGAGAGAGAAAAAAGGGAGGGAAGGACAGAGGGAGAGGGAAAACAAACTTCCCGCCGAGTGCTGAGTCCTACTCAGACTCATCTCAGGACCCTGAGATCATGACCCAGGTGGAAATCAAGTCAGGCACTGAACTAACTGAGCCACCCAGGCGCCCCTGGCCCAATTCTTTAAAAGTATAAATTATGGAAACAAAATATCTCCAATTGCCACAGTAATAATAAGTAGAGTTGTCTTGTTTTTTATTTTCTACATCTGGTAATGTAAGTTTTTATTAAACTTTTTATTTTAGATAATTTTAGATTCATATACAGTTAGAAGAAATGATATAGAGAGATGCTATGTACCCTTGACCTTGTTTCCATCAATGGTCACATGTTGCAAAAGTATTGTACAATATCACAACCAGGATAATGACATCTACATACTATTTTATCTATGTGTTTCTGTATTAGAGTGAATTCTCTTTATCAGACTATCTCAGTGCAGTGGGGAACTGATGAAATACCTACTTGATTCAAACATATTCATATTAAGAAGCAAACAATTCTGTGTGCATATGAATATATCTCTATTTATCTCTATGTATACCTATTTAGCTATCCATCCATCCTTCAAGAGAAACCAAGTTTAGTTATGCCAAAAATAAATTTAAAACAGAGATATTAAAAAAAAAGGAACAGTAAGACATTTAAACTATTATAATCCCCCAACATCATTTTCTTGAGCTCTTACATGTGCCCTAGACCATGTCTAAGTTACACAGGTAAGTTGTTTAACAAAAAAAAACTGTCAGTTGAGAAAACAGATATTAAACAAATGAACATGCAGATATAATTTCGTATTATAAAAATATCATAACATGAAATAACAGGGTCCTATGAAGGAAAATAGCAGAGAACCCTAAAAAGATGTCATCAAGTATAGCTGACTGTTATAAGGAGTTTTATAATATACAGCATTGTGAAATGAATGGCCTAGGACATACTATGTCATTGGCTTATTGTAATCTCTGTAAATTAAGAGTGTAATGATTTGCAGGACTACTGTCAGAATCAGCTAGACCTCTCCCTTACAGCAATGATGAACTTTCACTCATTGATATTTGTGGATGATATATATAATGTAAAATAACACTTGGAAAATCTATGTATGGGTTCTTTATTCTGATATCATGTTAAGATGGCAAGAAGAATATTTTTATTGTGTACATTTTCAAAGCTAGGGGACATGGTTGACCTCAGGAAATGCAAAAACATCGTACATATTTAGAAGCAAAATTTGTAACAGCAACTTTACTGAAATCTCCAAAGTAATAGTCTTAAGTCCTAACCCAGAAGATTTTTAGTATCTTCCAGCTCTGGTGCCAATCCTCACGCCTCTGGCCCAATGCTTTAAACCCGCTGCAAGCTTACTAGAAAAAAGGGAAATGCATACCATTTATAAAAGATAAGTTATATGATTCATATAGGAGGGAGATTGTTTTTAATGTTCTATGACACATCACTTTTAATCAGGGAGTGACACACAGGCAGGTGTATACTGTTTCCATTAGCAACATTTCAAGAATTCATTAAGACACTAAACTTGGCATCTAGAAGATGATACTTCTTGGATCTTGCCTGTGGAAACACTGTTGTTTATTTGCTTGAAGTTATTTTAATTAAATGCAGAAGACAATGGTAGCTTTTTCCCCTAACACAATACTTTTATGTAGGATATCTAAATATGTAAGGTCAATCTTTGTTAAGTCATATATGATTTTATTATCCACCTTCCAATCAGAATTATAAATTCTCAAAGCACCCAACAATTTCAAAACTTAAACTATGAAAATAAAAATCTGATAAAAATATGTATTTTGTTGTTATTACTGGTATAGACATAATATTTATTCTGAACTGTTTTTTTTTTTTCTTTTTTAGCTATTATATTTCACGGAGTATACTTTTGGCCATATGTCTCCTTTTTGTGATATGGGAGAACTATGACTTAAGAGAGTTTGCAAATGCCCTAAGTGAAAACTTAGGATTTTAATTCTCAAGTTTTTACACATTGAAATGTGAGAAGAGATGAATTATATCTTCTTTAGAAAGAGATTTTTTTTATTGGCACCACTGAATTTGCAATAGAGAAGTTCTGTTCCTGCATTACTTTCAAGACCATGACTTTGTATATAATTTGGGTGAAGTTACCAATTTGAAAAATATATGGAATATTCTTGTCCAGAAAAAAACATGTTTCAGTAAAGAAACATGAGAGCAGAGAATGGGACAAGAAAAAAAAGGAAGGAGGTAGAAGAGAATTAAAACAAACAAACAAAAACCTTGAATGATTGTTGCCTGTCAGAAGAGAAACAAAGAAAAGAAGACAAATTTTTAGAAAATACATGGGAGAGAATGAAAGCTAGAGTATTAAATGATTTTCAAATTGATTTCTTCTTTATTTCTAAATCTGATTTCTTAAGAGGAGCCAAAAATAGAATATCTTCGGGCTATATTTCAGAAAATAAAATCGAATTGCTATGGAATCATTAGCTAAATAAACAAAGTTCAACTACTTTACTTTTGTCATATTATGAACAAGTGCAAGAAGGTGGATATTACTCTGATAATACAAAATAATTTGTAACCTTTAACCTTACTTTTCATATCAACTAAAGACTGTATACACATACTTGTCCTTAATAAAGAGTTGAAACAGTGCTTGAAGAGTGGTCACTGGGAACGTTTAATATGATGTTAAATTAACAATAGTGGCACCACAGTCAAATAATGCCTGTATTTCAATAGTTCTGGCTCCATATGCAAATGAAGCATCATAAAAATGGTGCTGAGATTGCATTTTTATGGAAGACGGAAACTTGTGTTGCCGATGCAAAAATCCAATTCCAAATACATTATTATTATTATGGTCATAATGTGTGTTTCTCAACACCTAAACAAACAATGAAAACCCCCAGGGACTGTGATGCCCTAGGCAGTCATGCTCCATTGGCTCTATCTCTCTGAGAAGTGCAGGCCATGAAGCTTACAGGGAGGGAGGGTTGTAATTAGAAGCCTCTTCCAAACCACTGGAGTACTCCTTCTTTTACCTATCTGTGTAACCAGTTAACATTAAGCCATAAAGGATGCTTAAATAACACCTTACATATCTGAATGCCTATTCTAATAGGAAATTGGGAAAGTTATCATAGCAATAAATTATTCTTCTACGGGAGCCCAAATTTACAACACAAGCCATTCAAAATCAACACACAATTTCACATTCAAGTTCTCTTTTTTAGTTTAAAATTACAGTATCAGTATTTCTTGAGGTCAATATAAACTGTAACTCCTATGTAATTACATACCAAGAATGCAGTAATTATATGCTTGGTGTGTAACTTGAAGTAGCAGTATTGCAACTGTAGTTCAAATATATTTTCTGTACCACATGTTGGCAACTCTTTACATCTAAACTACATGGTACACCCCAGAGATATTCTGAATAGCTTCATCCTAATTACTGAACGGTATTACATACATCAGTTTATAAGATGAAGTAATTCAGGTAAAGCAATAATTTAACTTCTTTTTTTCTTTTCATTCTATCAACATCTTCAACTCCAGGGATCTATCATTAAATAAGTATATTTCAGTAGTAAAAGAAATGGCTAATGCATCTAACATGTTAATCCATTAAAAATATCTCAAGACCATGTAAATAGAATAACATAAATAACATATGCTCTACAAAAATAGCTTCACAGTTTGTAAGGAAAAAGTATTTTCCAAGCCAAGCCTTATACAAACAATAACTGTCATTTTTTTTCAAAAATGTGTTAAAATATTTGAAAACTTTTATTCTCCTTCACACATAAAATGCTATCGTAGGTAAAGGGCTTTCCTAATCACGGGGAAAGCACATCTCTACTTATTTAGGAGTAAATAAGTTTTCCATAAAATATATTAAAACATATTCCTGTGTTTTTGCACTCCACAATTTCTCTTAAGATAGCAGTCATCAGAGAAGGTATAATTTACATTCTATATTTGTGTCTTTAACAGACACACACATACAAATCTGTTACCTCTGGTTAAATCTACATTTTTCTCTTCATTCTCTCTCTTCTCTTTTTTTTTTCTTCTTATAATTAACTCCCACACTAATGAAGATGTGGGGGTGATAATTTTAGAAGAAACAAAGAACTACGATAACATGATATATTATTGGCAAGACAATGTTTACCCATTTAATCTCATTGTTGAAGAACTTAAAATATAAAGGATAGGTTTAAGTATAGAAATTTTAAATTGTACCTGTCAGTTCTCTTAGTTTTTAGATGACCTCAAGTAGGAATTCTCCATCGTTCTAAGCCATAATTTATTTAGCTCACACTCTTCTATAAATACAATATATTTATATGAGATCCTGCAAATTTTACATTCTTATTAAATTATCCAAGTTTGGTCACAGACTACAGAGAAATATTACTATGAATCTGCCAACAGGAGTTTTTGTCCTTTGATTTGGACAGATAGCCACACTTTATTTTCAGTTTTCCAGACAACGTTAAAGAAATCACCTACTTCACAGGCGCCATTGAGGACTAAAGAAGGGAAAGTACTGGATTCAAGTTCTATTAGCTAGGTGTTATTTATCCTGTGGAGGTACAGTAGAAGGACTGCAGCACTAGGAAAACTCGGGAACCTGCTAAAACACCCCCTAGTGCAAAAGCTGGGAAATTCATTACTAAGATGTAGTAATCATGCAAAAGTACCAGCAGATTGCACACATTACCTCCTGCAGATTGAAGTGGGAATAACTAAAAGAAAAAGGGTAATGATGGTCGGGGGAAATTGAATTTTCATGGCACTTATCTTCTGTGCCATTCTATTTGCATGAGAACAATGTTAGCAGCAGACATTACAGGACCCTAATGAGAACAGGAGCCTCTCCCGACGGGCTGGATCCAGGATGGGTGATGATGAGACCAATCTATCAGGGAGATTTTTAAAAGGTTCAATAGTCCCTGCCTTGCTCACAGCCCGTGTGGGTGGGCCTTCCATCTAAGGAGAGAAGAAATTAAGAATGATGACTTGAGAGAGTTCAAAGCACACTTGCTTCTCTGTCAGCTGGCGCTTAATGATAACGTACTACTGCTTTCCTTAAAGAGCTTCATGTCTTATTCAGGGTAAATGGTGAAAATGTGGCATTTTAGAAGCCATGATGTGTTTTTCTATTGATGCTGTCAGTGTGACCAGCCACTAAAGGAAGCGTTGTTTGTCAGCTCCCATTCTCTTCAGTGATTCATCAAACAGAGGCAGTTCATGCATGCGGTATCAGAAAGAGGAATAAATAACTTCACAGCTCCACACTGAACACTCCCATATTTTATGAAGCCGCCACCAAGCCCGGGGCAATTCGGCATGTCGGAAGACAAACTCTTCAGGGGGAGATCTCTTAGCACATACTTCAGGTACAAGCTAATACCTCCTACAAGCATTTATTATCTAAAGATACGAGAATGACCCTTGAGTTACAAAAGCTAGAGATGCATTTTATCCTTTGGTCCTATTCTTTACGTCACAAGGACACTAGTAATGATATTCCTTATTAACATATTCAATGTGTAAACTCCTTTTCCTCTGAATGAATTCAACTTACTGTACCCCCAATTACAAAAATTAACTTACCTCATACGGTGAGCCATCTGTTTTTCATACGCTGAACTACATTAGTGCCTGAGTGGTAGCTTTCTAAATCATAGCTATTTAAGGGCAAGTAATAGTCTTCAAACACTGATAGCACACAGGCTGGGGAGACCAATTACACAGTGAGAAACGGTCCACGAACCACTTTTAGTTATCAACAAGCACTACCCCGTGTCAGAACAGGGGTTTCCTGGGTCCTGGCATGTGTCCAACTCACACGTCACACATCGCCAACTTAAATCTCTTTCAAAGTTTTTTTCTTTTTAAAGATTTTATTTATTTATTTGACAGAGAGAGAGAGATCACAAGTAGGCAGAGAAGTAGGCAGAGGGAGAGGAGGAAGCAGGCTCCCCATTGAGCAGAGAGCCCAATGTGGGGCTCGATCCCAGGACCCTGAGATCATGACCTGAGCCGAAGGCAGAGGCTTTAACCCACTGAGCCACCCAGGTGCCCCTCCTTCAAAGTGTTGTTAAACTTTTTCATCCCTACATCAGCCCACAGGGGAAGACTTAAGTGTACTTTCAGTGACTGTATTTAGAGGTGAGGTACCTTGAATGAGATTAATTTCCTATGAGAATTTTGAGTTATAATTCGTATGTTTCCCTTCCCTTTGTGTAAGTCCAATGGCTGAATTATGAAGTCTTGGCTAACGGTTAGGGGAGTCAGGGCTGTGCTCAGGATTTCTTCTGTGTCCTGTTATCACCTCACTCCTACAATTCCCATCAAATTTTAGAAAATATGTACCAATTAAATTTTATATCTAAGTAGCAATGTTTATTTCCCAGAATAAACTATAGTTAATCTCTAATATAGACACAAACTGTTTCCCAAAGGCTGACTTAGGATTAGTTTTAGAAAACAGAATGTATTTCTTCATACACAGCAGTTCTCTTCAACCTACAATATAGGGGTGCCTGGGTGGCTCAGTGGGTTAAAGCCTCTGCCTTTGGCTCAGGTCATGATCTCAGGGTCATGGGATCGAGCCCCGCATCGAGCCCCGCATCGGGCTCTCTGCTCAGCAGGGAGCCTGCTTCTCCCTCTCCCTCTGCTTGCTTGTGATCGCTCTCTCTCTCTCTCTGTCAAATAAATAAATAAAATCTTAAAAAAAAAACCTACAATATAGTAAATCGATGGTGTTCAAATTAATTCATGATCGCATGCCAAAAACCACAGCATGCGTGGCTTCTTCACTTGTTACTAACTGCTAACCAGTCCCCACCTCACGGACTCCATTAGCCTTCAGGGTTACCTTATCCCTTGCAATGGGAGAAGAGCAGATGTGTAAAAAGAACTGCCCTGTTCCCACACAGAAAGCAAAAGAATTTTCTTCCATGTATAAACTTGTTATAAGTTTCTTCCCTTGGCAATTCAACCTGGGAATTGGAGAATCATTAAGTTTCCATAATGAAATAAAACTTTTAGCACAGGACATTGAAGTTAAATATAGTTTACAATAAGAACATTCAATTAATTCTTAGACATTTGAACCTTTTAATTATATGCTCTCCTAAATATAATTGGGGACACTAATTATTAAGTCTGGTATCTCTTGCTTAGTATGTTGGAATAAAACACTGAATTATTTGCTTATTCTGTTTTAGTGGCCATAAATTAGTAAGTCGAAAATAATAAGAGAGTTGTTAGGTGCTTGTCCTATCTGTAGATTATGAGAGGTATAATAATGTGGTTTTCAGTAGGTAGTGTGCATCAGAATCATCTGGACAGCTTATTAAAGCATTTATTGCTGAGTTCCATCCCAGAGTTTCTGATTAAGTAGGTCTGGGGTGGGGCTCAATAATTAGCATTTCAAACAAGTTTCCAAGTGATGTTAATGCTGCTGGTGTGGTAACCGCACTTCAGAAACCACTGATATTAAAGAATGATTACAGACATTAGAGACAGAAGCATATTCAAATCCTAGGGCTTTTACTCACTAGTTAGCTTAATCCTTCTAAGTTCTAATGAATCGATAAAAAGGAGTTTTAAACACCAGCACAAATTTGTAACAATTAAATGAGCTGCTATAAAATAATACAATGTTATAGAACTTAATAACGTGAAAACTTTAGCACACACACATACCACTGAAATCTTTGAAAAAAAAATTGTAATTTCTCACATCAAACTGCAACAGAGAGGAAAATGTTCTCTCCACTAAATTTCTAGTGGCTAATAGGTGTGACAATGGATTTAACTAATAATCATTTTCCAACGTCATAGGTACATCAGTACATTAACAACTCAACCAGGCAGTGAATGCAAAACGAGCTGATATCTGGGATTCAATCAAATTGGCAATTGACATCAATTTCCAAGAGTTAAACTGACATCATTTTCACTGTGGAAGATATGAAAAATTATTGATACATTTAAAGTTGTGATCTTATTGCATTTAACATGATCTCTAGTCAAATTCAACTGCATTTCCAGCACAAGTTCTAGCCTACATCAACCTTCCCTCACTCCTTCCCAAGTAGAGCCTACCCTGCTTCTTTCTCAATCAATCCAGAAGGACACATAATTTATGAATACTGAAGGGAAAAACTAGGAAGAAAAGCTTAGAGACCTTCATTCCATATTGTTTATTCTTTATGTTTTCCAGACTGTGATTCTTTATTATTTATAATTTTAAGTAAAAAGTGGTAATTGAGACTAACGTGGTGCTAAAATTATATTGAGGAGGGGGTGCTTCACTTGCTACTAGGTTTACTGAAGTATTTTAGGAAATTGGAAAAGTGCATGGCACTTGCAAGTTTTCTATCTTTATCTCAAAGACAAGAGAAACAATCAGACAGAGGTGGGACATGGTGAGGTTAACACTGTAAAATGCCTGTGGCTAAAATGTAGAAAATAGCATGAACACAGTCCAGAGTGGGTGCAGGTGGGTCATTCCCGTAGTCATCCAGGTGAGAAATGATGATAACTAGGCTAGGGTGATACAGGTGGAGCAGGAATAAAGAGGATCAACTGGAGACATATTTAAAAAGTAATGCCTTGATTATAAAAGGAGGAGGAGAGTGTGTCATGTGCACAGGAAAGCTATGAGTTCAGTTTGGGAGATGCTGAGTTGAAGAATCTTTGAGACAAAGAAAAAGGGGTTCAGTAGGCAGTGAGTTTATGGGTAGAGCTCAAGAGGGTAGTTTCTGGACTAAAAACAGAAATGTGCCTGCTATCTAGAAAGAGTGGCAATAAAAGCAGTTAATGCAAGAAGAGGAGAAGAAGAAGAAGGAGAAGAAGAGGAGGAGAAGGCTCTGTTACGAAGAAAACCACAGGCCCCAAATGGCATCATTTAATCACGTTACCAAATCTGGACTTAATCCTTAACCTACTTGCAGCTTCAACCTCTCCCAGAAATGTTTAGAAAATGGTGGGAGAAAAAAAAAAAGAAAGAAAGAAAATGGTAGGAGATAGTTTATGTGTACGTTTCAAGAGAAACTATATTAGGGAATTTAAAGGGTAGATTATTTTCTCAGAATTTGTTTTTAGTTTGATCCCATTATATTTTCATCACAAATCTACTGAGAAGAAAATGCTTTGCTGCCTTCTGATATCTGAAGGGTTGTCAAATAGAAGATAAAGTAAATTGTTCCATACTATTCATGTTGACAGAACCAAAATCCAATGTACATAGCCTAGGGGGTAGTTTTCTGCTTAAAATAAAGGAGGTCCTCCTAAATATTAGACTTGTCTAATAATAAAATTGATTACTTTATGAGAGGTAATTGCCTTGTTAGTATAAGTATTCAAGAAACAGGTGAAGGGCTATCACCCTATTATAAAATAGCAATGTGAAAAATAATATTGGGTGGAAGGTTGGATTAAATCATGATCAAGTTTCTTCCAATATTTAGAATATGAATTTAACTTAGATGTTACTATGTTTACTATGAAAATGCACATCTTATATTTTGTGTGTTGTTGTATGTCTTTTTTTTTTTATGTAGGTTACTTCCATTCATTATTTTACTACTAGTACTGTCTTTTTTTTCTGTCTAGTTTCCCCCTGTTATTTATATGTTCTTTGCATATTATGAGGGAGTAGGAAGTCAAATGTAGTTAAAGAAAAAATCTTGCTCCATCATGCACTGCTTGAGAATTCATGAAGATGTATTAAATATCAGAACTATACATATATACATATCTCAGGGCTCATTTTGGCTGTACTGTTATAATCCTAACTACAGGGAATAATCTTTGCTGCATATTATATGGGAGAGTAGTTAAAGAAAAGTGTTGAATTCCTCAATTCACTTAATACTTCATTCATGGAATGGATATAAATTTTAGAAAGACGCAATCCACTGAACATGATTCAAGAAGAAATAAAATATATGAACAGACATATAACAAGAGAATACATTTGTAACCAAAATAACCTTCCCACATAGAAAAGCCTAGGCCCGGATGGCTTGGAGAATTCTACCAAATATTTAAAGGATATTTAACACCTATTCTTCACAAACTCTTCCAAAAACTAGAAGAGTAGAGAATATTTCCCAACTTATGTGATACCAAAACTAGACAAGGATATCACAAGAAAAAAATACCACGGGCCAATTTCTCTTATAAATATAGATGCAAAAACTCCCAACAAAATAGTAGCAAACTGAATCCATCAGCATATAAAAAATATACAGTATAACCAAGTGGTATTTATTCCAGGATGTGATGTTAGTTTAACATATAAAAGGCAATGAATGTAGTATACCAATTAATAAAATAAAAATATAACTACATAGTCATTCCAACAGATGCAAAAAAAAAAAAAAAATTGACAAGTTCCCACTACTCTTCATCTGAAAAACATTCAACAAATAAGGAAGAGAAAGGAACTTCTTAACCTGATAACATCCATCCAGGAAAATTCCACAGCTAATGTCATATTAATAGTAAAAAAACTGAGTACCTTCTCCCTATGATGTCTGGTCTTATCACTTCTATTAAATTTTGAAGATTTATTTTATTTATTTGGGGGGGAGAGACAGAGGGAGAGGGACAGAGAGAATCTCAAGCAGACTCCCTGCTGAGCACAGAGCCCCCCGTGGGGTTCATGAACCTGGGATCATGACCTGAGCCGAAATCAAGAGCTGGACGTTTAACTGACTGAGCCACCCAGGCATCCCCTCTTCTATTAAACTTGGTACTGGAGGTTCTAACCTGGGCAATTAGGGAAGAAAATTAAGTAAAAAACATACAGATTAGAAAAAAAAGAGTAAAATTTTCTCTATTCCTAAATGGGTTGCTCCTGTATATAAGAAATCCTAAGGAATCCACATATATAGAAAAGGAACTAGTAGAACTAACAAATGAGTTTAGTAAGGTTGCAGAATATAAGTAAAATAGAATAATCAGAAGATATAATTAAGAAAACAATTCCTTCAAAATTGCATCAGAAAAAATAAAATATGTAGGAATACATTTAGCAAAGAAGTGTAAGACTTATACATGAAAAACTACAAAATATCACTGAAAGAAATAAAAGAATATCTAAATAAATGGAAAGATATGCCATATTCAGGGGATACTGAATGACAATATTTTAAAGATGGCAAATCTTCTCAAATTGACCTACAGATTCAACACAATTCCTATGAAAATCCCAGCTGCTTATTTGCAGAAATTGGCAAGCTAATCTAAAAATTCATATGGAAATGTAAGGGACCCAGGCCAAAACAATCTTTAAAAAAAAAAAAGAACAAGTTTGGAGGACTCAGACTTCCCAATTTCAGTACTTGTTACAAGTCTATACTAATCAATTCAGTGTGGTCCCGGCATAATAATAGACATGTGGATCAAGTCCAGAAATAGACACCTATATCAATGTCTAATTGATATTGGATAATGGTGCAGGAACAATTCAATGAGAGAAAAAATAATTTTTAAATAAATAATGTTGGTACAATTGGATATCCACATGGGAAAGAATAAAGTTGGGTTCCCACCTCATACCATATATAAAAATTAACTCAAAAGTGATCACTATCTAAACATAAGAGCTAAAACTATAAAACTCTTAGAATAAAACATATGGGTAAATCTTCTTGACCTTGGATTTAGCAATATTTTCTTAGATATAATTTCAAAAGTATAAAAAACAGATGATAGATAATAGGAAATACTTCTAATTTAAACAATTCCATCTAAAGATAGTGCACAGAATGGGAGAAATGTTTGTAAATCATATATATTATTAGGAACTCGTATCCAAAACATATGAAGAACTCTCATCACTCAACAATAAGGATACAATTCAATTAAAAACTTGGCAGGGGTGCTTGAGTGGCTTAGTCAATGAAGCATCCCAACTCTTGATTTCAGCTCAGGTCATGGTTTCAGGGTCATGAGATCAAGCCCTGCATCAGGCTCTACACTCAACAGGGAGTCTACTTGAGATCGTCTCCCTCTGCCCCTCCCACCTTCCTTTCCTCTCTCATCCTCTCTCAAATTAAAAAAAAAAAAAAATCTTTAAAAAACTTGCAAAAGGATGTAAGTGGACATCTATCCAAAGAAGATATACAAATGGCCAATAAGCACATGAAAAGATGTTCAACACCATCAATAATCAGGGAATATAAATGAAAACCAAATGAGATACCCCTTAATCTACTAGTATGACTAGAATCAGAAAGATGAATAATGATTGTTGGCGAGGATGTGGAGAAACCAGAATCATACATTGCTGGTAGGTTTGCAAAGTGGTATGCCACTTTGTAATACAATCTGGCAATTCCTTTAAAAATTAAACATAAAGTTAACATATGACCTGAATCAACTCCTAGGTATTTACCTAACAGAATTCAAAAAATATAGCCAAGCAAGAACTTGCACACAAATGTTCATGGAGCATTATTCACAATAGTCAAGAGGTAAAACAACTCAAACTTCCATCAATGATGAAATAAACAAAATGTGGTACATCCATGTGTTGGAATATTATTTGGCCATAAAAAAAGGAATAAAGTACTGAAACATGCTACAGCATGGTGAACCTTAAAAATATTTTGCTGAGTGAAATGAACCAGACAGAAAAAGGCCATATATTGTATGACTCCATTTATTAGCAAAAAACAAAAACAAAAACAAAAACAAAAAAACACCAGTATAGGAAAATCCACACATATAGAGAAGTCTAGGCCAGAAGGGACTGGGGAGTGATTCCTAAGGGGTATATATTTTCTTTCTACAGTAAGAAAAAAAAATCTAAAATTAGTAGTAATAGCTGCACAACATCAAATATACTAAACAACACTGGAATGTACACTTTAAAAGGGTGAATATATGTCAATTACATCTCAATAAAGCTGTTATTAAAAAAAATTCATGATGTATAGAGTAATACCAATTTCCTTACATTTGGGAACCTAGAAATTTTACATCAATACTAGAGCAATGCTTTTCAATTGTTAATGTGCATATAATCTAGTAGCAATCTTGTTATAATGAAGATTCTGATCCAGCAGGCCTGGGCTGGGGCCTGATACTCTATCCTTCTAACATGCTCACAGGTGATGTGGATGCTGCTTGTTCAAAAGGCACACTTTGTGTAGCAAGCTCCTAGAGTCAACACTGTCCTACATGGTGGCCACCACACAGTTATGGCTATTGGGCACTGAAATGTGGCCAATTTGAATTAATATGTGCTCCAAGTGTAAAGCATGCATTGGATCTCAATGACTTAGCATGAAAAAAATGCCTTAGTCTCATCAATAGCATTTATACTGATCACATGTTGATATAAAATTTTGGGGGCACCTACATGGCACCGTCAGTTAAGCATCCAACTCTTGGTTTGGGCTCAGGTCATGATCTCAGGGTCCTGAGATCAAGCCCTGTGTCGGGCTCCGAGCTTGGCGTGGAATCTGCTTGAGACTCTCTCTCTCTCCCCCTCACACTATGCTCCTCTCCCACTTTCTCTCTCAAATAAATAAATCTTTAAAAAATTTGGATATTGGGTTAAATATAATGCTAATTTCACCTACTTCCTCTTACCTTTTTAATATGGCTCCTAGAAAATGTTAAATTATTTATGCTGCTTACAGTATTTTTCTGAGACATTGTTATTCTACCGCATATTCTCAGTCACCAGCAAACTGTGTTGGTGAACTATATAGGATGAGACATTATCAGTATCAAGAACATTTTTAGTTGTCATCAGCAGTAAACAGGTCATAGTTTGTAGCACGAATGTACTCTGCTGAATGAATACAATAAAATAAATAAAAAGGGAATATACCCAAAATATGGGGTATAATGATCCTAAGAAGTGCTATCAAAAGACAAGCAGAAGGAAATTGTCAAAAATGTAAATCTTCATATAATGTAACACAGCTGAGGGTTATGCCGGTATAATAGCAGTAGAAAGTGTATACTAGAGCAAGGCAAAAGCAACAGACTCGGGGAAAAATCTAAAGATAGAGCTCAGTGGGAGAGATGCCATGAAAACCAACAATATTTTCATACCAAAATGTTAATTTTACTTATATGCACTATGGAAAGGTACAATCAAGATTGCTTAATTCCTTCAACCTCAGCAAAAGATGTCATTTGCAAATGCAAATTTTAATATAAGACATAGGAACAAATATTATCTGGTGTTGAGCTAGAAATGGGAAATAAGGTAAATGAGTCTTTTTCTCTGATTGAAAGATGTCCTGGGGAATTACATCATTAAGTAAGCATAAAATAGAAATACTTAAGCATTGTTACAGATTTACTCAAGGACAACCTGAACAGCAACTCAAAGCTGTCTGCTGACATAAGACTGAATGCAAATGGATAGGTGTCCACATAAAATTATGCTGCAATCAGAAAGAGAAGAGTCACAAAACATTCATTCTGGCAAAGTGGACGAATGCAGCTTTGAGGGTGTGAATGCAGTCTTGTAAAGTCAAAATGGCACCAAAAAAAAAAAAAAAAAAAAAGCGGAAAACCAGGCAAAGATAATGAGACCTTTGTTTCAACTCTCACTTATTTTGTTTTTTAATTTTCTGTAGTACATCAGACCATTTTATTTATTTATTTTTAAATATTTTATTTACTTGACAGAGAGAGAGAGAGAACGTGAGTGCAAGTGGGGGGGGGGCAGCACAGCAGGCAGAGGGAGAGGGAAAAGCAGACTGTACCCTGAGCAGGGAGCCCGATGCAGGGCTCGATGCGGGGCTAGATCCCAGGACCCTGGGATCATGACCTGAGCCAAAGGCAGACGCTTAACATCTGAGCCACCCAGGCGCCCCAACATCGGGCCATTTTAAAAAGCACTCAATGATACCGTATCAAAACATATAAAGTATTATTGCTGTTAAGGTCAGCAGCAAAGTAAACTTTCAATGCGAAACTGAAAATAATAATTTTTAAGCTCATATACACCTTAACTTAATGACCACACATGGATATTCACTAATCAATTTTACCAAAAATAAAAATGACCCCTCAAATTACAGATATATTATACTATCCTGGTACTCTAAAAAAGGTATTCTAAGGAGCAGAGCAGACAGTAAACCACTAATGCCAATAATATATGAGGACTTCCCACTATAAGAACTGATAAGGAAAAGAAGATGTATGTTCCTTTAACGAGATTAAGAGATTTAATTTAGATTGTGGGGGCAGGATGGGCATGGCCAATGAAGACTTCCTGGCATGACTTGGAGTTCTCATTTGTAAGGATGGGTAGACACATAGATGTGGATAGAATTGAAAAACATTACAAGCAAAAAACATAACATGTGTAAAGGCTCTGGGGCAGGAGGTTGATGAATTTATAAAACTTAAAATATGAGGCTGAAGCATAGGGGGAAAGGAAGAGATGAAATTGCATAAAAATAAAATAAATAAGAATCGGCCCATGTAAATCCTCTTAAACAATGAGAAGCTATTGAAGGTATTTAATCCAGAATACAACTTGACCAGATTTTATTTTTATATATTGCTGAGAATGTAATGAAGGGGAACTGTGAGTTAGAAATTGTAGTAGTCTAGGTGAGATATGATGGCTGTTTTGATGGAGATGAGAGAAATGGGATTATAACAGAGGTAAAATCAATAGGACTTAGTTCTGGGTTAGATATGGGGGTTAAGAGAGGCAGGAGTCAAGGAGGCACAATTAAACAGATACCATTCCCTGGACTAGTGGTATGTGAAAAGGACTCTTTTGGGTTGAGAGACCTCATTAGTAAGATTTTGGACACTGCAAGCTTGAAGTGCTCCTGAGACCTTTAAGAACAGTTGTTAAATGCACAGCTGGAACTATGGATTGGAAGCTTAGCAGAATGGTGCCCCTTAGAGACATAAGTTTGGTGTTAGCGTACAGGTTATAAGTAAAGCCAGGTGTAGGGATGAAATGGTTTAGGAAGCACGTATAAGTTGTGAGGAGGACATAGAACCAAAGCTTAAGGAATTCAAAGTTTTAATAATCTGGTATACAAGAGCAATCCTACAAACAAGGAAGAGAGAGAAAAGCCAGAGATGTAAGAGAATAACTCATTTCCCTATTTACCTCACTTGGAAGAAAAACAATCTTCTTTTGATGGGGAATTCCTATTTATCCCTGAAGTCTCAGATAAATTATCATTTTATTTCTGTGGCATGTTCTTAACCCGCTCAGCTTCATTGAATATTTGAATACAAAATTCTACTTCAGCCCATATAATATTGTCATAAATTTCTTATGTTCTTGTATATTCTATTGAGGGTAATAGATTACAAAGGGAAATAACTAAATTCTACACTAGAAATCGTATATATTTTTGTCTTGAGACTAAAAATATACCTAGGATGATTCTTTCAATTTTGATAAAAAGAGCTTAAGTTCTAGGTTCCTATTTGAGTGTCCCTTTTAAAGTACAGAGTGTCACATTTAATAACATAATTATGATACTGCAATTTGATTTTAATGGAGAAAATAAACTATATACTATGAAAAACTCAATTATACTTGCAGCTCTTCCTGGTACCTACTATGTCTTGAAAGCATCTGTTCCTACAGTTAATTAAACTTGATTTTTACATGGTCAAATCCTGCCAACCATAGTTTCCAAATAATTTTCATTCCCTATTAACAGTCTGCCGCAGACGCACATCCATTTTTGTTTGTTTGTATTGCTTTATAATAAACTACCAAACTGACACCATCCTTGGGAAATGGAAAACTGAAGAGCCAGTGTCCTTATGGAAACAACAACAACAAACTTCTCATTTCAGAATTTCATTAATACAGTCAAATCTGGATTTACAATTTCTAAGGCTTCCCCAGCCCAGCTTTGAAATATGATGACCTATAGACACTCTGCTGTTGTTCTCTACAGAAAAGGTTGGAGGGTGGGGGGGACAGGGAGGATAGCTTCTCTTTCTTGGCCATAGATATCATTTTATTCAACAATCCTCTCTTTTCTGATATACAGACAAGAAAGAAAAGAACCATTGCTGGGATAAAACATTCCTCTTAACTTTCAGAGGCTTTTTTTTTTTTTTTTACTATAAAAAGATTTTAAAAAATGACCTCAAATATGAATGAGTTACTCATCTGTCCTTCTCCACATCTTACTACGAAGAATTTTTCTTTTGTTCTCAATGCAAATGGTCATTGGTTCATTTTCTCTCACTCGGGACAGCTATGTCACATCTCTTGACTAATACGCATGCATTTGCCACTAAAAGACATTTTAACTGAGAGCTGTCACATCCGTCATCTCCACTCGGCCTGGTTAAAAATTTTATCTGCCGTCTTGAATTAATTTCAGCTTGCCTGAGCCCAGCAGGGGAGTTTAGAGTGCTTTAGTTAAATTCTTCATTTTAAAAGAACATTATGGTTTCCTATTTAGAGTTTTCCTCCACGTCTAATTTTTGTTTCACATTACTAAAACAATGATATAATTATATATTCACTGAAAAGAGGGAAAAGAAAACAGGAACAAAAATAAAATAATCATCCAATTGTCATATTTTCCTGAGGAAGCATTTTCTTTTGCTTTGCTTTTTTTTTTCTGCTCGTTTTCCTGCTATTTCACAAATTATCTAGAACCTCACCTAAGCAGTACACAATTAAGAAGCAGATATGCAGAATTTAGAGAAAAAAAGGAAATGGGAACCAGAGCATGAATCCATAGCAGAATCACAAAAGCAAGGGGAAAAAAAAAAGCAAAATAGGAATAAGGCCTAATCACCAAAATATTTAATATAGATCACATCTGGGACATGACTGAATGAAGCCAAATCAATAATAATCTATTCTCCTTAAAGCTGTTGTTCAACAGTTTGCTTTCAGGCAGCCAACACACACATTGGTAGGTAAGGAAGTTCAAGCTGTGAGTTGGATGAGAAGGAGGTTCGAAGCTGACTAATGTCAACAGAAGTATCTAAATCTCCAATAAACCACTACTGGCCTATGGGAATATGAACCCCCTGAGCCAAGTACTGAACTCTTGACAGATGTGCTATCTTAGAGGTGGCAAGCTGAGTTTTCTGAGCACAGAGAGAGCTACTAGGAAGGCTTACCAAGAGCGTGCAAGGATACTAATACTCCAGCCAGTGTCACCAGTCTGCATAAAATACTACTATCTGCATCCATATGTTGTTGCAAGATACCACTAGAATTCATGGTGTCTCCGGGCTTTTAATTAATGTATTTCAGTTAGTAGTGATCTTAATACCTTAAATCAAAAGGAATCAGCAGAATCATTCTCGTGTGACTCTAATTCTAACACCAAACTTTCTCAAGCATTTTGTTAAAAAATCTCAAAGGGAGGGGATACAGCACATGCTTTTATTGTCACCGAATCAGGATCGAGAAAATTATGCCTTTTAATTAAGCTAACTTGAAAGTTTAAAATTCTGTATTAAATTTGTTTGTTAACCGTAAACTAAATTATGAAATAGTGTCGATATTCAGTTTCATATTTAATGACATCTGTTTGACAAAACAGTATTGAATATTTGTAAAATCTCATCTGGTAGGAATTATTTTTGTGTCCTTACTCTAGGAAAAACTGTAGAAGCTGCAATATTAGTTATCTCTTCTCTTTAAGATTATGCTCCCTGAATACTGCATTAAAAATATATTTATGACTAAAAAATGTGTTTCCTTGGACAAAGAACATGAGAAATAAATGCATAGTGGTTCTTGTTATGTGTTATTTTAACTTCGTACAAGGAATTAAAAACAAGATGTTTAGGTAGTTTTTCTTTTCTGTTAAACGTTTACAGGAGTAGAGACAGAAACAACATTTTCATGCAGAGATGATCAGAAGACAGGAAGAAATGCCTACTCACACTTGGGTTTCCCCCATTGCCAATGTAAACAACTCACAGTGAATCACAATATGTCTTCTTGTAAAATAGGCAATGCAGTATTGTGTTATTAAAATCCTTTTAATCAATAGAAATGATGGAAGTGGCTAAATCAAAAGTGGTAACCAAAATAGTTGATTGCAAGGGGGTGAGGAGCAGGAGAAAGCATTAAAGGCGGATGCGCCGAAGTGTTTTAAACCTATATCCTTTAAAATTTACTAATTCAGCCATCTGGCAAGTTTACTGCTATTATTATAAATTCTTATTTAAATGATAATAAAATCACTTGCTGACAGGAAATTAGTCATGCAAGGACCTGCAGACGCACTGCCTTCTGCCCAGGCCCTGGAACTCTGTGTGCAGAGTTCAGGGCTGCTCATTTGCTCAAACCACATGGGGTAGGGAAAGGCTGACAGCTTTAAGTCTTCCAAGGTATCTTCAAACTCAACAGATCTTTCATAACTTTTGGGTACGGGAGTGTGTGTTTGTGTGTGGGGGGTGTAATTATAAATGTCAGATCCTCTCCCCAGTTATTTCACCTTTTTTTGTTAGACCAGATGTTGAACTCCAGAAAGAAAAACAAAAGAAAAAAGATACATCAGTCTGTGTAACTTTTGCGCTAATTCTTGGCATAACAAAGTTAGAGCAAAGTGTGGCATTAATATAATAATATTATATTAAAACTTCCATTTTGATTCTCTAGAATTATTTTGTCAATTATATATGGAAGGAAAGTACATCACAAAAATATTTTAACATACAAATTGTGCTTTACACAGGAAATATTTCTATGGAACTTTTAGTATTATGGTATCAAAGTTGTTTTTGAAAGTAAATTGTCCTGATAAAGTTAGAAATGAAACTAAGTATTTTATCTTAATGGAGATCATGGTTACTCTTATACAACATTAATATTAACAATAACACTGTCTAATATAACAGAATTTGTTTATTACATTACTGTTTGAAAAAAAAAAACACTATTATCATATTAAATTTCCACCTTCTGTAGCCCTCTCACTTAGGTATCAGTATTCCCCTTTTTACAGATGAAAATTCTGAGCCTCAGACAGATTAAATAACCCACCCAAGGTCACAGAACTACAAAATACTACTACAAAATGCAAACTGCAGCAACCCGGCCTAGATCTTCTGATTCAAAACCTAGAAGACTTGAAACGGGATGCCACAGCTGGTAAACGAGAATGGAAATAAACTGAAATAAGCCATGTTGTAGCAAACGAGTTGAAAAACAAAGCTGATAGTATTGTTTCTTCTTAGGTAAACAGCTTCCTAACATAAACAGGTGTGTATTGCCTGTTTCATAGATAAGAGCCCACAGTATATAAATTTACTACGAATTTCTGAATTTCTTTGATACATTAGACTAGTCATTCTTTTGAAATGACATCACTTGACGTTTTTTAGGAAAAGTAAGTTTAGAAAAGACCCCAGGTGATATGATTCGTCATCATATTTATAATTTTCTATGTAATTGAAAATAATCATTATTGATAGATAACATCATCGAAATGAGTCTTAACCCGGTTTTAACTGAACCCCTCCCCCATTCAACTTACAGGGTTTGGAAAAAAAAGATTATTTCCACAGAGAAAACTCATCTTGTATCAACCAGTACTGTCTGACCATGCCTCCCCATCTCCCCACAAGCTGGTTTTGGCTCTTCTGCAGGCAGTAATGAAGGGCTTCTGACAGAGCCTCGCCCTTCCCCCCTCGCCCCACCCCCCTGCGTCTATTTAAATTCAAACATGCACAGCTCATGTATAAGCAAACAGGTGCAGGGATCAGGGGGCTGCCAAACCCGGAGCAGGCAGGAGGTACATGTGTATCTCACTGATTGTGGCACACCACTGATAGAAGACGACAAGCCCAGACAATGGGGAGGGTCAGTAGGTGGCTCTTTGATTTCTCTGGCTTCCTGACAGGGCAGCAGGCTGGGAGTCTGCAGCTCATGGAAGAGCTCTACCCTATAACATTTAAGTAGCAGGAAGGAAAATTTTACATGACCTGAACAGCAGCAGCCTGTGCCTTCTAATCACTACCTTCAGCGGATCAGTACGTGAGTGTTACCTCAGAAACTTAAAAGACACCCAAAGTCCCAAACCATGCCCGACATTCCACGGAATTTTCAAGGAACAGCAACAATGGAGCGCTTTATACACAAACAAATGGAGAAACATGCTGTAAGATTTTTAAATCATTTTTAACAATGAGCAAGTATTAATTAGAAACCGAGACTGTTGTCAGGTTGTTTACTGTACATGTAGAAGCTGTCTTTTCTATCAACACTTTCACACAAGTTTATGCTATATTTATTTCGGGTCTCTTCATCAATTATCACGTTCAATTAATGATGGGGGTAGAGCCCTAAAAATGACCTCCTTACACCATGAAAAGTGCCACCTTGTTATATTTAATTTAAAAGATCCATCATGGTTCTACAATTTGCCTATTTTTAAAGCATGTGGGAATACTTCGAAACACATAAAGGTTATGCAGTGTTTTATTAACATTTTTAAATAGTGTCTCCCTTAACTTACAAGGCAATTTAGATATTTTTATTTCTATGTCTTATAAATGTATATAACCTACAACACAGTATTTCCTCTTTACAAAATTAGCTACAAGAATCACAGTAATATCTTAGAAAATTAAACATATTTTTTGTAACCATAATCATCATGGCCAAAATGTTCAATTATCAAACATGTCTCCATTGAATCGGTATTCATGCTAATTTATCTTAATACTTTTTTAAGAGTTCAAGAGAAGATGAACACTTTTCACTTTTAGAACTTCTATGTTGGATTTCCTTAGCTCCTAGAGATGTGCGGTCTCCACATTGTCCATGGAGCCCATGTTCATCCAGCTAGGCTGTACTAGTCACTCTTCAGAGCTCTACTGTGGCCATGCTACATTCTAAACTATTGAAGCCCACAAATTTTCCCTATTCATTTTCAGTGCGAATCCAAGTAACTTCATTATTTACAATATTAACATTTAAAAGCAAATGGCAAAAGATAAATATATGAGGGACATTGACAGCTTCCTATAATGATCCATATTTTTACGTTTTGATAGATTAAAATAAGACAAAAGAAATGCTCAGAGAAGTGTCTATTGCCCATTTTTATCACCACGCTCTACTGAGCAAGGTATTAATAGTTACTTCACAGCCTCATGCTACCTTCAATATTTGAGGCCTGACCCTGATTGAGAACAATATATCTAAGTTTTCATAAAGCTTACATCTCAGAACTGATAAAAATTCTTACTTTCATTGATCAAAATTCTACTTATTTCCACCTTCTCTCCTCAGTTAGCTTTTTATACTTCCTAAAAATTAGTAATACAACTTCATACTAGACCTCCAGAGCCATATATCTTGTCATCATTTCATCTGTAGAGCAAATTATTACTATATTTTATTCAATATCTCATTGAAATTTATGAAGTTTACATAAACTGTGTTCATCTTTTTTCTTTTGAAACAAGGTTATGTACATGAATATTATTCATAATATACACAAGTAAAAATATAGTATCATTTTTTCAGTAGAACATGCTGGGGAGAAAGCTGCCATGAAGAAATCATACATGAAACATGTTCTTAAGAATTTTTAAATTTTTAGGGGCACCTGGGAGGTTCAGTTGGTTAAGTGGCTGGCTCAGATTTTGGCTCAGGTCATGATCTCAGAGTCCTGGGATAGAGCTTCACATTGGGCTCCGTGTTCAGTCAGGAGTTTGCTTGATTCTCTCTTTCCCTCTCTCTCTGCCCCTTCCTCCACTCATGAGCTTTCTCTCCCTCTAAAGTACATAAATAAATCTTTAAAAAAAGAATTTCAAAGTTTTTAGAGAGGCAACATGTTCACATATGAAATACTCATGAAGAAAACTGATGAGACCATTAATTATCAAGAGTTAAATTATGTGAAAAAAACCAAGTTCAATGGGACTTCAAAGCAGATAGGGTCAAGATAATGGATTTGTGGGAGTGTAAGTCTTGATATAGGAACTAGTATTTAATTTTTATTGGCCTTATTTTAAGGCCACATTTAAGAGATAGAAAAATGAAGGATAAACTGGTTAAACAAGAAAAGGCATAGAATCAGAAATAAACATTAACATAAGTGAGAGATCAGGGGCTTGGTCTACATAAAGAGCCATTTCCTGATAGAAATTATGAAGTAAAAGGGTTTCATAAATAAAGTGGGATCAGATGATACACGGCATTCACAGTCAATCATTGAAGGTCTGACGGACAATGTGCTTTAAGAAAACTGTCAAGGAGAAAGTAAATTTTTCATGACAATAAATCGTCAGAAAGTTTATAGCATGGAATGAAGTAGCGAAAAGTCTAGAAAGGGCATGAATAAGTAGGAGGATATCAGAAAAGTGACTATGAAAAAAATGGACAGGAAATGAATATAATTCTGGAAGAAAACCAGTATTTATGTATCTAAGAATTTAGCAAAAATACATAATATTGGATTGAAGTGGGAATAACATGCCTTACTTCCTATTGTCTTTATTTGGTTAAAAACAAACAAGCCTTTGGTCCCCAAGTATTAAATACGGAAGAAGGCAGTGTGTTATACAGATCTTATAATAGTTATAAAATATAAAGTGACATCTAGCACTTTAAGTGGATGAATTGTGTGGTATGTCAGGTATCTCAAAAAGTTGTTTTTAAAAAAATGGTGTCAGGGAGGTGAATTGCGGAATGGCCATAAAGCATTATAGTTAGAAGTCTGCTTCTGGTGCTTGCTTGTGTTAAGATACACAGAGCCCAGATTCAAATTTGGTTTTGCCAGATTTCAATTCATGTAACCTTAGGTGACTTACTTCATTTCTCCTGGCCTTCCTCATTTTTGTTTTCCAGTGACTGCTGGAGGACAAGCTCTGTGCCGAGTGTTGGGGAAACGCCCTTCTCATCTGTAAAAACACACCACCCTGAGCTATGCTGAGGCCAGAATGCAATTTTGCATGGGCTTAGCCTGGCATTTGACCCACCTCAAGCCCTAGAAAAAGGTAGCTGCCTTCCTTTACTCCGATGGCAAGCTGCAGAAGGCTCCCTTTTAAAGCAAATAGAGAATTGATAGACCCTGTGCTCCTCAAAGGCACCCAAGTGTGAGGAGGAAGTGAAGGGACAAAACTTCTCCCTCCATTAATCCTGGTAGGGAAACCCGAGAACAGACTTGCCTGCCACTTGGACAATTTATTTTGTGTTCCACGTGTAGAAGAAATAGGCTCAGGTAGCACACAAAGCAGACATCACAAAATCATCAGACCAAGCTACCTTTCAGACTTTGCCATTTCTCCTCCTAAAAAAGTTAATTCTATTTTATTAGCATTTCTATTAGAGTAATATACTTAAGATTAGATTATCACATATTGGCACTCCTCAAGAAAAGTGTCACTTTGGAAGAAAAAAAAATGTCAATCTAGCTTTCTCTGAAGACATGTGTGTGTTTACATGTGAGTGTGTGTGTTCTTATCCCTAAAGTATAAAATTAAATAAACTTGTGTATGCAAGGTTATTTCCACTATATATTCAAAGTGAATGATATATTAAGAGTTTAAGACTATTAACTATAAAAATATTGTTTCCTGACTAAATTATCTTTTAGAATCCATCTGTAAATTTATTTCTAAATTTAAACTTAAATTTGGATAAAGGTGATCTCAGGATCTGACATGTATATGCACATGGATATTTCTAATAGGCTTTAGATACAGATGTGACAAATGGAGGGAATGAAGGAGAGAGAGAGACAGATTTTTCTAAGTTTTGGTAACTTTCAATTTATAAATGTAAGTATAATTTATAAGTAACTCAGTAACTTTCAATTTATAAGAATGCAGAAGTGTGCTAACTGGAGACTACTTTTAATTGAGTGTATGGTCTTCAGTCATTTTTGAAAGTACGTTAGCTGAATAATTTGCCGGCTTTTCCAATCGGTAAACACGTAGTATATCATAAGAGTAGGGGATATAGTGGTGTTAGCACAATTTCTGCAATAGAATTTTACCCAAGGATGCAACAGAAATGAAAAATCATTCGGTAAGCCTGTTTGGTCTGCCTCTAATTTATCATGGCTAACATCTCTTGCCTGCCAGCAGAGCCGAATTCATACGTTATTGTCCCAAACCTGTCACTTCCTGGACTGCTTTTTAATCTTCCTCCCTGAATTACATTCAGAAAGGTCACTGCTATCCAATTAGAACCTTATCAAAGATGCACACGCAGGCCGGATTCACGCTTATCGAGAATGGGTCATAAATCCAGAAACTGCACATCACAAAGTGCCATTACCATAATGAATAACTGAGGAGGGGATAAAAAAAAGTGACAGAACACCTGTGTATTTTCCAGTCTTTGACTCCATTCTTGGGGGTATCAAGAAAGGTGAACAACTGGAATGTAGGCAACAGGGCATAGAGAAGAAGAGAAGAAAAAGCAATGGTCCTCAAGAGTGTCAGCAAGAGCATGTTATTCTGTCTGAAGACATATATGTCTAAGAACAACGACTGATGATATAATAAGTATATCTATTATGACAAGCTTATATATTACACTTTAGTATATAAAGAAGGAGTAAGTGCCGCTTGGCCAGAACATAGAAATATATATCCATGACTCATTATATTTCTATACAGACTTTAATTCTTAAGAATCTGAGATAAATAGGACTCGCTGTCAGATTGAGTTAGATTTATGCATTTCAGGAAATACACAATACACTTTCTTTTTAATCCTAAATTACCACATTGGGTCATAACTTTCTGGGAAAGTGATGGTTTCTTTCATCCTGAAAACGAATGTCCCACTGACAATTTATCACAGCATACCTGTAGGTAACTCACTACCCAACATTCACAGGATGTGGTAAACAACAATTTTGATTTAAACAAGTGAGAAGTGAGGATGGAATATTTTTTCGTTTTATTGAGATATAATTGGCATTCAGCACTGTGTAATTTTAAAGTGTACAGCATAGTGATTTGCCAGTAACGATTCACTGTGCAGGAAGGATTTATTACCTTCCTTTTTTTTTTTTTTTTTAAGATTTTATTCATTTATTTTGAGAGAGAGAGAGAGAGCATGAACGGGGAGGGGAGGGAGTGGGCAGAGGGAGAGGGAAAAGCAGACTCCCCTGGTTGAGCAGGGAGCCCAACTCAGGGCTCGATCCTGGGACTCTGGGATCCTGGGACTCTGGGACCCCAGGATCATGACCTAAGTGGAGGCCAGACATTTAACCAACTGAGCCATTCAGGTGCCCCAGGATTTATTACCTTCTAAGAAGAAGAGAAAGCAGAGTTTCTATAGATTTTCTTCCAACAGTAAGTCTTTAGAATATTTCTAATAAGCGACCCAAAGAATTTTGGGAAAACGTCTGATTATATAATGAAAAGCACCCCATTTTAACTTCCCACCATATTCTCTTACGTTAACGTGCTGGGACACCGGAACTTGGGCTAGACTCACATATTGACAGGAGTGCGGGAATTCTCATACTCAAAGACCATTCGAGCACAAACTCTCTGTTGCTAATGCGTTTGTGATCTGCTCTCTTTAGGTTTTCAATGTCAGTTACCAGCGGACTCAATAATGCATATTTCCATGAATGCTGATTCCAGGGAGACTGGGAGATACTGTATAATTAAATGTAAATGAATCCTGACTTAATCGGAGCAGTGCAGATTTAATATCAAATTTATTATGCGAAGGAAATACCTCTCCCCTTACCCCTTCAGTGTTTAGTGAACAGAGCTGTGTGTCTTTATCCCTATAATGGTCTTAGCCAAATTTTTCATTCATCCAGAATCCAGTTATAAAAAAGAGCATCCTTTGCTCCCCACTCAGCTTTAAAACATTTCATCTCCCTCTAGAAAACTAAGCTGGGTTCCGAAAAAAAATGCCACAATAAAACTAAAACCTCTCCATCTAAGACACTACAAGGTCATACTGTCAACAGAAGCATTTGCATTCCGTCAGGGTGCTCATAGTCCATGTTTAACAAGCGGAATGTAATTGTCCATTTGTGGAGCTTCAAATGACAAAATCTCCCCAGAACCATGTATCTGCAGTTGACAAAGGCAGGGCACACAGCCACCCTTCCTTCATCCCTCCTGCCTCCGGTTTTCTGTAGGGTTCTGACTTTCAGCTGGTCATGAGGAAGTAAAGATATACTCCCAGTTTTTTGATGTTGACAAGCATGTCATCTATAACTTGGGCTCTGACATGTGGCGTTGTCAGGATTTGCCTTGATGGGAAAGTGATTGACCTTTGCTCATAATTATCAAAACAAGGGGAAGAAAAGTGACTAGAGAGGCAGCTGCTACTTCGGCTGCTGTCCAACTTCAGAGGAAGTGGGGACGAGAGGTCTTTTTAAAGTCTGAGCGCCGAAGACATGGCCTGGCCGACAGCAGCACAAAGCCGTACTGGAAAGTGTGACACAGCATTAATACTGACGTACTCTGCACGAGAGTTCTGCTGGGAGGGTGTGTTGATCTTTCTTGCTCAGAACTGTTAAGTTATTTGAACTGGTTTCAAATCTGTCTTATACAACCACACTTCCAAATCACTCAAGGGATGCAGGATTCAAAAACAAACTCTAGGCAGTAAATCGCATCTCCGTTGTTAAGCCCTTAAAATGTTGGCATATCTGATTGCAAGGCTGCTTAGGAGTAATACACTCTTGGTAAGTTCTGGTTTGAAGTACTGTTCCAAGGACAGTCTATTATTGGATCAAAATTGCAATAATTTTAAAATGGGAATGGAGTATATTAATGGCATTAAATATATGAAAGATTTTTTATTTTATTAAAATATTCAGAAGATTTTTTTTTTTTGGTCTAATACCAGGTTTGTAACATCAGGAAATTATTCATATGTATCTAAAATTTTTCATGTATATATTTGTTTGCATTGGGCTATGGGGAGCGGCTTGTCTTTTTTCCGTACTCTTGAGAATAATCAGAGTAAATCCCAGGAACGACTGAAACGTAGACTTTCAACATTTTCCTCTTCTGCTCTTTTTGTCTGTTCTCTACTCAAACCCATTTTCCTATAGATCCAGAGGTGAGAACTGCTCAGATCACTCCTGACCATTTTTCCTTTAATAGAATATAATTTTATAATCAATTCTCATTTCACAAATAATTTTAAACACAGTTCAATGGCTAACTTATGGTCTAGCTTCGACACCCTTGTACCATTCAACACAGACTCAGACATTTTTCTTTCTTCACAACCAGACACTTCCAGCCTTATATCCACGCATATGCTTTCTCCTTACAAAGAGTGGAAACCTACAATTGGCTAAGCTCTGTAATTGTTCCTGTTACTCCACATTCTGCTTGCTTGCTCGTGGCTACTTTCTGGCATCAAACAGAACACAGAAACAATCATTCCAAGTCTCTTCTCCTGTGTTATTAGTTATACTGTTGACTTAGAACTAAAACAGGACGTTAAACAAGGGGTAAACAAACACATACACGCACAAAAGGTTTTAAAAACTTTTTCCACCTAGTACATTTAGGGGCTTTTAGTCATCATTTTAGTCCTTTTATCAATTTCTTCCTAGAGCAATTGGTCTCTCTCTTCTGCTGATCATCATAGTCCATGCTGTATCTCTAACATGAAAATATGCTTTGGAGTATTCTAAACTAGATACACAAAAGATTCTATAACAGTTTGTATGTTTGTATTAAAAAAGAACTTCTTCATTTATGATTTTGTCATTATCTTGAAAGTGTCAGGGTACCTAAATTATTATTGAGAATAGGTTCCCTAAATCATATTTAAGTAGTTTGGTGAATTAAGCGTATGCAGGAGACACTAGGATGCATTGAACTATCCTTGATAGTATGAGCAATTAACTGTATTTTCACAAAATAGAATGACAATGAAAAGGGACTACGGTTGTTCAACAGATTCTGTGTGTTTCAGGGCACAAATTGAAGAGTAAATGAAAGCTAGTAGAGAAACTAGAAGTGCTTATGGTATTGATCTGAAGAAATGGATGATATCTCAAATAATCTATCATTATTATAATAATTAAAAAACTGTATACTGCAAGGGAAATTTCACAAGAGATAAGAAAGAAAGTTGATGATAGTCTGTCAGATTCAAACGTATGTGAGAGCCATTTATGTGTTCCAAGTTTTCCATAGTGTCTAGAATACTGTGAATGCTAAAACTTTGTGTAAAATTTGTGTTAAATTTAATTGTTTTTACTTGGAGGTTCTGCACAGAGACCTTCTCTGTCAAGGTCACCGTGGTTATGGGGACAGCCCAGTTCTAAGAGAGAAAGAATTCTGAATACCCTGGACTGTATTTCACTCATTGAATTTTCAGCTGAGGCAAATAGGACTGAGCAAAGTGCATCTCCCCCTCCACATTTCCTTACTGGACAATCGACGCTTACAAACAGGCAGCCATTTAGAGCGTTATTCTTAAGCACAGACTTGTTTGTGCTCAATAGACTGTGCAATTAGAATCCCCTGGATAACAGGGATAGAACCGCCCTCAAAATTGGTGAGAGTAGGGCCAGAGTTTTACAAACTTTGATCATCATTTAGTTTGTTACTTCTCAAGTCACAAAAAGTTAAATGCAAATAAAAGCAAAATTAAATTTAAGACATTATATATATCCTATCATTAAATCCCCTTGTGATGGCTTTCCTTCCTTGGGAAATGCCCAGAAGTAACATAATAATAGTTACTTTAAAGAACAGTAGACTCTTTAGTAAAATCATCAAGAATAAAGTGAAACCAAGGCATTTTTAAGACTAGAAAAAAACACATTTTCTTGCCTTTTCTTAGTTACATAAAAAGGTGAAAGTTATGGAGGTATGAATTAAGCAGAGTAGTTTTCCTTAATACAAATAGAATATATTATTCTCCAGAGGAACAATGATTACAAAACAATTCAGTGCATCCTAATGGAAAATAGTACATTAGCATTTAATGATGAAGCTATTTTTAAAAAAAGCCTAAGTCTGACTCAAGCCAAGATAAAATTTTAATTTAAAAAATCTATTTTTTTATGAAGAGAACTCAGAGGTTTATTTTGAAGGTCTCTTATAATCCATTTACTGCTGCCATAGTTAAGAATAACATTTCACTTTTGAAATTCATCATCCTGTAATACGATATTCTGTGTACAACCTGGAAATAGGAGGTATCTGCCAGAAACTAATCATGTACACAAACTCCCAAGCCCAGAATATTTAAAAAGAGGTAAAGTGGTGAAAAGCACATCTTTATTACTGCTACTATCTCTGTATATTGTGCTACAGAAAATTCCTTTCAGACATCAAGTTAAGAATAATGAATGCATGTTTAACTTCGGAAACAAATATTGCACACACTACACAGAAAATTTATATGAGAACTCTCGGCAATTATAAGTCTGTTCTCGATATTTTCCTGTTCTTTATTCCCCCATTTTTGTCAAAATGAAGTATCAAGAGTTATTACATGAAGTAAAGAGATGGAAAATCATTTAAAATAAAGTCGGTTTCTTCAAGATCCTTCATGTGAGTTATGAGAAAGTTTAGAAGGGTAGCTAAACCCAAAGTTTTTGCAACCAACGTTATTATTTTAAGATCCCATTTTGTCTGGAAATCTAGATTTGATTGTAGAGCTAGAACTAAGACAGACCCACGGTAGATTTCAAATAGAAGATCGACTTAGAACTCTGACAAAGTACCATGTTGCTGTTTGGCTCCCACAAAACTTTTCACATATCATAAAACTAAAGTTTAAACTTGATCCTTGCCAACAATTAAAAATCATGACCCAGGAGTTTTTCATGTTGAAGGCTGCCAGTAGTATTGTCAAGAGTGTGTAATTGCTGCACACGGCTCTTAGGACTGGCTTTGAGGCTGATCTATGGAACCACTCAATTCCACAGCTGTCAAAGCACTGATACCAACTGCAGTTAATGACGCTGCGTCATCCTCTAGCTCATATACCTGCCGCCTTGCAAACAAATAGCCACAGCAGCAAAGGGTGGGGTGCGTGAGGGGGGGCTCAGTGAACGGCAGATACCATATTTATCATAATCACTATGATCCACGGTAGAGGAAAATCAATTTCTCTTAATCGAGTAGAGTGACTTATTAAGGGTTATGAGTCCTGGCTGGATAGCTGTACTGATTTGATTATGTTGGGAGGGAAATTAACAGTGGCCTCCTACACAGTCTTTTCCTTTGTCTTCAGGCTCAGTTTGTTATTTTTTTTTTTCAGAGTTTGTTATTAAATTATTATCTTATAAAAGCCTTAGTGAGTAGGCTTAGTGATCAGGCTTTAATCAAGAGGAAACTGAGAAACAAAGTGCTGAAAAGGTTTCAGAAGTGTTGACAGGTAGAGATGTGAACACTCGCAATATCCTCACTGCAGAGCCGTTGGTTTATAATTAAAAGGGTGTAGATAGAGCAGATGCCCATGCCAACATTGGAACCTTCTTGAAAGAACTCCGATATAAGCTAACCTTTATCCTTCAATTTCTGCCTCTTGTTTTTCATACTATAGTCTCAGACAGCTGGAAAGCGAGATACCTTGTTATGCTGTCTGATAAGAATAGATCAGTAGGTTAAAAGTCACTTACATGTTTTTAATCATTAAAGAACACTTTGACCAAAATCAGTAGCAAAAAATAAAAAATTAAGTGTGCATACTTTAAACCCTCCAGATTTTTAAAAGGTCACAAATCATGGACAAAAGTGGAAAAGATGCTCTGGAAATAACTTTAAAGTATTTTCTCACAAAAGCCACCTCTCCTTGCCTTCTTTTCTCTGATGCAACTTTTGGGAAAGAAAACAGTATAAATTTCAGTTGTTTTCACTTCTGTTTTTCTGAGTTTTGGTTGGAATTCTACAAATATGTGAGCACCACCAGAACTGTTTCCCTCTCAGTAAATACAGAAATAAGAAAATGATTAGGTGTCTCTTCCAACATATTTAACAACTAAATATGGCAGATTAGTAAAAATTACCATCTTTTGTAAATAGTTCTATTTTATAAATTATCTGCATGTACTACCAAATATGTACAATTTTTCTTAGTAACAATATTTCAAAATGTCAACTAAAATTACTGGGTGAATTTTTGTTAGGAGCAAGTGTAAAAAATTAAAGGAATCTCAAGACAGAATGTGTTTTGGTTGAGCAAAGCACTAGATTTCTTTCTGTCTTTTGCAAAACACCACAATCCGTGAGATGTACATGATTCCTTCGATAATCATACACTTGTGTTTTGTATGTGTTAGATTTCAAACATTTGGTCAGTATATAGCCACGATTTCTTTTGATGGTCTCAAAGTTCTTAAAAGAGTTGCAGTCTAATTTCCTCATAAGTCAAGTTTTATTGTTGGTACATGATATTAACAATGGAGTGATGCAATTCTTAGAAATAGGACAGTCTGGGTTCCATAATTTTTTGTTACTTTGAAAATCACACAAGTATTTTCTGTTTCTTCTGTCCAGTAGCCTTATCACTGTCCCCTCAAGAAAAACCTGACATAAAATGGAAAATTTTTATTCCATAATCTCTCTGCACCTTTCAACTCTCATTTAAATGGCTTTTTGGTCGCCAGCACCCAGAAAAAAAATTGAAATTGTACTTATAAACCATAATTGCTGCAAAATGTTTCAATCATCCATTTTATCACATAATTGAATAAGTACCACAAGATTAAAGGAAACAGGAAGTTAAAAGTTATATGTTTCCATTCTTGTTTATTTCATATGTTGCATTCTAGAAAAGATTAATAAACATCTATCCATTCATTTGTCTCTTAGCATATATTCATTTTTATAACCTGCAACCTAGCACACAGCCTAACATACAGAAGATGTTCAAAAGATATTCGTTGAATTAAACTCAACTACACTATAAGCATATCGAGCATGGTTTATATGAATTATTTTCTCTCTTTAGAATTTTCATTTCTGCTAGTAGTCCTCATTTTTCTTGCACTTCCAATTATTGGAGACATTTCCATACTCTAGAGACTAAAGACTGCTATACATAAAAAGTCGGTGGTCAAAAGAGATTTAATGACTGGAGAGAAACTTCCATTAGCCTATTAGGAATAATGAAAAATTTCCAAATCTACTGATACATAGATCATCTATTTCATCTAATGTCTATAAAGGCATTTTTGGCTGATCAAGCAGTAATGAAGAGTGACTTTTTCATAAGGACTTTCCCTGTGGTATAAACAATTATATTTGTGAGTATAATGATAGCCCAGTCAAAATAGCCCTTTCTCAGAGTTAAAACTACTATAGCTAGTTTGATGATAAATTTGAATCTGATAAAATTGACAATTACACCAAAAAGACCATATTAATCAGAAAGAGTTAGAAAACATTTGCTACTGAGCTCTACGTAGCATCATTTTATTGCTTATCAGTCAATAATCGCCAAACACATTCGAGTACTCCGTCTCCTGGCTGAGAGAAATTAAAACTACAATAAATCTTCTGACATACAGTATTACAGTATTATTAAACACCATCATTCAATACTAGGACACTGGATAAAAATCACAACCCTATAATAAATCATATGTATTTTGTAGGTAAAGATTAAAATATACTTATCTTTATTCTTGTAATTTTATGAGTGAGCCATGGAAATATATTAGGTCATATTCTAAAAGAAAGTATGCATTCAAACTAATCCATTTCAAATACACTTTAAATGACTGACTTCAAAGGAATTCACCTAATAATTTAATAATGTGTTTTCCGTGTCTTTAATAATCAGATTTTAGAATATTATTTTTTAAAAACATAGCCACATTAAAAAAATATACAAATACTTTACCAAAAAGTGGTATGAACTGTATTCTAATTAATTTAATACTTCCTTTGCTAAATGGTCAAATTTGATAGGAACTTAGGAAACTAAAGAATTGTTCCTAAATTCTCTAGTCTCAGAGTAAATTATAACAAAGAGTGTGGAAACTGTATTATATTTATTCAACAAATTTTAATTAGACATTTACAATTGTACTAGGCACTTTGATATGTGTCATAGATTTTAAAAATTAAGAAATATATAGTTCTGCCCTCATTGAACTTAGAGATTATCAACAATTTACTTTTCATATTTATGGATCCCAAAGACTGTATATTTCCCCTTATGTCATTGGCAGTTTTAATAGCTCCTACAGCACCAGACTTTCAATCTCCTGATCAGTGACTCTTTTGTTACTGGAAGTCTTTAGTCACTAATTGCAGTTGTCTTAAAATTTACATGCCACCTGGGTCCAGCAAAGTAATGTATGAATAAAGCATTCAAGCTGTGGGTAGATCTGGTTTGTAGGGCATATAGGGAGAGAGATCTGGAGAGAACAAGACTCACCTAAAAGCATATATACAATTAGAACACAACCATAGCAAAACACTGAACGCTAACAGAATCTATCTATACCTAGCCTTTGGGCCACCTGTTCTAAAATATGAAAAATAGGAGAACATTCAAATACCACCGGTTCTAAAATATGAAAAAGGTGACAGAAAATTTAAATACCTCCAGTGTATGCCAGGGGAAAGGTGTATGTGGTGGGGAAGGGAATAGCCTTCATCCATCAGTATTAAGTCAAGGATTCTATCAAACCTATGTAATTGGAAAGGTAGAAATGACACCCATGTAAAGAATACAGTGGATCTGTACATCTCAGTTACTTTAATGTCATTTTCTCTTTGCTAGCTGTCTAAAACTTTTCCAATAATATATACCAAAGGGGAAACTCTAGCACTCCAATAAGAAAAAACAAAAGCCAATTTAAAAATCTATTTCTGTAGTTAATACAAGAAGTTCACACACACACACACACACACAACACATATGAAATTCACACATAAGCAATATTATTATTAATATTGCCAATATAACAGATTAGTAAAATGATTATGGGAAACTACATATGTATCAATTTTGAAGTAATCAAAATCTTTCCTTTCCATGTAGGAAATCATGGAGGTTACTTTGTTTTTCTATATAAAAATGGAAAACCTTCAGTGCACCTGGGTGGCTCAGTTGGTGAAGCATCTGCCTTCAGCTCAGGTCATGATTTCAGAGTCCTGGGATCGAGCCCTGCGTCGGGCTCTCTGCTCAGCGGAGAGCCTGCTTCTCCCTCTCCCTCTGCCCCAACCCCTGTTCGTTCTTTCTCTTTCTCTCAAATAAATAAAATCTTTATAAAAAAATGGCAAACCTTCGTTTATGCGCGCGCGCGCACACACACACACACACACACACATACACACACTCGAACATGAACAGAAGATGATGTACTTCATATAGAACAAGTTCTCAAGTATCAATAAAAAAGCACTGTAACAGAGAAAAAATATTCCATTAACATGAATAGCCAATTCACAAAAGGAGAAAAGAAAAAGACAATACTCACACAACAAAAGTTTTAGCCTTACTAGAAATAGACCCTCGGGCATTATTAAGTTTAGACTGAAATAGCCTTACTGAAGAAATCACAAAACTCTTGAAAATATCTATATCCATTGACTCAACAATTCTATGTGTGTGAATTTACTTGAGAAAAATAATCAGGAATGTGTACAAGGATTGTTATCATCATATGTCCTTTATAGTTCACATATTCATATATAACCCTGAAAATTAGAAATGACTTAAATATAAAATGATAAAGAATAAGAAACTTAGCATACATCATGGAAGGAAATGTGCAGCATGGGGAAAAAGAAAATGATATGAGAAAACATTTATAAAGTAAGCAAGAAGACATAGCTACAATGGTAATCAGAAAAAAATTGCAAAACACATGCACAGATATAAACATGCAAAAATATAGTTATCCACAAATCATTAACAGAGGACTTCCAAGTAATTTTATTTTTGTACACTTACATTCACATATTTTTCAAGTTTCTGCATTGAATATGTAAACACTAAGCACATAAGCTACAGGAGGCCACAAATGACTTTTTCCTGGTTCATTGACAAATATATCCCTAACTTGGCACTGAACCTGGTACACAGCAGGCACTCAATAATCATTTGCTTAAAGGAATGAAAAGTATGTATACATTTTTAAACATTCCCAGTCTTCATGACTCATAAATGAATCAATCTTACAAACTATAAAATTATATGTATAATTATCACAACCACCTTCTAAGGCTAGAATCATCATCCAACTTTATAGGTGAAAAAAACTAAGATTTAGAAGTTAAATAATAGTTAATAGGTAATGTATGATAAGTGATCTGTAACTAGAATTGAATAGAAGGTCCCCTGTTCCCATTTCATTCCTTTGGCATCTCACCTCAATGACAACCTCACCTGATTGGTAATCTACTGGTCAGAATTTTATTCTATATGTATGATATATAATATAGTTATGATATATACTGAATTATATATATATATATGTATGTGTATATGTATATATATATATAATTTGTTTATTTAATTTACTTGCTTGGAGAAGACAAAATTTACCCTTAACTGATGACATACCCATAAGGAAGCACATCATAATAGTCTTCCTTTTAATTCATTTCTTATGACAGACAAAATGCCAATTTTAGGCAGAGACACTATTTTAGAAAAAACCCCATGTTAAATTTACTAGCAGATAAGAGATACCCAACAGATAATTTATCCACACAATGAAAATGTACTTTTCCTAAATGCACATTTTCAAAAAATTAGGGCCAACTTTAAATCAAATTTGTAATAGTGTTCTCGTAAAGGGTGTCTCTGTTAATATAAGAGAACTTTGTAATCCATGATGCAAAATAAGCTGTAATGAAAAGACATTGCCGTGATTGTTTCTTTCTTTTTTTTAAGATTTATTTATTTATTTTAGAGAGAGAGTGTGAGAGTGGGGGTGGGGGGAGAAGGAGAGAGAGTCTCAAGCCAACTCTGACAGCACAGAGCCTGATGTGGGGCTCAATTCCACAACCCCCAGATCACAACTTGAGTCGAAACCAAGAGTGGGGTACTCAACCCACTGCATCCCCCAGGTGCCCCAACATTGCAGTGATTGTAAGAAGCACAAGAAAAATCGAGGACACTGAGGAATGGGAGAAAGTGCAGATGCAAAGGTATAAGAGAATGAGGACAATTGTGCGTGAGAATGCATCAGAAATGAGAAGTGATGACACGAAATGGGTTTCATGTGGAAGATGGAACATTAGTTTATTACCCTTGAAACAAAAAGACTATCTATGACGATAGTTCCGAACACACGAAATTGTAGAGATGCATGTATAAATTGCCCCTGCAGAGGAAGAGTGTAGAAAGGCAGGGGTTTCTTTAAGTTAAAATTTCTACATGACTTTTAATTAACCAAGGAAAAAAAGTTTCAAAATCAAATATGCAGGAAATATATTCCACAGAGATTTCAACATCTTTCACAAGGAAATAAAAATAATTATTGTGCATCCATATTCCTTCTTTCTCTCATCTGTAACTTTAAAATGTTGATAGAATTCCCTTGAGAACTTGTGCTGAAAGCCTGACGTTAAACTACTGGGGAACATACAAATGAAAAGTGCTGAATAATTTATCATGAACTGGTGATTGTGGACAGAAATGTCTAAAATAAGCTGATATAGACTTAACGATCAAGAAGAAAACAACTAAAAATATGAACTGGAAATACCAAACCACAAGGGATGATCCTTTAAATCCAGTGTTTGCTACTGTATTTCTCTTACATAAACTGGAATCAGTAAATCTGATTTGTGAATTTTAAGTAGGCCAATTATGGATCAAACAGATGATTACTCCATTGCTTCTATAATAACACTGCTAGGTAGCCGATTCGAACTTATATTTAATGGCCGTACATTTTCTTTTAAATCATCTTCTGAATACATTTTGGAAATGGACTGTGACAATGGTTTCAGCTTTATTCCTCTCTTCAGCTACAAGTCATCACAATTTTGACTGTAATGAGGTTACTCTGCATCTGTCTGTCACAAATAACCTAGTAACAACTAAATGGATTGCCATCCATCTTTCAATTAGAATGTATAACTTTATTAGCACAATATTTTTCGAACTGATTGTATTACTTTGAAAAAGGGCTTTCATTTACTTTGTCATTTAGGGTCAAATGTGTGCAATCGTTGGAAGCTGAATAAATAATAATAACCTGTTTTGAATTTGTAGGTTGTAGACTTTGCTAACATGTTTCCCTTTAATTACGTAAACTAAACAACTAGGAGTACATCAGAAGTAGAAATGAACTAAACGTAGGCATATTTTTATGACAATCCTGTACATTTTAACCTATGATGTCAATTCCTAAATATTGCATTTTATAGAATCAGCTGTTAATCAATTTATACGTGACAAAAATTTCATAGAAATTATTGTACACCATGTAACTGATAGATACATATATTCAAAAAATTATCCTTTTGTTGAAGAAAACTCTTCCTATATTCAAACAACTTTTTTCATATTTCCTTATGATGAAAAGTTTAGAATCATGCATATCATACCTTTGATCAAGCATTCTAAGTACCTATGTGTAGCCTAAACACTATATTTTCTTGTACTTCTCAATCTTTCAATCTTTTCTTTGTTCATAAGAGAGCGTAGTAAATGCCTATTAGTAAAGTGAGTGATAGAGCACTAGAATTTGGCTACAGCCCCAAATTCACCAGACTTAATATTAACATATTAAAACCATAGCACCATCTCTGAAAGAAATGCAAAACAATCAATAAAACCAACACCAAGGGACCATCCAAATCCCAGGAAAGGTTGAAAGCTGTGACTGAAAGTGAGCTTCAAAGGCAAAGGTATTCTTTCAACATCACCTGGACCTACCTGAACAGCACTGAGAGGTACGAATCCAGAAATGTTCATGTGACAGTGATCGTGACATTGTGCAGACAAGCTACAGCTGTTAGAGTTAATATGGCTTTCCACTAAGGATGGATATCTGGCCTAAATTTTATTAGAGTTCAGGTTTCATAGCAAATAAAGGTTGCATCTAAACACTACATAGAAAATGACCAGAAATAGGGACCTGTCATTAGTTAAACTAAATATTTGAAAAGTGCCTAGATTCTCCCCCATTCAACACTGATATTCCTGTATCATGATAATATAATCTCACTTCATAATAATAAGTCCTTCATATTAGAGTTTAATATTTATTATAATTAAAAGGCCAGTATCCTGTATGGCAGAAAGAGCAATAGAAAGAAGAAAGGAAAAAAGGAAAGAAAGAGAGAAAGGGAGAATAAAGATAGAAAATAAGAAGAGAGAAAAGGGGAAAGGAGGAAGGGAGAGAAAGAGCAAAAGTAAGTCCTTGGAAGCTGTAAGCAATTATAATGGATAAATCAATTTGCTACTTTTAATCAGAGTTAAAAATGGTTGTTCAAATAAGATATATACTGAAGTAAAAAAAAAAAAGATATACACTGAAGTATACACTTATTTTATAGCTAACATAAGATATAAAAATAAACGTAACTACACTACTATTCCTAAGGTCAGTATTCCTTTTACCAAAGTGAACACAAGAAACCAGTAAACATCTCCACTCTCCTCCTCCCCCGACTTTATTTTGCACAGTAACCCATTCCCACAAGTTCATCAGATGTTAAGTCACAAAACACTGATCTCATTGTGTCATGCCCTCTTTCTTTCTTCTTTCTTTCCTTTTTTTTTTTTTTTTTTTAGAGTGAGAGAGAGAGGAGGGAGAGGGAGGGGAAGAAGAGGGGGAGAGAGAAAGAATCTTAAGTAGGGCCCAGCATGGAACCCCATGCAGGGCTTGATCTCACAACTTTGAGATCGTGACCTGAGCTGAAATCAAGAGTCAGACGGTTAATTAACTGAGTCACCCAGGTGCCCTGTGTCATATCCATTGACCTAGATACAGTCATACTGCTTCTTGGATATTAAAAAAAAAATGAAACAAAACAATAACAACAAAAATTCTACCTTTGTGGTCCATTTAACTCAGCTCCACCTGACCTAGGTGACCTAGGTGGCCCCTATAAGTCAGTATTTTAAACTCCACTCCTGCCAAGCTGGTCTACCTATAACTCTTCAAACAACAACAGCAACAACAACAACAACAAAAACAAAAACAATTTCTTCATGGCTCGAAGTTTCTGCCTTCACAACATTCTTCCTTTCTGAATATGCCCCATTTTCCTCTCTTCCAACTTCTTGAATTTTGTTTCCCTCAAGAACATCACCCCAATGAGGAAGGTCCACCAACTCCTCTGCACCATAGCCCATATCTAGCTCAGGACTCCCTGGTATCCTATAAAAATGGTTTTAAACCATTTGAACCCTGGGAAGATTCAAGAAAGGAAGGAACAGAAGTCCCCTGCTTTTATTGGACCTGGCCTTTGGACACTGGGGTTTCCCATAACAATTTGTTTTGTGGAAGTATTATTTAAATGTTTTATACACACACATGCAGGCATACCCACATATATGTGTATATGCATATATATATTAAAGCTTCTATCCTATAGCATCTACTTATATTTATCACTTTCTTGCCCACTGTCTGTAATGGTCAAGTTTCATATGTGCATATCTTATTTTTCCAATTAGTATATAAGCAGCCAAAAAGCAAGGACCACACTTTAATGCAGAATGAAACAGGCTAGATTCATAATAAACTGTAGTAAGTACTTCATTAATTAAATACACAATTGAGCAAAATACTTGCAAAGTTTCAATCTCAATTATTTTTTGACTTCTCCAAGTTCTTCCACGTCTTGACAAAAGCAATAATCTAAAAAAAAATCTAAAATTATATAGCCAGGGAAGGAAAACTTTTGGTTCAGTGAAAAAACTACAAAAACAAAAATGAAAAACAACAACAGGGGTGCCTTGGTGGCTTGAGTCGCTTAAGCTTGGCCCAGGTCATGATCCCATGGTCCTGGGATCGAGCCCCACGTCGGGCTCCCTACTCACTGGGGAGCCTGCTTCTCTCTCTCCCTCTGCAGCTCTCCCTGCTTGTGTTCTCTCTCCCTATGTCAAATAAATAAATAAAATCTTTTCAAAAATTTGTTTTAAAACAACAACAATAACAACAACAACAACAAAAAGCAAAAACAAAAATCTACATATGTGCCTGGGAGATATTTAAAGTTGTGGTTCCATACACCGTTTATAATTTTCCTGGATGACACAATTACTATATAATTAACTACACAGAACTACACAATAGAGTGTAGAACTAAAAGGCACTTCACAGAGTGCTTTAAATTTCTACTTTAGTTGTCTAAATGCTGCTGTTTTGTAGATGTTCATAAAAATCAACTGGTTAACTTTGTTATGAAAGAATTAAATTGTATATATAGGGCTCACATCTTTCTTGACACGCCACTTTTTGGAGCTCAGATCCTGAACAAGATTTTGTTGTTACTGCTGATTTCTCTCCGTTCTCCGCTTTTAATAACAAAGTAATATGGTTTTGATCAAACCATCCTTTGGAGTCTGAGAAAATACTCTCCCAAGCTGTTCCCAGACTTACTGTGGAAGACAGTACGTCAGAAGCAGTGGGACAGCATATTGGCTCAAAGGCCATTAGGCAAGAGTGAAGGAAAAAAAGGCAGGGTATTCACTTTTAATTTCAAATCTATCAGACATGGCTTGTCGACATTATGTCATTGGCCTGTCAGAATGAAAGAATACAAGACAAAACTGTTTTAATACTTCACTGCTTGCAATATTACCACAACACCACATGTGGACTAGATCTGAGAAGGATGCTTTGAGTAAAGCATCATTGCTTCATTTTTTATGTTGTCATCACTGTAAGAAAGATATTTGACTGGACTACAGCCTTTGAGCAGCCATTCTCTATGAGGTTAGTACTGGTGTAGCAAAAATCTGAGTTTAAATTAGCTAGCTTTGGGGATTCCTACATATTCTTTGACTACGAGAGCTAATGAAGAATTTACATGTTAACTATTTCAGTTCATACAAAAGGGAAGGGATGGCGAGAACTAAGTGATAATCTCAACTCTCTGCCTGGGCAATGCTTATTCACGCACATGTGTGTATGAACGACCGCCATATTTACATCTATTTACATGTCTAGGCTTAGGTGGCAAGGGGCACTAGTCTGAAATTAAAAACGAACACAAAGTATCTATGTTTGTGATCACAAAGTAAACAGTCCACATTAGTAGCGTTGGAAAACAGATTAATGTTGAATACCATTTTTTGGCTCTCTCTCCACATATAAACACACACACAGACACACACACACACTCGTATTTTGAACAGTGATCTACTTCATCTACATAGAACAAGAGTTATACCTCAATAAACCAAGATCTTGAACTCACAAAATCAGAATTGTTTATTGCACTTCGTACTCACAAAAAGATCACTCCTAAGAATTCTCCCCAAGATCAAATACTCTAGACACTGCTTTAAGTAGAAAGAAATTAAGATCATTGAACTGACACATGGGAAATGTGTCAAAAATCCCCTCTGACCAGCTATATGGCTTTGGGCAGAGTTTTTGTATAACCTGCCATTTAATTTCCTCATGAAGAAAAAAAGAAAATAATAACCTAAACATCAGTGGCTTGAGTGATGATGAAATGGCATATGAAAATTTTCCAGAATATAATGAGTGTTCGACTTATGTAAAGAAAAGGTTGAATTTTTACTTAAATACCAGAGCATGTATATTCAGGATTTTATAAATATAAAGAGAACTAGTGCTCAGAATTATTACCCAAGAAATTCCAACTAGTACATAATATAAAATAAACATTTTAATTTCTTTAAACAAATAAATTTAAATAAAATATAAAATAATATACATAATATTAAATAAAAATTTTAAGAATGATTTCCAACAGAACATCATGGCTTAAACAAAACAAATCAAAGAAATCTGGCTTAACTAAGTTAACTGGAAAATATTTAAAACAAAATCATTCCTCACTCAATTTCAACAAGTGAAGGACTTACATGGATAGACAGTGAAATGGATCTTAGTAAAAGCATTCAAAAAAAGATCATTAACAGCATACACTCACATTGACATAATAATACTAAACATCTACTAAATAATACTCAAACCTATTAATTCACCCAAACACTGATTAATAAGACATTCTTTGGGTTTCTTCAACGTAAGGATTGTGTCAAACACTGCTGACTACAGGTACAATCAATTTCCAAGTTTAAATGGCCCTTTCAACTCACAAAAATGATTACTCAAATGTTTCTTCTTAATCTTTTGTCCTAAAGTCTGTATTCAGACCTAGCTGAGATGTATAATGTTCTGAATACAGAAGAGGGCAATATACTTAGCTCACAAAAATTTTTTTAAAAGCCAATTGCTATCACTGTAATTTCAGCTATGCTATTGAATTCTATCTTTGTAACTGTTAGAAATCATAATTGTGCCAGGCTAATCTTAAATTCATAGAATAAAGGCAAATTTTCCTTCCATATTTTGTGTAGCTACACCACATTTAAAATTTTACTATCAACTTACAACTATTAATTTAATATTAGCATATCATCAGTTTTTTGAGAGGTAATTATAATATGAATCAATCCAGATCAGAGGCATAATATGATTTACTTTGTATCTTTTCAGCACACATTTTAGAAGCTTCATAATTTGCAGAATTCTCCCAGTGCCTAAATCCTTTTAGGTCACCCAAGTACAATTATTAGATTGCTATGTCAGCATCACTGTCTTAGTCCTTTTTCATATCTTCTCAAAGTTACCCTGCATAGTGCATACGCTGGACACACTGGAATAAATGCCAATGCATGTTACAAGTTAAATTAATCATGTGTTCATTCACTTGTTATCATAACTGTTCTTCACAATGCTTTAAAAATAGAATTTAAATGCAGAAAATCAAGGTTGTTGACGATGCAAAGCACTAATCCAATAATTTAAAAGAAGTCAAAAAATCACTGACACGTACTAGGATTTATGGAAAAAAAAATAGATGAGGATAAAAGTCATCCCAAATTAGTGATTCATATGCTTACAAGGGCAACGTAGAAGGCAGCATTTAAAAACTGTGGCCCTGAGCTTCTTTTTGCATTACATTTTAGTACATGAAATTGGCCAATGTTAATGTCCTTGCATGAAAAATCATTACATGTCAATACGAATTCTGTAAAACCATAAGTCTTAGACTGTCGGCACAGAAGCCTCTAAGAATGGATTGCTGTGTGTTCTCTTCCTTACTTGCCCGTTTCAACAGACACACAAGATTAAATCACATACTTCACATTGTTGGAGCTTTTTATAGTTCATAAAGCATTTAGCATTCATTACTTTGCTTAATTTCTCAGTCTTTCTATGAGTTTACAGATGATCACATCCTTTTCTACATGAAAGCACTGGGCAACCTGACGTAGGAGTGTTCCTTTACCCAAATAAACTTCAACACACATCAACTCATATTATTGAATATTTTCATCCAGTTGATTCATTTTGATGGAATCACAAGGTTTCATGTAATGGATGGATCCACATGACCTTTATTCCAAAAGAATGTATATCACACTTTTCTATGTTGTTTGCTTGTTTTTTTATGGAAATATCCGTTGACCTATTTCTGGCAACTTGTATATAGCTTATACACTATATATAAGCATATAAATTGTAAATTGTAAATAAAAATTTTTGTGCTATTTCAGAGACAGGTAGGGTGTAAAATCAAAGGGAAAGGCAAATGTAGGCATTTAACAACTAATCAAAATATGGATCACAGAGTGACGCCTCCCCCAATTTTAAAAGTTCAATGTAATATACCTGAGAAAGCATTAAGCGGTGGTTATTATAGTTAAGGACTTAAAGTAAGTGACAAATGTGGAATGTTCTGATATTCAGAGGGGCTGGTCATTTAGGAAAATGTCACAATGGCTTCCCTGCAACTGCTCAAATCAATTCTCCAAATCAAATTCAGTTATTCTCATCTGACCTCCCTTATTTTTTAATTGTGTCTTATCTGAATATCTATGACAGTTTTTCTGACTCACACATCTAGATTCAAGAAAGGATCCTGAAACTTGGATTCATCCAAAAATTTTCCAAGCCAACTCAGAGTTCTTTAAGGAAAGATGGGTTGATTAAATGCTATAGTCAACTGCTAAAGGTTTCCACAGAATTATAAAAGAAACCTCGTTTAATTTTAAGACAAATCAGGAAGGCTTTAGCAATAAAAAATGACCATATGGCTTGTAATATTGCCAAGTTATCACATATTATTAAAAAGCTGGACATTCAGGGTGCCGGGGTGGCTCAGTTGGTCGAGCACTTGACTCTTGATTTCAGCTTACATCATGATCTCAGGGTCCTGGGATCAAGTCCCGCATTGGTGGGCTCCACGCTCAGTGAGGAGTCTGCTTAGGGGTTCTCTCTCTCTTTCTCTGCGCTTCCCCACCTCTCTCTCTCTGCGCTTCCCCACCTCTCTCTCTCTCTTTTTCTCTCTCTCTTTCAAATGGATAAATAAATTTTTTAAAAAAAAGAAGAAAACTTAAAAAAAAATGGACATTCTACAGGGCCTGTCAATTTTATGGCAAATAGCTCAAGTGTGGATTTGGTGAATAAATATAAACTGTACTGTCAATGAACTCAATCTTTATATTGTGAGCAAAGATAATATTTCTAAGTTCTTATCAGCTTGAAAATTCAAGAAAATGAGTGAAAGTAAGCTATTTAGAGACTTAGGATCATTTTGAGCTTCACAAGTATTTTTATGACAGCACACATAAATAGTAAATGTAGGACTGTTATCACTAAGGTCATTAGACACATGGAACATAAAGATATAGGATACAGGAATAGTCACATGAAATACTTACAAAGGAGAGTAGAACTGAAATAAAAGTTAAAGCTTATTATCTGTTGTGACCTATTCATTTCTCAGCAAGTGCGACCAGATTTTAAGATCTGAGCATACAGTAAAACAAACTGTTAACCTGAATCATATTTGTTTAAGAAACTAATCACAAGATGACTCTTAAATTGTATGTGGAAATTTGAAATAGGAATGTGAAGAAGACTGCATTTGAATAAATTTTAATGAAGTGGACAGAGGGGTAGAATATATCTCCATGTTCGATTAGCATTTGCTACAGGATTCTTATTCTTTTTTATTAGAATTCATTTGGGATAAAAGAACCACTCAACAGTAACAGTAAATAGAAGAAAGGTTTTTACAAATCCTTTTTTTTTTAAGATTTTATTTATTTATTTGACAGAGAGTGAGAGAGGGAACACAAGCAGGGGGAGTGGGAGAGGGAGAAGCAGACTCCCCACCAAACAGGGAGCCCGATGCAGGGCTCCATCCCATAACCCTGGCATCATGACCTGAGCCAAAGGCAGATGCTTAACGGACTGAGCCACCCAGGCGCCCCTACAAATCCTTTTTGAAAGAATTTGAATAGTAGGTATTTGAGTTGTTTTATTTTGGTAATCCTGTAACTTCTGTAGACCCCAAACTTAAGACTGTTATTTTAATTCATTAAATAGAGTATATTGACACAAGTAATCTTTTTATATGTAATATTGTTTCCAAAGCATTTCCAAATACCTATTTCATCGATTGCAAAAAACGCTTGTTAAAGAAACAAAACATCACCTAACTCAGCAGAGCAGAGTTAAAGTACAAGTCAGTTCTCATTCTGGCCATAAATGGTGTAAACCACTGAGTGCTTTTAAGTTGTCAAGTGTCGATCCAGAAGTCTTCTAATTCCTGTGCCTTCCACCTTATTAATTCTGAACAAAACATTTCCAATATCCAGCTCTGTGATCCCACAGGTAGCTGAGCATGTTATTGTCCAAGCAAATGTGTTATGAGTCCTCAGATGATGGACTACACTGAGGCCAGGTGTCAGAGGTGCTGAAATTGATAATCCATCAGTAATTTTCTATCTGTCGCAATAGCTCTGACCCATTGAACTAAATAAATATGTTTAATCACTGACTGGTCAACTTATCAAATGGTGCCCTGGGCTTAGGGGAAGGACTTGTCAAATGTAGAACAGATAAAGCAAGAACCACAGCCATAGGCAAGAAAGTAACTGCATCCCTTATCTCTACCCCTTTCATCCCATTTTGGGAAAACAGACTTAGGAAATCATATTAGGAAAGCAACTTTTTGGCTAAGAAAGAACAGACAAATGTTTCTTTAAAGTTCTGCTTTTTCTTCTATTTTTTTTTTTCTGTATAAGCCAAACTGTTCATATTTTTCAATTAGACTGCGGTTATATAAAGACATCCCAAGTTCAATGACAGGTAATAACACTGAAACACCAATAGTGGCGAAAAGAGTCAAGGAGGAGCTGATCACAGGGTTATTTTTTGCCATGTGGCAATAGGGATTTGAGAACAAGCCCACTCAGTCTTGAAGATAAAGCTCTCCTCTGAAAAGAGAAATACCCTCCACCATCCAAGTAAGCTAAAGGATTCAAAACTGCTGAATATGAACAGTTACATGACAAGCCCATTACATACAAACATTAATCATAGTTAATGAGATAAAAGCTTTCCTAACGTGTGACATTGGGTAAGTAATAGATTAGCCGTCCTTTCACTGAATGTGCCAACAGCTATGTGATTATAAAGGCCAACTGCCATCACTGTCCAGGAATGGTGCAAACGGAGATTAGATGCACTGCACTGACCACGAACAGTAGGATCTCTCCGGCAGGATTCATGGAGGTGCACAAAAGAGCACTCTCCGTATTAAGTTCTCTATGTCTTACTTTGCCACTGCCATGAGCTGGCAGTCATGACAGAAAACTCTTGAACTTGTTTATTCACACTTGTGTAATCCTGATTCTACACACTGACTCAGCCTGTGGGGTTAAGAAGATGGATGAGAGGAGCCAGGGCCATGAAGAGGTCAGGGTCATGATGTCGCTAGATCTCATTAACTACATCACTCAAGACACCAGTCGCTCCAAAGGTCACTCCAACTGAGGACTCTGGATAGGTAAAGGAAAACCAGTTGGA
>CM052898.1:166222066-166430713 GCA_028534135.1 Potos flavus
GGTATAAAAGGGTAAAGGAAGGGCTAGTATTCACAATGGTTAGAAAGGTTAAAAAGCTGAAAAACAACTTTTTTTGGTGACAGAAACATTAATGATTTTAATTTATTTTACAGAGATATTATAAAATAGTTGGCAGTAAGACCATTACATGAAAACATTCAAGAAACCACAATGTTAGAATTTGGAAGGACTTAGTAAACATGTTTGCAATTTAGTTATTTCTATTTCCTAAGGACATAGTGCAAGCCATTATTATGAGACATCCAAATTTCTAATTCTTTGAAGAAATAAAAACTAAAATTATGTTACATCTTATCTGATATGACCAAGTTATAGAGCTATTTATTTATTTGTATAGTATTTCTATCTTTTATTTTATTTAAGTATTACACAAAATTGAAGCCATTTCACAGACTGACTCTTATTACAGTGATAGTGTTAACAAATAAAAAAACCAAAAACGGTGGAAATAATGGTGCTTATTTCTGACAGTAATCTTTTTTCAACTCTTCTATAGTTTCTAGCATTTCTAAAATAAGAATATAATACATATAACCAGAAGAACATATCACAGTAAAATAGAAAATAAAGAAAAGGAAAACAACCAAACACATGCACAATAGGAAGGTCTTTATAGTAATTCAGATAATATGGGTCCAAAGAGAAGAGAAATGTAATATTGGTCTAATACATGCCTGCTTTATATATATATATATACATATATATATGTATATATATACTTATTTATTTATTTATTTACAAAATTTAGGTGAAAATATTGTGATAAATAGCAAATGGGCATTTTATCTAATAAAATACTTTATACACTAAGTATAAGTGAAATATATACGTAAAAAAATTGCTTCATTTCCTTCTTAGAGAAACAAAACAAGATCCAATTTATGTAGTAGAAATTTATATTCGTTTATTTGCATTAAACTTAAAGAGACCAGAAATAATAGTCCAGAATGTACATAATTTTTCATAAAACACCAATTACCTTAGATCCAAATGCTTGATTGAAAAAGAAAAATGACTTAATTACATGGTGACAGGGTGAATAGGGATTGTATAGATGTGGATACATGATCAGTTAATTTCTTAAAAGACATGGAAGATTAAGGAAAAACCTCATTTACCAGTAATATCAATTACTTGTTGTCAGCCAGAATTCACAAGAAGAAATGGTTAAAAGGAAAAGATATTATCTGGGCTAAGAAGAAAGTTTTTGCACAGACTGGGGGACAAGCCAGTTAAAGACTGCTGCTAAACTTAGTTGATATCCAAGATTGGCTCCTCTCAGTTTCTTGAAGCCAAATGTAAATGATATGTTAGAAATATCTTTTTTCCAACAAACTTAATTTAGTAATCATACATGACCTTTTATACTAGCTCAGTTTGATTTCCCTCCTTTGCTGGAGGATAAATGATCTAGTCCAACACCCTCACCTTAAATTCAATAAAACAGACCCAGAGAGATTAAAAGGTTTGCCAAAAATCATGGACCTAGTTGAAAGAGCCCGAATCTGGAGCTTTCTGGGAAAAGAAATTCCCAGAATTACCTTTTCCCTACATTGCTGTCTCATGAAACTGGCTCTTCTATTTGTCATCTCAAGCCTGTCTCTCATCAGCTAGGGGCTCTGATTAAGTCAGTTCATTTCTCAGGGCCTCAGTTTCTACTTCTGAACAAGACTGATGATCTCTACAGTTCCTCCAATCTGCCAGATTCTAAATGCATGATTTTATGATGACCTGATTCACCCGAAGTTTGCCTCTTTTTTTTTTTTTCTGATTTAATCCCACATTCATTTCTTATGAAAAAGCTTCCATTAATGCCCCTGTAATTAACATCAAACCCAAATGGAATGAATGGGAGATTTTCTTATGCACAGGATAAGGACCCTTAAATAAGAATGAATAATGATAATATTTCCCAGAAGACAACTATGGCAGCCCTCAAGTATGATTAACTAGACCACTCCTTGTCTCTCTTTCTCCACAGAAATAGAACAGTTCATTTGCATGTCATCTGATATAAAGAGAGATTCTAGCATATAATGGGTTATTACCATTGGGTACTTCATTAGTAAAGCTTTTCCTTATGATGTGACAGAATAGAAAAAGACAAAGTAAATTGAGATTCTTACATCTCTATTAATGACATACACATTTGAAGATTAGATTCTATCAGCTTATCCATCAATCCTAAAGAACCAAACAAGTACTTAGGAAGGGTTTTACAAGTTGACCCCTTTCTAGGTAGCCCTGTTTAACAACAGGCTTTTGAGAGAAGCTGCTTTTAAAAGAAAATCCTATATGAATATTAAACACAGCATTTCTCCCCTTCTTTTAAGACTATTCAAAGCAGATCCAGGAAGAAAACAAAAATAAATCAGCCTTTCTATCAAGCTGCTCTTGAATTTGGACATGTGGGTTCCAGGGAATTATATGTTATAAATGAGGGGTTGGGCTACAAAATGCAATTAATTTAATTGCTTATAATCTCAGAGGATTTCAAAATAAGATGTGTAAGATGTATGCATAAATGGGATTTTTCCAAGGACGTTTCATGAAACATGATAATACAAAATTTAAGGAAATTATTTCTACTTTATGGAAGTCCTTGTGAATAGGAAAGTGATGAGGATTATTTTGCAACTGAATAGGTCACCAGTACTGTTTTGTTACTTTGTTTCATTATTGCGGAGGCTGAGTTTTCCTTTGAGGGAAAACAAAGCAAAGCCATACCAAAATATATAGTTTTACATAATTTTTAAAGTTCTCTTCTGACCGCATTATCGCACTGGTTTTGGTTTGCTTGTAATTCCTTAAGATCCCAAGAAAGAAGTCGTACACGATAATCATTGCCCAGCATGCTAAGGCAATATCTGCAACTTCCATCTACAGGTCCTTTTCTTTCCTCAAAGGTCAACAGAACAAGTATATTCTTTCTTGGTCTTGATAGTTCTTGATGGGCTCGGTGAGAACTACTAGACCTACCAATGTCTTCATTGTTTTTGGTTCAATAATCCCAATTCCTTCCACTTTTTCTACTTGTGACAGTCTTAAACCCTTGATCTTTCTCTTCTAAGGTACTCCTCATTTCATGGTGAATTTAAGTTGACACTCAGAACTACTGACAATATTCCACCCACAGTATTAGCAGCAAAGAATCAAGCTGGATTACATTTCTTAATCTCAACTATTAATGCAATTTAGAGTAAGAGACGTTCAGCAGTTAGATAATAGACCCCATTCATTATCATACATTAGGCACTCTCTACTCCCATGAACAACCACACCCCTTTTACATTAACCTATGCTTCCCCTTAAAAATTTCCTATCGTTAAACTCAAAAACCATGATGGAGCAAAAATCAAAAACAGAAGGAAAATTCACAGAACTGTATGTAGAACGGACCATATGTTGAATTTATGAATTTCAAACAATGAATTTGTAAGTCTGATTAAGAGTTTTAAATAGATCATGGGCAACTCACAAAAATATGAAATCATCATTATTTAAGCAAAACATTTAAATATGTAAAAGTTACAAAATAAATTATTCAGGTGCTGGGTGGCACGGTTGCTTAAGCATCTGACTCTTGATTTTGGCTCAGGTCATGATCTCAGGGTTGTGGGATCAAGTCCCACGTTGGGCTCTACACTGGGCGTGTAACCCGCTTGGGATTCTCTCTCTCCCACTGCTCCTACTAGCCTCCCTCTCTAAAGTAAATAAATAAACAAACAAATAAATAAATCGGTTCCTAATATTTCCTATTCACATTTTAATGTTTACTTAAGAGAGTTGGCCAGCTCCTTTATTTTAACTTTTTATTTTGAGATAGAGATTTATAGGAACTCCTAAAGGAAGTACTGAGTTCCTATGTACTCTTCACCCAGTTTCCCCTCCAATGGTTACATCTTATATAATGATAGTACAATACCAAAACTAGGCATTTGACATCGGTCCAATGTGTGTGTGTGAGTGGTTCTATATTGTTTTATCACACATATGCCTTTGTGTAACCACCATCACTATGAAGATACATAACTATATCATCAACACAAAGATCACCCCCTTGTTCTCCTGTCATGGTCACACCCATGCCTCTATCCCTCACTCTGACAACCCCTAATCTATTTTCTATCACTGTAATTTTGTCATTTTGAAAAGGTTATATAAGTGAAATCATACAGTATGTGACCTTTTCAAATGGCCTTTTTTTACTGAGCATAATGCTCAGTTCATTCTTTTTTATTGCTGAGTCATATTCTGTGGTATGGATATAGCATGTTTTGTTTAACCATTTACCTACTGAGGGACATTTTAGTTGTTTCCATTTTTGATATTACGAATAAATTTGCCATTAAAAATTGTGTGTGGGTTTTGGTGCAGATATGTTTTCATTTCTCTTAAATAGGTGCCCAGGAGTGCAACCGTATAGGAAGTGTATAGTTAGTGTTTTAAGAAACTTTCAAATTACTTTCCAGAGTGACTGTACAGTTTTACATTCCCATCAACAATGTATGAGAGATCCAGTTTCTCTGCAGCGTCACCAGAATTAGGTAATGTCACTATTTTATTTTAATTTTTACTTTATTTTATTATTTATTTATTTTATTCATTTAATTTTGGCTAAAGGTATACGGTGATATCCCATTCCACTCTTAATGTGCATCTCCTGAGGTTAGTGATGTTTAACATTTTTTTCATGTGCTTATTTGCCATCTAGAGATCCTTTTTGGTGAAATGTCTCTTCATGTCTTATGCCCATTTTCTAATTGGATTGTTTGAGTTAATGTTGAGTTTTAAGAGACCTTTACACATTCTAAATATGAGTCATTTGTCAGATATATGTTAGGATATATGCTGTTTATAAACATGTTCCCCCATTATATTACTTATCTCTTTATCCTCTTAACAGGATCTTTCAGAGAATAAATGTTTCTCATTTTAATGAAGTCACATTTATTTTTTTGGTTTGTGTTATGGTATCATGTCTAAGAATTCTTCACCAATCTAGACACCAAAGGGTTTATCTTACCTTCTAAAGGTTTTCTAGTTTTATACTTTATGTTTAAATCTATGATCCATTTTTAATTCATTCTTCTATAATGTGTGTGGTTTAAGTTGAGCGTTTTCTTTCTTTCCCTTTCTTTCTTTCTTCCTTTTTTTTTTTTTGCCTATTGATATCCAGTTGCTCCAATATCACTTATTGGAAAGACCACCTTTCCTCTTTTAATTCATTTTGAAAACAAATAGTTATTTGAAAGCCAAACTGACCAATGTTAATGATACCATGTACTGAACTTAGAAACTCTCAAAGTCAGCAAATGTCTACAAGTACATATACCATGAGATAAATGCATGTGAGTATGTTAGTAACTCTCAAGAACTCTAGAAAATATTATAAAGGTATCATTGCTATTATCATGCCCCATTTTCTATACAACTTAGTCAAGTTATCTTTAGATATTAAATGATAGATGGCTCATCTTATGAATTGGATTCTTAATCTTCAAGCTGCTTTGGCCTGCAAACATGTCAATAAGGACTGAAGGTGATGGATTTTCCTGATACTGATATTTGACAACTAGGAACTGTACAGAGAAAATCAAATTACTTGAATAAACTAATGAGCTCTCAAATGTCAATATATAACTAAATAAAAAAGAAAGAAAAGCTCACCCTTCTTGTTGTTTCTTTTCTTTAATATCCCATGATTCACAGAATTGAACACCTAAACAAAGCTTTAGACTTCATCTAGTCCACCACCCTCCTTGTATGTATCATCCTGAGTAAAATAACTAAAACAAATGCTAATGATTTCCTCTATGTGCCGAATGATTTTGTTTGTTTAAATGACTCGATGAGGACTCTTACCTTAGTGGTTAGCAAAGCAGACTCTAGAGGAAGGTTGCCTGAGTTCAAATCCTGACTCATTGCCGTGTAAACAACTACGAGTGAATTCTTTGGGCCTCAGATATAACAGAGAGCAAATAACAGGGTTAGTCTGAGAACGGAATAAATCATAAGTATAAAATATTTTAAAAAGATGCCTGGCATTTAGTAAGCAGCAGTGATTAGTATTACTCATTTTCCACCCAGAGAAATCATTCCACTCCTTCCATAATCCTCTTGGCAGAATCAACCTCTTTCTCTGAATCCCCTCAGAATGTCAGCCCAAGGACTCACACATTTTATATTAACGTATTAACACACTATGACAGCATGTGTCATGCCTTGCTCTGATTTTTTTTTTTTTTTTTTGGTTGGGTTTGATTTGGTTTTTAACTGAGATGTTAAAAAAAATAATAACATAAAATATAACATCTTAACCATTTGTAAGTGTACAGTTCAGCAGTGTTCAGTAAATTCACATCCTTGTGTAACAAATCTCCAGGGTGTTTTCATTTTACAACAATGAAACTTTATACACATTAAATAACAACTCTTGTTCTAAGTGTCCATACCCTCAATACCTAGCTGGGTACTTAGCAGTTGGTAAGTACTGTAGGTAAATACAGCAAACTGAATTTATATCATTCCTTGAACCACAAATCATGACTTAAATTTGTATCAATTCTCTTTCGGAATGCCGAATCTCTCCTCGGCATCCCTCCTCTTTCTGATATCAACTTAATTCATCAGCTTATCTCAACCCTCGTCCTACTGTATTTTAACTTGCCAAGATCTCCCCATCCAGGCTCCCCAATGCTCCCATCTAGTGTAGGCTATGTTTAACAAATCTCCTTTACACCACACTTCCAAGTAACACTCCTCAATCAAAAACACTAAAGGGCTCCCTTAGGTCTGCAAGAATAGTAAACTCCTCAGTTTGAGTCATTACCATCTCCACTTCCCTATTTAAATTATCTCCCTCTACTCCCCTGAATACATTCTCCAAATCAACATACATTCATTTTCTCCAAAGTAGCCCAGCACAGCCTCAGGGTTTTGCTTTTATCCTTCTCTCCAGTTTCCTAAGGCCATTTGCATTCATATTCATCCAGAAGCATTTGGTGCCACTCCTACCTCCCAAGGCCTTATAAATTATAAAAATTTAGGGCCTTACCTTACACCTACACGGAAGTGGAAGGTCACTCGATGAGGTCGAGCACCCAGGCTTCTCACTAATAACACAAGCACCACTGAGGACATGGACCTCTTAAAATCATTCTCAATTCCTAACGACTAGGAAACCCAATGAAGACTTTTTAAATTATTTAAGGAAAAACACTGAATGTACTCGCTTGATGTCAATAAGCAGAGAAAGCAAGAAGAAGGAAAGTGAGGCAGAGTGATATATATATAAAATGGCCTGTATCAAATATGACTTCTGGTATGGAAATAAAATAGTCATATTATGTTTCCATTTATAAACTATAAAATTTGTTATAAAATCTTGCATAGACTTAGGTGTTAGACAACCACATTAAAAAAAAAACAAAAACCTTAATGATTGTCTTTAAAAACATCAGGAAGTACTTGTATAACTGGGAAATGGCCCGATTGTTAGGGGGAAAAAAAAAAGTGTATAGATGATAAAGAAAGAGCTCCTTCTCTTCTTAGATGTTAATATAAGCTTAATTCCCAAACCTTTATTTGTGATACGACTCAATGGGCCAATGACAAACAAAATTAGACTTTTAGAACCAGCAACCCAGCTGACAACTTTGCTTGTTGGCCTTTTGAGGATAAATTATATAACAGGCTTAGATTAGTCAGGGAATAAGTGCCTACAAATGATAGATTTTCTGCAAAAGAAAAATAAACATACCAAAAAAACCTGTCAGGATTCACCCTGGTCTGGACCCACATATCTGTCACAACATCAAAGCGCCTGCCTCCCTTACAATCCTTGCTTCATTTCTACCCAGGCCCAGAAATACTAACTTATTGATGTCTGAGTAGCCCCAGGTGGTGCTAGGGAACTTTAGAGAGTTAAAAGAAATCACCCCAAGCAGGAACCCAAATTATTTCTCGTGAAACATACACCCAATTGACAAAAATGTATAAATATCTCCTAATTTTTTTTTTTTAAATGGTGATTGGGAATGTTGTTTTTGCTTTTGAAAATCTCCTAAGGGGAAAAAACCAATTCCAATGATACAGAGTAAAAGAACATGTCGATTTTATTGAACCTCACCCTTGAGCAGTGAAACCACAAACTGCTACAAATTTTTATGCAAAAAGAAATTTACACAGTTGAACAAAATTTCACCTACTGTTTTTACTTCTTTCCTCCTATAAAGAGCTCACCATAGATACTGACTCGTGCACGAAAGAAGGGTGATCTCCTTTATATAATTTTAGAAATCTTGTGGGGGCTGCTTCAGAATAGAAAGATGTGTATTATACTTATCAGAAACGAATTCAAGAAGAAAATTGGAGACCGGCTGTTTTCCCGAAACACAGATCTTGAGAGAAAAGCCTACAAGTTACAGCCCAAATTATATTTTCTAAGTATAATGTCAACCTGTATGCATTTTTATTAAAATCGACTTATTATATTTACACACCAATTGTTTTCGAATAAATTGAAGACTTATAGGTGGAAAACCCTCCAAAGCCTTGAAGATTCCTTTTCTTAACTGTATCTAAAGGAGGTTTCTGGGGTTGAAAACAAGCACCAACCACAGCATGTTCTGTCTTGATCCACCTTACCATCACCATGAATAGTTTTACCTGTCACCTCACAGATAGGATTTACATGTTTGCAGAGCTCAGGACAATACTGTTTTCAGAAATAATCATTTGAATAAAGCAGAGGACATCACGATTTTCCTTCATGTATGTGCTTTCCCTGGAGTCAGAGTTAACTCAGGCTAATTTGAGTGAAGAGCAACTTGAGACTTATACTAAGAAGGGTTGCATGCAGTCAGTTCAATCAACAGAAAGCTGATCTCAAAATATAGCATTACACATATTTAAATAGATCATAAATTCAAACATGTTCCCCAAGAGCAGCGATTTCACACCTTCACTTGTGAAGTTTAAGGAAGAGATCTGTATTTGGAAGAATTTGATGGAATTTCACAAAATTAAAAGGTACACACACAGAACAGTGCCAACAACACAGATATACGTATGCATGTACACACATACCCTCTACAATCATCTGTTTTCTAATACCAAAATGTTTGCTTTGTCTTTTATTTCTAGTTAAAGATATGTGTGTGTGTGTGTATGTGTGTGTGTGTGTATATTTTTTTTTAAGTAATCTCTATACCCAACTACCTGACGCGGGGCTTAAACTTACAACCTAAAGATCAAGAGTCACATGGTCTACCGACCAGTCAGACACTCCTAATTAAAGATATTTTAGATTAATTCCCTGATGCTGGCTTATAATACATCCAATTGAGTTTACAGATTTCTTTTAAAACAGCCTCAGACCAACATTGTGGATACAGGGCAGAAAAAAATCTACAGAATGCAAACAATATTTGATTCTTATCATTAATTTCTTTTTAATACTATGTTAGTAGGGGTTACTCTTGCTTTTTTTTTTTTTTAAGATTCTATTTATTTATTTGAGAGAGAGAGAGAACATAAGCAAGGGAGAGAGGTAGAGGGAGAGGGAGAAGCAGGCTCCCCATCAAACAGGGAGCCAGATGTGGACTCGATCCTAGAACCCTGAGATCATGACCTGAGCTGAGCATCTTAACCAACTGAGCCACCTGGGTACCCTTTTTTTTTTTTTTTATAGTGGGGGAGGGTTACTCTTGTTTTAAGATTAATGGCCTGTATTAATTTGCTAGGGCTGCTATAAGACTGGGTGGTTTAAACAACAGAAATTTATTTTCTCACAGTTCTGGAGGCATAGACGTGAGAGGTCAAGGTGTTGTAGGGTTCAGTTTCTTCTGAGGTCTCCCTCCTTGGCTTGCAGACAGCCCCTTTTTGCTATGTTTTCACAAGCTATTTCCTCTGTGCACTTGCATCCCTGGTATCTCCCTACATGTCCAAATGTCCTCTCCTTATAAGGACACTTGAATTAGGACCCACCCCAATGGCTGCATTTTAACAGACCACTCTAAAGGTTCAACCTCCAAATATAGTCACATATGGAGGTACTGAGGGTTACGGCTTCAGCATATAAATTTGGGGAACACAATTCACTCCATAACTTGGCCCAAGTACCTTAGACTATGAACATTTTTCAATTGTTAATCCTTCCCACCCAACCGAAAAAAATCTCTGCATTCTCTTTTAAAATGTGTAGAAACACAAATAGAAGAATCATGAAAAAATCAGTTGCATCTCCATTCTTTATGGTCAAAATCTATGAATATCAGTTCCAGATTGACTCACTGTCTCTTATATATTTAAATGGATAGGGTTGTTTGTATGTTTATTTGTTTTAGGAAAGTCATGGTGTGGTAACTTCAAAGTTAATGTAAATTAAAGAGTCTACCGACCATATGACTCAGCAATTCTATCCCTAGGTATATACCCAAGAAAACACCCAAATGAAACCATATGTCTACACAAAAACTTGCCCAGGAATGTTCATAGAAGCAATATTCATAACAAAAAGTGGAGACAATCCAAATATACATCAAAAGTGGATAGATAAAATGTGGTATATCCATACTATAAAATATTATTCAGCAACATAAAGAAATGAAGTACTGATACATGTTTCCACAACGATGAGCTTTGAAAACATTATATTAAGGAAAAGAAGCTAATCACGAAGACCATATACTGTATGATTCCATTTATATGGCATGTCCAGACCAGGCAAATGTATACAGATGGAAAGTAGATTATATGTTTGCTCAGAACTGAGGCAGGAGGGTTTGAGAGGAATGGGGATTGACTGCTAATGGGTATAGAGTTTCCTTTAGGAGTGATGAAAATGTTCTAAAATAAATTGTGGTGTGGGTTGGACAACTCTGTGAATATACTAAAATACAATGAATTGTACACTTTCAATGGTAAATTGTATGGTAAGTGAATTGTATCTCAACATAGCAAATTTTTTATAAAAATTCTCCATGGTTTAGCCTTTTTTGAAATTTATTTTGTGTCTTTATGGAGCATAAAGGTAATTTGCCTGGATAACATTCATTTACAGCCAAAATAAAAGAAAAAAGTCACATATTTATTAACTTGGAAATATCAGGGAAACAATTACCTTGTGTTCATTTTTAATGCCACCTGTGACCTCTATTACTAAACTCAGTCTACTTCTGTAACCTCTCTTCTTTGTACAGATAAAACATCAATTTAGTTTTGGATTTAAAGCAAACAGGATCATTATGTTTGTAGAGTGTTCCATAGCTTTGCTATTCTAGCAATCTGTGACCTATAAATAATGCAAGACCTTTTCCTTCTCTAAATGACTTTCTTGCAGCATGAGTCTTGATAGAAAGAAAGAGAGAGAGAGAGAGAAAGAAAGAAAGAAAGAAAGAAAGAAAGAAAGAAAGAAAGAAAGGAAGAAAGAAAAGAAAGAAAAAAGAGAATAGAAAAGAAAAAAAAAATCACCCCACAGTCATGGAATTCAATCTATTTCTAGTTCCTCAATTACATTATGAATCACATCTGTCTTCTCTTTTGTAGTTGCATCAAGACCACTTTTTAAATATTTTACCATTGTATTTTTATCAAAGCAAAATTAAATCACAGCTAATCTGAAAAGTTTTTGTGTTTTGCTTTAGAAGTAAGGAAAGCAAAAAAAAAAAAAAAAAATAGGTCGGTTTCTCTGTGACCTCTGACCTTTGAACCACAACCTCCTTGCCACTACCACATTCAGCACCTCATTTAATCTCCCCTCTCTACACTGGTAGAGTGCTGCGAAAAGGAAACAGAAAACATAATCTGGGGACTTCATCAATTTTTCATGAATTTTCATTTAGGCCAGAACCCCCTCTTACCCTGGTCGATAGATCAAGCTGCTGTCATATATTTACCACCTGGGGCTACAGCTGCTATCTCTAGGGGCTGCCACTGACTCAGGCTGTATCACAGGCAGCCACAAAATGTGGAAGGACCCTTGTGCTCCTTCTGATCCAAACACAGGGAGAACTGGTGTTCAAACTGAAATCCTATCTGCACCAGCTACGCCTCTGCTCTCTTGGTGGTCTCATCGGAAAACTGCATATTAACTTCTTCGGTGCCAGGTGTTTGCTGGAGACCCTGCAGTTCTGTTTTCTAAATATGTAAAAATTGCTTTCACCTAAAGACCTTTCTTGAGTTCAAGTGATCTGAAAAGTACTTTCTGGATGACTTATTTGTTTTTTCAAACCAAGAGGAAAAAAGCAAATAGGAGATCAAGTGATTCAACACTCCATAACAATGGTTGCTCTTGAATATTTTTTCCCTCTACTATATTATTCTGATACATAAAACTGAAGTTTTTATTAAAGGAAAACAAAAAAGAGAGCATGTACACTATGGTAAAGAATAGGCTGACTTCTTTCTATACAACCTGTCAAGACAGACGATTACCAATTCAACTGCACATCTCATCTGACAGCAGAAAGCAAGCTTTTTGAAATTAAAATGAAAATCAAGATGAAGCAAGGAGAGTCCAAAAATGTCCATATTTTCATCAATAATCATATTTCACAATAAAAGTCGTAACAAGTTAATTTGCTACTTACTCATGCACTCTTAATCACATAGATACCAGAGATCAGTAATTCTCAACTAATTTTGACCCCCCAGGGGACATTTGGCAGTGTCCAGAGATATTTTTAGTTGTCACAGCTGGGGTTGGGAGTCTTTTTGGCAGCTCCTGGGCAAAGGCCAGAGATGCTGCTAAACATCCTACAATGCTGAGCACAGCCCCACAACAAAGACATATCCAACCCCAAATGGCAATTGTGCAGAGACCTGGATAGCTTGCTTTAGTTCTCGCACACTCCATTCAGGGCTAGATTCGTGGGAGAAGGGCAGCATTTGCCACTCCAATTCCACCACTTACTCCTTCTTCAGCTGCCATGCTCTCTTTCCATTCCTAGAGTCCACGGAGTCCTTTTTATTTAACCATCAGGTGGCATTTGCATCGCAAAACACTTTTTCTTTCTTAAAATTGTTTCTTTGTTTTTCATGTCACTTCCCTCGCCAGGGCCATCACTCTGATACCTCCTCAGAACCTCCTCAACCAGTACTTCTTTCCTTTGCCCACCCTTAAATATTGGGGTTCCAAAAAACAGGAGTGATCTCAGCCTTATTAACCATTCCTGGCACACGGCCTGCCTGAGCAATCATGTCGACTTTATCTACTCCCACCACTTTATCCTCCATGTGGTAAAGACCTCTCTCCTAGTTCTAGAAGTTCCCTTTTTAATGGAACATGAGATATTTTTACCTTGATGTCTCACTGGCATGTTAAATAATACAGCCAAAGCTGACTTCACTCTCCTGTTCCTATTACAGTTATTTCTTTTATACCTGCCATCCCTATGGGTGTAGCACTATATACCTAGTCACTCGGTGGAAAACAAACAAAAAACAAAAAACAAAAGCAAACGCTGAGAATCATCCATTATCCCCTAAATCCCTAAAGTGACCATAAAGTGCTATGGTTTAGAAATTATTTTCTAAATCTGATTCAAACTATTTCCTTTTTTCAATCTTCACTGCTAGTTTCAGTTCAAAATCTAATATATACTCTTTTCATTTGACAGCTTCTTAACTCCTCTCTGACGTCAAACATCATCCCCTTAACCCAGTTTTCAGTTCTCTTTCAAAGACTCCTTTTACGTAACAAAAAAAAAAATCTACTTTTCCAACTTATGTTGCCCACCTACCTTATATATCAAGCTACCTACAGTTCTCCAAATACACAGCGTCACTAGACTTCCATTCTTTCCTTTGCTGAATGAAACAGTGACATGTCATGATTGAGCATTTATGCTGAGTGTTCTAAATTATGAAAGCCAAACATTGATCAAATCTATAGCTATTCTTCTATCATTTTATAAGAAATATACTTTAGTAACAAATAATACTGAAAAAGCACAATGTTTTCACCCAAATTTCCATATTAATACATTTTATGAAACACATAAGGGAAGAGAGATGACTGATGATCTAATGTGAAAGAGATGAGTAGCATATAAATGGGTATTATTTGATCTTGTGTTGCTTTAAATGGCATGAACTGTTGACACGGCATTGGAAGAAAGAATTTTATTCACTAGCTAAATCCAATTTAGAAGCTTTCTTGTTTTCCTCTCCAGGTCAAAAGTATTTTTAGCATTTCTCAAAGCTCATTGATTTAAAAATAAAAAGTGCTACTGTCATATTACACAAGAAAAAAATCATGGTTTAAAATTTTCCTCCTAAAACAGCTTGATTCATTATTAATGATGCAATTAGGAAAGAGAGCAATCTTCAGATTAAATAAAAATACAAGATGTATGTATGCTCGGAAGAATTTTTAAAAAGCTAAGGTTCAGGGAAAAAAGTCTTTGTAGCTGCCCAACAATAAAATGACTGGCCAATAAACTTCAACATTAAGAAGAAAAGTTAGTTGAGAATTAAAAATAGATATTTGCTAGAAAAAAAAAGATATTTTATCTACTCAAATAAAATTAAAAAAAGTTTTGATTAAAAAATTTTTATTGTAATTTATATAATAGAGCAAATTTCATTTAGAATGTTTTCCCTAATATGGCATTATTCCCTAAAACTAAAATTTAGAAGAATCAGGATGTGGTCTTCAAATCCCCATTAATTTATTGCTTGAGTCTTCATGATGGGTTTCATATTATCTATAAAATGGGAGAATAAAGCCTGTTATACTTACTACAAAGGGATTTGGGGGGGGGAATCAATGGAATTTGACATTGAAATATTTCGATATCTTTGAAAATTTCCAGGAATAAGATATTTCAAAATAAAAATAGAAGAGTTAGGAATATTGATTCTTGAGGTTTTGTGTGCATATTTCAAATCTCACAAAACTGCATTCAATTCGACTGCTTTTTTGAACTAAGTCATAAAAATGAAATTACCTGGTGCCTTGAGCAAAATTGCATTGCTAGCTAAGTTCTAATGCTCCTATCTCAAAGTACTTCACAAAACAAATTTGGGTTTTAAGATTCTTCTAGTCTTTTCCTACTGGATTTATACATTTCAAGCATTAGTGGGTTTTAGATTTCCCGGTACCAACTATAAATCAAAAGACCAGACACTTGAGAACAAAAGCTTTCATTGAAGTACCTGAAGAAGAAATAGTGTGACTGTTCACTAAAAGATGATTTCCTATGTGAAGTTGATAAATTGCTGAGAATCACAATACACATATACACAAGTTTTATAATGTAGTGTGATACCATGTAGCCTGTGAGTACAAGTACCAAGTTTAATTACCGACATGAGACCATGAGCTATTATTTAGCACTCCTCTTCCAGCTATATAAATAAGACTTATGCATCTTGAAATAACTCAACTTTCTTATCTATGAAGACCTACTGGTACAACCAGAAAGTTGAAAAGTACAAGCTTTTTTTAATGCCCAATTGTTGCCATCTTATTAATGATCAATTCCAGATAATATCTTTCTGCAGAATAAATATCAAAAATTTATGGTACTGTTTAAATTATGACACCAAATTCTTATCTGTAAGCCCAAAAAAATATCTATCACATATTTTAATTTGTTCTGGAAAATGATGAAGTTATGAAGTCAATGTTCAAATATACGCAAAGCACTGATACCTTGATTAATTACTGCTATTTGGCTATCTGATGAATAAATAAATATATTTTTTAAATGCCAAAGGTAGGGCAAGCCCTTAAGTATTGATGATTACCAAGACTGAGCAAGGCCCTTCCATGTATGAACATTTTGTTCTCACAAAAATCGGATCTCTTCTTTTGATGAATTTTATTGATAGAAAAAAAATAAATATAGTTGCCATTATTGTTCCTATATTCTCCCCCACATGCCTATAGTAATGATTCCTGAATTCAGACTGGAAGTAAAAGAGTTAACATAACCTAAGGAGTATTTTCTTTTTAAAAATTGTCCGATAAAAATTAGACTTAGAAATATATATATATGCAATATGTAACAGTTATATATAAATAGGTAACCAAAATAGGTACAATACTGCATTTATGCCCCATATTTGATGCCACGTTACATGAAAGTTTTCATTTTAACATAGCTGGCTTTAATACTTGATTATATCTCTCATCAATAATTCAAGTTTTAAATATGACCAGCATCATCATCATTTTGCTTTAACGTAAAAACATAATTTCCACCTTGCTTCAATATAAATAAATTTATTGCAATACCATGGCTTGACATTATTTTGACCAGCTTTGCTTTGGAGAAGGCAAAGTAAAATTATGCATAGCATGTTGACTGTTTCCTTTTTTAGGTCTTAAGTACCCATGGGGACAAATCAAAGCTTACTAAAAATAAATCAAAGTAAAAAATCTGTGCTATTTACAAGATTCATTATGTTTACTTACATGCCACTTCCAGAGATGCATTTCGACTCACTGCTTCACCGAGATAGTTCCTTGCAACACAGACGTAGCTTCCTTCATCGGGTTTGCTTCTGCGCCCATGTACAATGCGCAAGAAAAATAAGGATCCGCTGGGCAGAAGCATCCTGTGAGACCGGGGATCATCCTTGTCAGTCTCCACCCGCTCACCATCCTTGTACCACTCAATGGTGGGCGTTGGCCGGCCCTCTGCCTTACAGTTCAAAGTGGTGGGCTCTCCCTTAGAGACAATGACATCTGAAGGGTGCTCCACAATCCGCGGGGGGAAGTCTTCCTGGCGAAGACGAGATCCTACAAAACAGGACAGAATGAAGACAAGCATTAACATTTTCTAACCTAGGGCACCTGGGTGGCTCAGTTGGTTAAGCGACTGCCTTTGGGTCAGGTCATTATCCTGGAGCCCCAGGATCAAGTCCTACATTGGGCTCCCTGCTCGCATGGAGTCCACTTCTCCCTCTGATCCTCCCCCTTCTTGTGCTCTCTCTCTCTCTCTCTCTTCTTGTGCTCTCTTCTCCCTCTGATCCTCCTCCTTCTTGTGCTCTCTCTCTCTCTCTCAATAAAATCTTTAAAACAAAAACAAAAATATTTTCTTATCTATAGCTTTTGTTTCTCTTAGGTTCACATTGGTAAAATTAACTCTTCAATTATTCAAAATGCACTTGTTACCATTTTATTTATGTTTCATATTTTTGTTCTTGATGCATCTCCTAAGTCATCCCAACTCCTTTGTGGAATGTGATAATATAGCAGTAAATTAATAGGTTAATTCTAATGAGTTAGGTTTAAATGTTTCATGAATTGTGGCAAGGAAAAGGAAAAGAAAGTATAGCATTTTCTTCTGGGTACTAAGATGAGCCAGATTAATCTGTCCTCAAAGCGATTATTATCTACTGGGGAACAAAGCCAAGTGAGCAAGTACCTAGAATACACAATGCAGTGTATCAAGCTGGCATTGTGTCATCAGACTTCACATAAAAAGTGACCCACAAACTAGTACAAATATTAACTCAATTTAACAGATGAGGAAGCAGGTTAGGAAATGACATCAATTGCCCAGAAATGTAGAGGAAATAAGCAGTTGAGGCAAAATTTGAACCCAGGGACATTTGACTGAGGAATTCAAGTATAAATCGCTGTGTTAAAATAAAATAAATAAATGATGCTTGGAAGTCCAAGAAATGCATTTTAGGAAGAAAGTGGGGAAAAAATGTTAACTCTAACTATTGTATAATGAGGCCTCCCCTGAAAAGGCGTCATTTAAGTTTAGAGATAAAGAATTAAACTATGTAAATAGAGGGAAAAAAGACATTAAATTAAAGAAACAATCCGAGATCATGAGAGTACATGCATAATACGTTTCATAATCAGGGAGGAAGTTGATATGACAGGTGGAGGTGAAAGGTAGTCTTGGGAATCCAGACAAACAGGTTTTAAATACCACGCTAAGGATTGTGATCTTCACTCTATATGGCTAACAGATTTTGAGAGGGCAGTGATACGACTATCTGTGTATTACAAGGTATTTTTGGTGGGCAGTGTAAAAGATAAAGAGCCATGGAGGCAAAAGGATAGGTGAAAGTTACTTAATTATTCCAGAGAACAATAAAAAGAACCTGACTTTGAGAAATGATGCTGAAGGTAGAAAAAAAGAGAAAGATACAAGGCATAGCATAAAATAATACTTGACAGAATTTGGTATATCACCATATAGTAAGGAAGAGTGATGGGCACCATGACTTCTTTGTGAGTGCAATGAAAGTGGGGCCATTAAAGGGTAGAAAAAATAGGAAGGAAAGGACCTGTTGGTATTTTAAGATGAAAAATTTGCATAATGTGTCATTTTGAACATTTTTAGTTTATGAGGTGTCACAGGCCATTATTTGTGAAAGGGTCTTAGCAGCTCCTGCACATAAATCTAAAGGAGATGGTGAGAGACATAACTATATCTGAGGACAGAATGATAGTCTAGATACAAGCTTTAACACTTTCCAACCAGTCATCTAGTAGAACCACATTTCAGTTCAATAAATAGAAATTATATTTACTCCTCAATGTTATTCCACTTTATTTTCACTATTAATTAAAAAATGCATATTTTAATTTAATAAAGGATATTTAGGTGTAGTGAATGAACCTTTTCTTTTCTGAGGAAGATTAATTGTAAAGATTGTTGAATATCATTTGTTATCTCATCACATCCAAGAAAGAACTTAAACCCATTCCAAGTACTGAGTACCTAAAGCCAAAGAGTAATTTACAGTACAGTCAGAATTTTTTAAAAAAGTACTAAAGAAACCCAAATCATTTAAATATGAATGGGTAACCACACGTGCATCACAATAATAAAGAAAGTTATACATTGAAAGTACTGGGTCCCTAAAGCAAATGAGGACTTTAAAGAACATAAACAGTAAGATTTATTTTTAAAAGAAATGAACAAAAAAAGATCTCAAAGTATTTAAATGTGAATGGCTAATCACAGTTTGCAAATCAGTAACATATTTCCAAATATAATGGTCTGGACTCAGAGCCATAGAATCTGATCCTAAAATGGAATAAGAGTTTAATCTCACTTTTCATGTAACAGGTATATAGGCTAAAATCACCTTGTTTAGATACCTTTCTTGTTCTTCTCTAATTTCCCACATGCACTTAATCTACAGCTCCCCTATGTCAAAGTTGTTCTATTATTAAAACTAAGCAAGTCAATCATCCATGTTAGTAGAGTGCTATTTATCAAATAGTTCCCCACCTTATTAGGCAGTTGGCCCAGAGAAGGCCTGGAGAGGACCTGAAATACACTAATATTTATTAAATAAATATAAAATACTTGACTTATAAAAGAAAAAAAGGGAAGTATCTAAACTGCTTAGCAATAAGTTCTAGAATCCAGCATGTCTAGAATTTTAGCCATTTATCACTAAAACATATGTAAACCTATTCTAGTGTCTCTCATTTGGATATTGTTTTAATCATGTTATTCCCACTGTTATAAAAACTTCAAAAGGACATCTACAATCTAAATGTAAGAGGTAAAACTATTGATTAGAAGAAATTTTCATTACCTTGAGTTAAGCAAAACTTTCTTGGGCACCAAAAGCGCACACGCCACAAGTGAAACAATAGATAAATTAGATTCAATATATTTAAATATTTGTGCTTGAAAAAAAAATAAAAAGAATGAAAAGACAACTCACAGAATCAAAAAAATAATATTTGCGAGTCATCTATCTGAGGGATCTCTTATCTAGAATATATAAAGAACTCTAGCAGCTCAATGAAAATGCAAACAACCAAATTTTAAAATGAGCAAAGGATTTGAATAAACGTTTATGTAAAAAAAGCCAGACAAACAGCCAGTAAGCACATGAAAAGATTTTTGACATCATTAGTTACTAGGGAAATGCAAAATCAAAATCTCAGTGAGATACATTTCACACCCAGAAGAATGACAATACTCAAAAAAAAGGTAAAATAACAAGTATTTTTGGGGGGCACATGGAAAATTTGAGAGCCTCATACATTGTTGTTGGGAATGTAAAAAGGTGTAGGCGCAACCACTTTGGAAAATATTCTGGATTTTCTTGACATGTTTTGCAATTAACATATGACCCAGCAATTCAACGGCTAAGTATATACACTCAAGAGACAGGAAACTTTATAGCCACACAAAATCTTGTACCTGAATGTAATGTAATGTTCATGACAGCATTATTCAAAACAACAACAACAGTAACAAAAACGAGAAAGAACTCAAATGTCCATCAACTGATGAACAGATGAACACATGTTGCATATCCACATAATGGACTATTACTCAGCAATAAGAAAAAAAAAACGAAGTCCTTATGCGCACTACAGCATGGATAAATCTTGAAAACATTCTACTAAGTGGAAGAAGCTAATCACAAAAGGCTGCATATTGTATACCATTTATATGAAATGTCCAGAAAAGGAAAATCCATAGAGACAGAATGTAGGTTTGCCATTATCTAGGGTGGAGGATAGGGATCAGATGTGAAGAGGTCTAGGGTATCTCTAGCAGGTGATGAAAATAATCTAAAATTGACTATGGCGATGGTTGCACAACTCCATGAAAATAATAAACACTATTATATTACACATGGTAAATAGGTGAATTGTGTAGCATATGAATTATATCTCAATAAAGTCATGGGTAAGGCGCTATGAATAAATTTATTATAAGGAGTAAGAATTCATGTTCACTCATACCAACAGCTAGGTTATTTTCTTCACTTATAATTCTTGGTTTTAAATATAATCATCAGGGCAGCAACAGCCAATAGGGCAAGCATTAAATAAAGCTGAAATGCCCCACTATACAGATACATAAACAGAGACAGACATGGAGATACATCTAAAATTTAAGATGCTATTAAAAGTGAGGGGATTAATTCTGAACTCCCTTAAATTCAGACATTACACAATATAGCAGTGATCTTGAGATGGATAAGCTTTAAGTAGGTTATGAGTTCTTCAAAATTATATAAAAATGGGTATTCTTGTGTGGGAAGGACAGGAGAGACATGAGGGGGACCATAGCTTTCATCAAATTTGCGAAGAGGTCTGGGTCTTTAAAATTAGGAAGGACCACTAAACTACTAGGTATCCTACATTATTGGGTCAGGCAACCCCATTATTTCATTAAAACAAAACAAAACAAAACAAAACAAAACAAAAACAAAGCTGAGTTGTCAGCTAAACTCATTGGCGATTCAAAACTGAACAGTAGAGGGGGCTGTACATAACAGGAAGTACCCTGAAACCGTTTAACCAAGACTTTGACTTCCAAAGGCATCCTGGAACTACAGGACCCACAGCCCAAATCCAGACCTATCCAATCAAAATCTGCATTTTAACAAGACTTACCCTTTCCCCCCTCGCAGGGATGCCTACGCCCATAAAGTTTAAGAAGACACACTCTAACCAATTTTTGTATGGCCCTCAGCTAAGAATGTTTTTCCATTTTTAGTGTTGTTAGAAGACAGAGGAGGAGGTCTAAATGCTGGAAATATCTCCTGATACTTTACAGGAAAAGTTTGCCAATCCTGCTTTAGAGTACCTGTTTGTCACTTTTCGCTAGTAACTCTAGCTTTTTCACTTATATTTCTTTTATATAGGATCATAAAAATGTTAACTCCAGATTTCAGATGGAAAAAACGAACAAACAAAACTTTGACTGCAGTGTTAATATTGCTCATGTAATTATTCAGGATCCTCATATGAACAGATAAGCAAAACATAGGATTTATCTGAGAGTCTAACCTTCCTTGCAGCTGATAGCAAGTCTAGACATCTTTGTATATCTCAATTATTAATTGGGCAATCACATAGTCAAGTTTTAATTGAAATCATTTTATCCAACTGTCCTTACCTGTTATAAAAAAAAAAATGGATCTTAGTCATGGGCTCTTAAAGATGAACATCCAAATTGTGATTGTTACTAATCAAGAAAGTAAGGTATAAATTAGTCATGTGATCTGTTCATAATTAAATAACTAAAAGAAGCAGAGCTAGAACTTAGGACCTTTAATCTGGAATGTGCAGGCTTCTTAAAAACTGGATGTAAGAATAAGTAGAGAATACACATTACAACTACCTTAATTCCAAAACCCTCTTCTAAGGATGACTGCAATAAAATGAATCAGATGGATGCCTCTAGTCATAATATAACATCCTCCTTGTTTTTCAAAGTGTGATTCTCAGCCTACCTGCATCCGAATTACCTGGGATATTTCCTTAAAATGCGATTCTTGGTCCCCACAGTGAACAGGAAGTATCAGAAGTTACAAGTGGAAGGGGTCTAAGATGCTCACTTTTGCCATGCTTACTGGGAGAAGGTCATGCACTTGGGCTTGGGCTAGACCTGGTCTAGAAGGTTATGCACCTAGACCTGGCTAGATGCAAGCATTCCACAGAAACATCAAATCAGTCAGCTACATGCAGAAGCATCATTGAATAAGGTACTAAGCACCCAAATTTACATAATGGATTATTTCTGCTTCTCAGAGACACTCAAACAATGATTTTGAAATGATTTTTGGTAAAATAATAAAAAACAAACTGAGTAGTTTATTAGCTCTTCAAATTTTAGAGGGTTGGAGAAGTATAAAATCATAATTCATAAATATATTTAAATTTGGTTTTATTTAGTCAATAACCACTCATTTTAGTGAGTGCTACAGTAACTTTTATTTTCAGAAGTGACTTCAATTTCAATATAATAAAAGGATAAAGCACATAAAAGAACACTTGCTGATTTCATTTCATGTGTTTGAAAGAAAACGGCTCTTGCCTCATTATTCCCTTGGAATACAGTACTTCCTTGAACTAAGCCTATCTTTTCACTCATATACTATAGTCATATCTAGTCAAGTTAAACAACACACTTAAACTTTTCTGGATTTTTTAAAGGGCAGAAGAAATTCTTGGCAAATATACTCCCTCCAATGAAATTTCTATGTAGTATCTTTTTTTTTTCCCTAAACACACACACTATATTATGAACCCTAGTTCATAATAACTACGCAGTGGGTTTTTTTTTTTGCTTTTGTTTTTTGTTTTTTTTGTGGGGTTTTTGTGTGTGTGTGCAAAAACTGCCTTTATTAAAGCATGGGGATAGGACCCTTGGGCAGAAAGAGCTGCACTATGATTGTGAGGACCGATTGATTATCAACTTCTATACAGTTAAGTTGCAGGGAAAGAGATAAAGGAAGTCTCTAAAGGGACTTCCATAAGTTAAAAGAAGGCTTACAGGATCCTGGAGGTCTGGCTATTATCAAGCTAAGGTTGCTTTTGGCCTCTAGCAAAGTATTAATGCTAACATTAAGAAAGTTGTGAATATTTCCCCCAAAAAAATCCTAAGAGAATTAAGCCAGCAAGATTCTCTATGATTACTCAAATTCTGAATGTGACCAGAGATACCTCCTGAAATTTTCCCTCTGACTACAGAAGTACATAGTGCTATACAAATAAATGAAGGCTTCATGACTCATCACAATAAGGAGGCAGCATTGTGATAGGAAGAAAGAATAGGGTTATTAACTAGCAAATATTTATGCCTGACTTTTACCAGGTGCAAACCAGAATACAAATGACTCAATAGTCAGTTTAGATGATGAAAAGAAACCCTACATAGACTACAGGACATGTAGTAAGCATTGTTTATCTTATTTTTTCTCTTCTATAAATGGAAGATTTTTCCCTAGAGTTCCCCCTTAAAACCCTAATCACATTAACAAGAGTTGATTTCTTCTGAGGTCTTTCTTGCATTAATGTTTTTCTGCATGGTAAATTTTCGCTAGGCCAGGCTGATCCCTTTATACTAGATTTCAAAATAACTAAAGTAGCGTTGGTGGTATAGTGGTGAGCATAGCTGCCTTCCAAAATAACTAAAGTTGTTGCTGCTTTCTATTTTGCCAAAATAAATCCTATCAAAATTTTCTCCATGGAAATATATCTCAACGCCACTATAAATGCCATCCACACTGATTAGTGAGCTAACATAATTTGTAATGAAATTGAATTGATCGCTCCATCAAGTCTGTCCTTAAAATTTTCCTATCATTTTTTCTTTTTTTTCAAGGTTTGGGGAGGGCAGAGAGAGAGGTAGAGAGAGAATGTCAAGCAGGCTCCATACCCAGCAAAGAGCCCAATGCAGGGCTTGATCTTAGGACCCCGAGATCATGACCTGAGCCAAAATCAAGAGGCAGACTCTTAACAGACTGAGCCACCCAGGTGCCCCACAACTTTTCTTTGAATTCTTTCTGATAACTAAATTCCAGTGTACTTCCTTCACTTTTTTTCCTCTGGAAGTTCTATATATGATACGATGTGGTGAGAAAGTCAATATTTGGGAAACAAAAAGACTATTTTATCCATTCAAACCTTACTGAAACTTTCTCAGGAGATGATCTGATTTGGCAATGAGTTAAATAAACTTAGAAGATTCTCATTCTTGCTGCAAGCACAGCAGTGCCATGTTAAAAATAAGTTTAAATTAGAAACTACATTAAAATTGAGACCTAGAAAAACTAATGTATTATAAAATGTCTATAGGTCTTTTCAATGTCATAAAACTAAAGGGCAAAGTATGTGGTTTGGTTTGGTTATTTTGTTCTTTTTCCCTGCGTCACTGTATGATTAGGTATATGACCTGAAGCAAGTTACCTAAACTTTCTTATAATACTATTTCTTTATCCCAAATTTGAGACGACTGGAAGAATAAATTGCTATAAACTCATTGTTTCAGGTGCCCCACAGCATGATAATGGCTATCACAACATAATGGATATAACTAAAAGAGAAGATAACAGGTAGCAGGTTTAAATTTACTAACATAAAGCAAATTTTTAAAGATACATGCTGTAGATTAATGCTCATTGTTTTCATAAAAGGATAGACTAGAAAGTTTGCCTTGATAGGTCTGTGTCTACTATCAAAAGAAGTGGTTACAGAATGCTTTCTTAGAGAACTCTCCAAAAGTTAACAATGATTTAAAAGATTTTATTTAGAAAATAGCTCAGATAACCCTTGGGATTTATTCTTACATTTCTAAGAAATTTATTTACATTGCCAATAAATAAATGGTTCCATAAGTCATTTTAACCAAAGACCAACTGATAATACATGGATGTTTATCTTAAAAGTAAATAGTCTATCAATGATTTAAAATACAACCTTAGTCAAAGATATTTAACATTTCTTTCCTTATTCAGAGTAAGGAGGTTGCTACTGTAGGAGAAAGTAACTAAGGCAGATTTCATGAAACTTTTTCTCTGAATTTCACAATTGTATTTCAGTCCTTTATTTAAGTACTCTTAACAGAAATTGCTGAAAATATTAAAAGTGGAACACATTTTCCCTCTTTTTTTTTTTCTCCACCACCTCATGTTAGTTAGTGACTTCATTATGTAAGTTTTAATTGCTTTTTACTATACATTTTCTGGCTGCCTACCTTCCATGCACTGGGCCACTGACCTCGCCTGAGCAGGTGGATCTAGACAATAGGGCACCAGCATCCGGAGGAAGGCATGACTGTTTGGGTAAGTCAGAACCAATAGTTAGCTGAAAGAAATTGAAGCCAGGAGTAGACACATAAGGATATCTTATAACATTGAAGATAAATTTTGAAACCACAAATCTGAAAGGTAGTAGCCAATTTTTTTATGAGTGATTTCCTCTTGAGAAATAACACATTAATTTCCTACTTTATAAATTCATTTTCCAACAATTCAGTGAGGAGCCAATGTATTAACCTGGACATTCATCCAATACTATTTCAAATCAATTTGCTACACCTTACCATGGTTGAAGGCATTCTTTAAAAAGTGATTTGCCACCAAATCAGAGTTTTCATGGGTTATGCAGATTTGCCTTACAATGACAAAAGCAATCTCTAGTCCAGGAAGAGATCCTTGAAATTTAGCGCTTATTGTCATATTTACAATATTTCAATGTGGTTTCAAAATTGCATTTGGCTTTATAAAAGAAAGATGATGCAATGGGACAATGTCCAAACTCATTAAATTTTTTAACGATGTTTAATTTCCTAAAAACCTCAAAGTGTATTTGGTGGAGACTACGAACAGTTTCAAAAGAAAATGGCATTCTTTTTATGTAAATTCCCAATGGAGTGATAACATTTAACCTTATACTCTATTTTCTAAGCAATGTATTTTGAAAATTCCATAGCAATGGCATTAATCTTCGTAACTGTAGATTCCAAAGACCCCAATGTCAACTTCACAAAACAGCATTCCTGCTAGCACTGATACTTTACATATGTGCTGAGCTTTGTTAAATATTTAGTCTCTGCTAAATCTGTGTAGAACTCTTGATTTATGTTCTTCTAACCTAAATATTTTATTAACTTAAATTGAGATTCAGTGACCTAGTCAAGATGACTGACAAACTTCCTTTACTATATAGTATACTAAGGATTTTTTTAAAAATAGAGTTGAAAATGTTAGTACAATTCAGAAAGTTTCTTAAGAGAATAATTGCTAAAGCATTACCCAAAAAATTACGACTGCCACAAGCCAAATATATTAGCTGCCTCATATCTAAGTAACACACACAATGATTGATTTGAGCCTTGTTCACTTCCTATCGACATTCAATGACAGTTGACCCTTGAACAAATCGAGGAGGGGGTTGGAGGCTCCAACACTCAGATTCTTGCAACCTCACAGTCAAAATCTACAAATCCATGTAACTTTTGACTCCCCAAAACTTCCCGTTCACCGGAAGCATTACCAACGACATAAACAGTCAATGAACACATATTTTCTATGTATATGTTTCTATGTTACATTTTATATTGTATTCTTATAAGAAAGTAAGGTAGAGAAAAGAGAAGATTATTAAGAAAATCTTAAGGAAAATACATTTACAATGAATCTGTCTCTTGAGTCAACAGTATTTGGACAGAACAGACCCAGAGATGCCCTTTTTCCAGCCTCTGACTACCCTCCAACCTCTTTTCCAGCCACATTCAGAACCATCTTCTCAGCTATCCTCTGCCTCCAGGACCAGCCAACACTGTTTTCTGGGTCCTTGTTTTTGTTTTGTTTGTTGGTTGAGCTTAGCTCCTTATCGCTAACCAACCATGAGCTCCCATATTCATCAGAATTATTCCACTGAGATAAGGACCACAGACAACCCCCGGGTCAACGTGTATCCACATGCCTTCTACACTTACATCTCTCTGGGTTTCTGTTTTAACCGCAAGTAGCTCGGGAAAACAAGTGCCAATTCGGGGAGTTGGCCGAGAGAAGCTCAAGGGTGCCAGGTGTCTCCTGAAGATGCAAAACCAGCCCAGCAGCTGTGCTCTCCTCTAGGAAGTGCAAAAGCTTTCCCAATATGAGGGGATGAAACCCAGGATGCCATGGGAGCCACCATGGTCCTGAAGAAGAAACTGAACCAAGCCCTTCTGGATCTGCATGCCCTGGGTTCTACCTTGCAGACCCCCGTCTCTATAACTTCCTGGTAAATCACTTCCTGATTGAGGGAGTGAAACTCATCAAGAAGATGGTTACCACCTGACTAACCTCCACAGGCTGGCTGGCAGGCCCCGACACGGGGCTGGGGGTAGCTTTTCCCAAGGCTCACTCTCAAGCAATGAATAGGAGCCTCCAGAACCCAGTGGCTCCTGAGGGGTCCCTCGGACATCCCTCTGGTGTCAGAGCCTCTTCCTGAGCCTCTCCCTGCAGCTGTTGGGAACCTTTTTAACCACCCTGCAGCCTTCGCACAAAATGTGGACCAAGTGAAAACAATAAAGCTTTTTGCAGCCAGGACAAAACAAAATAAAAAACAAAACAAAACAAAAACACATGTAAGTGGACCTGTGTGGTTCAAACACATGTTGTTCAGGGCCAACTGTACTGAAGAAGTTGGCCTAACACATGAATCTCATTGCACTACTGCGTTATCATTTTTTGATACAGTTCTTAAGCCATGGATGGGCTTAGGTGGAATGGAACAGAGGATACCTCAAAAATCAGATGCAAAATTTTGAGCATGTGTGCACGTGCCTTTTTAAGAAATAAAAAGGCACATCTTTGGCAGTTAATAGAGATTCTCTTCGACAAGAGGACTCTGACTTGAAGTTGCTCTTCTCCAAATGCTGGATAGGATTGTGAAGGCAGGCAAGTTTCTTATCCTCACCACATCTTGTTTTCCTTATCTATAAAATGTAGCAGTGCCAACCTAATAACATGGCTGTGAAGACTGAAGGCGTTCCTTCTACGTGCTGAGTACAAAGTAAGCACTCAGTAAATGTTTACTCAATTAATGTTAGTATAAAGTGTAATTATTTTATTAGGATAACCTCTATCACTATACTCAAAGGAATCAGTGGCCCTATAAAAACAAAGGACTACCATCTACAAAATATCATCTTTTTTATGTAATAGTATGTAATTCAAAATGACATATAGCTTCTATCTCTCTACTGTGATTTTCTACTACTGCTTGTTCCTACCTACCAATTAAACATCATTCTGAATGATATACCTACATTTCCCTGAAGGCTCCATGTTTTCAATGATTCTGCACTCAGATTTGCCACATACATAAGTTCTAAAGATGAAAATATTAGGTGCTCAATCAATAGCTGATATAAATGCATGAATAATTATATTCTTTTTTTTATTCTGCTAACAGAGCTATAGGTAGCTAGATTTTGATCAAAAAACTCTATAACAGCTTAAGAATGCTTCCACCGCAGTTCATGACAAATTGGATACTCTAGTACCAGACACTATTGTCTAGGCATGCTAAAGAAATTATTTGTAGATTCTAGTCATTTAAATTTAATCAAATATTGGTGCTTAATAATTCTTTGTGTCCCTCTGAAATATTTTTTAAATAGATTATACCAATGTTGATTATTTTTCTTTATAAAAATCTTAAAACCATTGTGGGATGAACACATGGGAAGCTTCTACTTTGGGATTGTTTTCCATCATAAGTTTAATGAGAATAAAAGAATATCAAAAAAAATTTTGTGAGGGCACAATAACATGACTTAACTTAAATGACATGACTGTAACGGGAATATTATCAGAATACTGTCTGAAATTAATTTACCAGTGGTTTAAAGGGGTGGTTAAAACCAAATCATTTTCTTCCTTTTAAAGCAAAATAATTCCTCCTTGAAATCTCTAAATTACAATTTTATGAAATTGTGTTTCTCTAAAATAAATCTAAGCATCTTGCAACAAAAGACCCAAGTCAGTGATAAGTATGGTGATCCCAAAGATGAAAAAGGGAATTTGTCTTCAGTGGTGGGAACAGCCATATTATATTCGGTGTTTTTTGTGTTGTGCAATGGCAGGTTGGAATTCTTTTTCTGAAGCCCATACCTTGGGGAGTGATGGCAGTTTATAAAAGTAGCTGAATACAACTTGTACTTATTGCTTTGTCTTTCACTGTCACACTCAGAGTGAATGGGGTTTCACAGTTGACCAAACTGAATGGAAGCGACAGCATCACATTTCTGCAGAGTTGTTTGCAGGAGACACACTGAAATTCACTTTTAAAGTGTTTATTCCACTAAAAACACCCTGGACAAAATTTTGATCCAGAAGAGGTTGAAAAAGAGGCCATGTTTAATTGGCTGTGAATAGTTCTTAAGTTTGGAATGAAATGTGTTTTTAAATCGTTAGGATATTGTAGAAAAATTTCAGATTGGCATTTTGTGCCTCATGTTACGTACTGCATTGAACTAAAGAAATCAATATAAACTTAAGTTACTCTCTTAAAAAAAGCATTCTATCCAGTCTTATTTAGTAAATCATAATGAATTTGATATGACATCTGTTGCAAGGCTACACAAATGGTTGGTTAAATTTAGACTGGAAATAGAGTTGCTTCAGTAGATAAAGAATATGAGTTACCTTAATTATCAGGATACTTTTCATTTGGGGACCTACTTTGTCCTCATTTCTCTTTATTTACCATATCTGTTGATGCCCTTAAAAAGTGAGTGATTTAATAAAACTTTAAATTTCCTTTCAAGGGATGTCTTGTTTCAGAGCAAAATGACCACCAGATAACATCATTGCTGCAACAGAAATACTGAGTATAGTTTTCAGTTAAAAGACTTGGTGTGCACAGAATAAAAAGAGCTTGTTTTCTACTTAATGGAGAAAAGCAGCAAATGGGAGTGCTATAAATGTTTTAAAATGATCATTTTCTGCTTGAATTATGTCTCACTAAAATATATCAGAGACTCAATTCCTTGGGTCTCTCAAAAAACATTTGCAGTTTCTAGAAAACTCACGTAAAATGTTATTTCCCACTCAGTTCATTTACTTTGAAGCCTTATCAGATGAGGGATCAAATGAAACCAATCATCCCCTGGTTTTCCCAGGTTATTACCATGTGGATATGGAATTAACCTCCATTTAGCCACTCTCAAAATGCAATGCTTTCTTTTCACAAAGCAAAAAGAATGAAGCACACAGAATTTTTCTGGATTATGCTAACGGAAAAGAAAACACTGACAGGCAGGAGAATAAAAATGTATAGTTACAGCAATTATGAAAGACAAGAATAACAATAGCTTAGAAGTGGGTGCTATTTTTTAAATGTAGGAAGTTGCTTTTACCGTCAAGCACTCAATATATCCAACTCTGACAAGTTGGATCTTTTTTTAAAAAATATTTTATTTATTTATTTATTTATTTATTTGACAGAGAGAGAGATCACAAGTAGGCAGAGAGGCAGGCAGAGAGAGAGGAGGAAGCAGGCTCCCCACTGAGCAGAGAGCCCGATGCGGGGCTAGATCCCAGGACCCTGAGATCATGACCTGAGCTGAAGGCAGAGGCTTTAATCTACTGAGCCATCCAGGCGCCCCTGACAAGTTGGATCTTATAAACAAGCAGATACTGAATATCTGAAAGAAAATGAAAAGTATATGAGTCGTAAAAGGGTATAATGATGTTTGCTGAATCCTCCATTCAGGGATGGTACTTTCAAAAGAGCCAATAATAACAGTGCTTTGTTTTTTTAAGGGATATACAAACTACTTATTGACATTTAATGAAATTACACAACATCGTTCTTAGTTTTATTACAAACTTCCATCACAAATGGGAGGAAAAAAAATCTTTGAGTTATACGTAAACTACTGAATCGGAAGGCTGAAATGAGTTTAATAATTTCTGACTCCATTAATGCCTCCTATGATGTGTGACGTAGACCTCCGCTCTTCTCTTCGATGCTTGCCACAGGGACCCCATTCCCGCTCACTGTGATGAGTATCATTTCTATGACGACAAGAGTCAAATCTCCAGGTAAGTAAGGCTCTACATGTGGTTCCATTGCCCACATAAACGTTCAATTATAATCTCAAATTCTATAAATCTCAAAAGAAGTCCCTCACTTCTCTCCTCGTTCGATACCTCATCCCTCTCTTCTTCCTGACGTGAGTCCATTTACTTCAGGTCCCTTAGGCTAGAAATCCCAATTGTAAGGATTAACTCTTTAATTTCTTTCACATCCATTTAAGGCATAGATTCCTGTGGATTCGTCCTTCTTTCTCTCACTTTATATTTGCCTCTCAGTTCCATCGCTGTCTAGATTCGATTTCACACTATCATTATTCCAAAAGTTTCAGAGTTTATCTAAGTATATACTATTCCTCTCCCTTGTCACTCCATAGCCAGAAAAAAATATTTAAGCATTTCAGAGAGCTAGGTGTAACTTTTTTAAACAAACAAAGAAGTAGGATAGCCAAGTAAATCTCAAACTTCCATGTATGTTCTAAATTCTTCTCGTTCCCTTGGCCAGTAGAAATCCATTTATTCAGCCAGCTGAATTACAAATTGCACTTTTTAAAGTCCAGCTTTTGCAGCCAGGATTAAGCAAATTGCCCCGTGAGTCTTATGATGAAGCACAAAACTCTGAACCAGCATGCCAAGGCTCGGCATTTATTTGGACAGTATTTCCTCATGCTTCCATAATGTCTTTGCAACACTGATTTATAGTCAAAGGTGCCAGAACATCACTTACTATATTAAAAGTTGGCCATGTTTCTCCATTTTCTGAGTTCACTGCAAATCTGAAAAAAATATATCAACTGCAGGGGAAAAAAGCAGGATGAAGAACCCTCGGTTTCATTGAGGTAGCTTTTACCTGCTATATTTATCTAAACTATCCATACTGAAATCAAGCCAGTGGGACAGCTGCTTTATATGAATCCAAAAATGATGATGCAGGTATTGATAAAATCTGGCTGATACTTTCTATTTGACTTTTGAGTGCCTTTATATTTAAAAAATTTTTAAATTGTATATTATTTAAATTCAATTAATTAACCTATAGTGTATTATTAGTTTCAGAGGTAGAATTCAGTGATTTATCAGTTGCATATAACACTCAGTGCTCATTATATCACGTGCCCTCCTTAATGTCCATCACGTACCTTTCTTTCTTTCAAAGATTTTTATTTATTTATTTGTCAGAGAGAGAGCATGAGACAGTGTGAGCACAGGCAGAGGGAATGGCAGGTAGAGAGATAAGCAGGCTCCCTGCAGAGCAAGCAGCTTGATGCCAGACTTGATTCCAGGACCCTGGGATCATGACCTGAGCAGATGCTTAACCAATGGGCCACCCAGACATCCCTGCCCATCACCTTTAAACATAAAACAAAGAAGTATTACCTAGTAAATAGGGGTCTTGGATTAATTTCTGAACATTTTTGGTAAGATGCTTAGCAAAAGCAAATAATAAAGAACATGAAACCATGTAGCAGCATTGATGTACTTGACACGCATTTACTAGATACTAGATACTCCAGTATCTATATGTCTTGTTTATGGAATTTGAGCTCAAGTGCACAAACACTGAAACACAATCCACAGCAAAAATATATCCACTGTTTAAAGTCTATCAACAATCAGAAGCAGAGGAGATTGTATATCTGGTCATTAGTTGACAACTAAGTGATTCCTTTAATTATCCTCGTTGGGGCTCAACAAGGTATTAAACACCAATGATCAGTCACAGAAACAAAGGCATGAATAAGAGGGCAATGTCTGCCTCTGCCAGGCTCAATAAGCACCACCTTGATGTACTGATGGTTCTTAATGAAGACAAGGCCCCCAATTAGATGACTGACAATTAGGTTGAAAACTGAAGCGTCAAAACAGGAACAAGGGAATGACCCTGAATACTAAATTGTTTTTAGGTGGCATTTAATCACTCTCACAATAGTAAAAGACAAATCTTAGAGGTTGCTTTTTACTACAAGAAGGAATTCTGCTTTACACTTATATTTTTCAGGTATATATCTTAGCTTGATTTTCTACTCTCTTCTAAATTTTACTGGAATCTAGCTTGATACACTCTTCCATTACAATCAGCTTGCATCAGTGAGTATACAGTTAGAAATATAGGCCATATGCAGTGTTCAAACATAAGTCCCTCAGCAGATAGTGCATAGATTCTGGATTCAGACAGACCTCAGGCCCAACCCTGGCTTCTAGAGGGCAGGTTATTTTTGAAGTAGAAGATATGGGCATCAGATTCTTTAGCCAATATTGAGAGTGTCTCCAAAAGCTATCCCAGTATTGGAGTCTGGGAAGGATGTAGGAGAAGCCCCAGGTACCCATGGGGGAAGAGGAGGAGTGGCAATTTATATAAATATATATCATATATTTTATATGGTATAAATATATCATATATGATATATAAAAATATATGATACATATTTAAATACATGATATATATAAAAATATATCATATATCTTATTCCTACATTAAGAACATTGCCCAAAGAACTCATTGCCTATAGAATTTTCTCTGTAAAACCCAAAATTTTAAAACACTTAATACGTTTTTGCACAAGTCACTGTCTTCCTCCACATAACAAAAATAGAAATTTTTCTTGCTTGCACACTGGCAGGCAGCCCACGTTTGCCCGTACTACGATTATTTCTGAATGACTTGGCACAACCTTTAATGGTATGCTTCTTGCATCATCGGATTCGATGTTCCATTTTTGCCTATCTCATTACTTTAGCCTCCAGAAGCTGTACTCGCCTGATTGTTATTAATACACAGGGACACTTCTGCACGGCTGTCCTTAGATTCCATACTCTTGGGCTGCCTTACAGGAGCGATCACCTTTGGATCTCCACTGGCTCAGTTCCTTTGGCTGGGATCCAAGACAGAACTGCCTTATGCTGAATTTCACTGCTGTGGCCAGTGATGTAATAATGAGGCTCCTGTATCAATACCCTCTGGATTTTACAGGGCCATGTTCCCAATATAAGCATAGGCATCTTAAATGGTGTTTTTCTTTTAATTTTATTTCATTCAACTTTTTTCTCTAATGATCTCTAATGATCAGGTCCCAATACTGTATACTAAAATGGATGACGGTATCAGCAACCTGCCATTTTCCATCGACTAGCATATAAACAGCACACATACACACACACACACACACAAGGTATAAACACAGTCACAGAATCATGGGAACAGAATTTTTCTCATTTTTCTCTTCAAGTAGGAAACTGACACTCAACATTAACGTCAAATACTTAAGTCATTAAACAAAACACGTAACTCCAGTATGTTAAAAAAAACAAAACATAGAATATATTATTTAATTAATATAGCCACTCTTTTTAAGTGGAATTGTGCCTAGTTATTAATGCAAGACTTCAAATAACTATGCATTTATGAAGAGAACTATATGAGCAAAGATTTTCAAGCTCACTGCACGCATGCCTAAAGCAGTTGTATGCATGAGGAAAAGGACACAGGTCTCCCCTTACGATCAACTGTAGCTTGCTCAGCTGAAGAGAGCTTTCCAGTTCTTGGCAGAATAACAAATTCTCAAGCAGAGAGGGGATAGGGGTGAGATTTTTTCTTCTGTAAGTAACTTAATGAATGAAGTACTAATTAACATTATGGCATTGATAAATGGAGAGAGAGATTAGGGATGTACTCGATATTCAGACCTTCGCAGATGGACTGTCAAAGCCACATTAATTCCTATCTCATTGGAGCATCTGCTTCTCCCATAATCCACTGCCCCTTGGTACGAACAACACAAACTGTTGTGACTCAATTCGATTTATATCAATCTAATTTCTCTTAATCCAATTTGTATTCCAATCTACTACCTTCTAATCACTTAAATCTTCAGCCTCCATCTGGTAAATTTTCTCTCAAAATTAACCGAGCAGATGCCTCTGCGATTGTATTCCACAGTCAAGCTAATCAGACCCTCGCAGTGGCCTATAGAGTCGCCTGAATAGGTACGTGACTTACGGTGTTGCCCTTCCAGTTACAAACTCCGCGAGGTAGGAAGACCATTTTATCTATCATTAATTGGTTCATTTGCATAACACTGCTTGGGAAGAGACACTGGACACAAAAGCGAAGAGAAGAAAACTACAGGAAGAGAGCAAAATGTGCTCCTTTGTCAAAGGAGCTTTACAATTCAATCTGTCTTCTGTTTACGTTAACAAAGGTGGGGTGAAAATATTTCATAGTGCACAGTCTCAAAAGCTACCCTCTGCATGCTATGGGATTAGAAGAGTTTTGTCTCATCATCGCAAAGTCATACTGAGACCCAATTTTGGTTAGCAAGCATATTCTTAAACTAAGCTTCTGAATTTCAGAACTGCACGCTAATTTATTCACCAGAACATATGTGATATAAACAACACAGCCCCTGGCTAGCATTGACTTTCACTCCCATGGAAGTTTCACTGTGATCCATAATTAATGTCACAAATTAAATGTTCCCCTTTGAGCAGACTGGACAGCACTACCTTTGGAATAAACATCATTCTGGAAACACCGTAATGAAGAAAAAATGTAAATAAATAAAGGATGAAGACATAGAAAGACAAACATACTGAACTACTTTGGGGTAGAACTGATTTTCATGGGAAGACTTATGAGATCGGTTTCATTAATTTACAGCCATTCTTCTTACACAGTGTGTCTTGATAATATTTTAAGTTTTTTTCCAAATTTCAAAGCATCATAAAGAGAACTATTATATTCAATTTGGCCACATAAGGAATCGGCCTTAAGAAACCTTTTGCTGTTAGAAAAACCTGAAAAGTTAGCCAAGAAAACCATTAACTCTAGAATACAGTATATTTTAGAGTGAAGAATGGCTAAAAAAATCAGTCTCACTCACATTATGAAACAGAAAAGTGTCAAAATGCCTTCATAAAGCATAACATAAAGCATAAACAAATGGATTAAACAACAGAAAGTGAATTTGTTTCCTCAGTTCTGACTTTGAGGCTCTGAGGTGGCTGAGTGGACATCCAAAGTTAAGTAGAGAAACCCAGACTGAGAAGGCAGAGGGGAACATCACTGGACCTCCTGAGAAACTGGTAAGAACGAGTAAACGGGGGGGCGGGTTGGGGGGGGCAATGGTGATCCACATCTCTATCTCAGCACTAAGATAGTGAGTGACACAACCACTCAGTGAATCAAACCATCCACTTCTGGACCCAGTGGAGTCTCACACTTGCTGTTCTTAGCCTGAATCATTTCCTCTGTAAAGTGGATTGAAAGTTGTTTCTGGTTCTATATACTGTGTTAAAGATACAAAGGAGATCATACATGTGAACTTTTTGAATTATAAGTCACCTGATTAAATAAATATAAGACAGGAGGCTGTTGAAGAACATTGAGTCCGGACTCAAATTTGAGATCCAGACTTAGGAGTTGGGAAAATGCAGGCCACTTACTAACCTTCTTGGTAATTTGGTATTAAATCATGATGACAATATCTCCTTCCCTATATTAAGGGAAGAAAATGAATTGATACATGTCATATACCTAGATGAGTGCCTGAGACAAAGTGTCCCATGAAAACGTAAGTATCAGGTGTAGGATAAAAACGAAGGAAGTTGTCTTTGTATTGTCAGTTCTCACATAAGTTTGGAGGTGCATTAACTGTTTGGTGGCAAAAGAGCAGTGTCCTACTTTCTCAATGGCATTATTCTCTTCAATATCAAAAGCAAACTGAGGGGTGTCTGGGTGGCTCAGATGATTAAGGCTCTGCTTTCGGCTCACGTCATGATCCCAGGGTCCTTGGATCGAGCCCCACGTCAGAAGCAGGGGACTCCCTGCCTGCTTCTCCCTCTCCCTCTGCTTGCCGCTCCCCCTGCTTGCAGGGTCTCTCTCTCTCTGACAAATAAATAAATAAAATCTCAAATAAATAAATAAATAAATAAACGAAAGCAAACTGAGTTGTAAGAATAAAATTATTTCAGAGGCTACAATGCAATCTACCTATAGAAAACATGGTTTATTAAGTACTTTTAGTTGGCTCTCCTATGATATTAGTGACCTCAGTGAGATCAGTATTTTACTAATTACTGACATACTTCCTGTATCCTATGTGCCTATCCTATGTGCTAGAGAGAGGGAGCCCCAACATCAAGGAGTTCAGAGTCTTGTGCCCTGACACACTAATTAAACCTTTTTTCTCCTCTGGGCAGTAAAATAAAGCAGTCATGTCATGTGTTTCCTTGAATGCCGAGGAAGTTCATAACTGACTCAGAATTGTAAATGTATGGATCAAAAACTTAACTTTCATGATCCTGACCCCAAGGAGAATGTAGACGTAGAAACAAGCTGAGATTGTAGAACATGGAGGAATGATTCTGTACTCTGCTGAGCCACCTATACACTCAAAGACTACCCTATTCATGCAATGCCTCTGATAAAACAAAGAATAACCCTGGATGAATAAGAATACATGTATATGGATTTAGGAAAGCATATATTCATATTCATATGTATTATAAAAAGAACCAAGAGGAACAGATGCTACTCCGAAGAAAACACAAAAACAAAACCTGGAAAATCTAGATAAGACTGGAAGATTCAGTTGGTAAAGGTCATAGTCCCAACTGATACCAATCATTTCCTAGCGAACCTTTTACCAATGACCTCTCAGTGCCAAGCCCCATCCCAACAATCACCCACCTGAACTAAATCCAGAACTGACCATTCCTGTTGGTAAATTGTATACAAGAGTACAGGAAGTATTTTTATCAATTGTGGTCCTAGAATTTTCATTATTTATTTAGATCTTGTTTCTTCGACAAGATTTAACTTAGTATTTTTGGTGCCCAGCGCAGTATCCTGGTATACGCCTATGTTTAACAAATATTAACTCATTTTCAATAATACTGATATTCAATAATCACAACAACGATTGATATAGTTATATCTTGTTGAATAGGCACCAGGTGCTTTACAAAGATTATTTTATTTCATTCTCAGAACAACCTCTGTATTATTATCCCTGTTTTACAGATGAGAAATCCAAGAATTTAAATAGCTTATACAGATTCATATCCACAGTACTCAAGGTTATTAAAACATAATAGAATATTCTGTGCTCTATTTTTCAAAAGGCAAGAAGAATATAAACTTCAAATGTGCTGTGTCATTGTGCTTCCCCCCGCCCTCCGAGATTTTATCAAGACAGAGTACTGGTCTGTTCAAATGAGCTATTCCAGTAGCATCTCTGAAGCTCCCCATTATCAACTCCCTTACTTAAAAATTTCAGCATCATCAGTTTTAAATAGTTGATGGAGTTAAGGACATGCTACTCCAAAATAGAGTATTTTGACACATTGAATATTTCATGCTGAAGGAATTCGAGAAGTGGCAGTTGCACCAAGGACTTCCTGACCTTCCCTGAAGCAGGTCTTCAGACCACCATAGGGAGAGGTGCCCGAAGGAAAGGTGCATCTTTATCTCTGAAGATTAAGGGGACACAGAGAGGAATCTCAAGGAAAAGTCCTTGTTAAGTTTCCCCCAGTTCACTACACTTACCTCATACTCTGTCCTATCACCCTTTCCCAGACGTTCTACTCTTCATCAAACTTACCATAAAAACACTTAGATCTAACTACTTCTTGGGGTGGTCACTTTCTTATGAAGTCTTCCAGGTCACATAAAACATGCATTAAATAAATGTGTATGCTTTTCTTTCGTTAATCTGTGTTTTCTTACAGGAGCCTCAGCCAAGAACTTAGAAGTGTAGAAGGAAAAGATATTTTCCTCCCCTGCACAGTCCTTTACAAAATTTGCACTGGTCAATATCAGTCTGCTGAACTCTTTAAAGCAAAACTAAAAGCTCATAACCCGGAGCTCTTTTATTGGAGGAGGTGGCTCAAAATTCTCTATAAATGCCAAGCCTATGGTTTTAATTAAGGCAAATGATTAATGCTTCATCTAGATGTATCTGTGATAGTAATTTATATGTGATGCAAAAGGCCACATTATTTAATATTAGAATTTATGATACGTGGTTGGTGAGATACAGCTTGATAAGTGAAGACAATTTGTCTTCCCTCCATTTTTACTTGTTTCCTTTACCTTTTAAAATCTCTATCACTTAGAAAAGCAAGCTTTAAGGAACAACAACAAAAACCCGAAACACAAATTGTTGTTTGATATTTTTCTACCATATTTGCTAAAGCATCTCCCTTCCTCTCAACACGTTTTAGACATTTAAATTAGGTGCTATGTGTATGAACTAGTCTAACTTAATCCTGAAAAAGTTAAAGACTGTTCATAAGACAAAGCAGGAGGCACAAGGAAGCACAATGACTTGGGTACAAGAACCACAGTGTAGGGGGAAAGAACATAGAATTTCTATAGTACATCTTATGATACAGTCAAAAAAGAAAATTATAAAAATAATGACCCCTTTTAAATAAAACGTCAAAATAGCAAAATGTACTTGAACTTTTCAAATTGTTTCCAATTATTATCCTTTTTTTTCCTGATCTGAGCAAAAAACAGTAATTTTAAGTCCCATTAGTGTGCCAGAAAGAAATCATAGTACACAATTAAAGCGTCCCTCTAACAGTAAATACGTTGACCACATTTTGGTATTTATATTGGTATATATATTACCATGAAATGCGAAAAACACAAAAGAGACTTTCTCTGTTAGTTATTTTCATCAGGGGGGTCAATGATTGGAGGAAACAGAGTAAGGCTCAACCCTGACCTAGTGACTGTCTTAGAGCACTGTCTTAGAGCACTCCCTTCACATCCAAGTTCTTAATAAATACATGCACAGGAATCCCGAATCATCTCAACGCATTGCCCAGCCTTGGTAAGAGGGGGGGAAAGATTACTTTGAACTCTAAAATCTTACTGATGCTTCCAGTTTCTTTTATTACTCAAATTCATCAATATGTTCATCTGAGATGTTCCTATTTCTACACAGCAGTGCACATACTGTACCTTCATAGACGGTTATGACCAAAGACATATTCTCAAGTGAAATTAGGAGAGCAAGATATGACTGATAAGAAACCAACTTTGTCATGCTATCATGCTAATATAGAATGTGAACATACGCAGTACAGTGCGAACATGTAAAGAGTTGCATTTTACGTATATGTGTATGTATTTATTGTTGACCACAAGCAAAGTGACTTCTCCCCTTCTGCTTATGGCCCATTTCTCACAAGCGAGGTTTTGCTGTATTCAAAATTTTCAGTTATTTAAGTGATATGACAGAAACATAAGAACTGAAACCATTTTATTGAAAATGATGAGTGTACAGCTTGATATTTTTAAGTCTTTCTTCTTCAAGACTGGATAAAGAAAAACGCAGCACTTTAAATATTCACGAAGGAACCCTTCCTTTGGAGGAAAAGGTTGCCGCGCTATGATCTCACTCTGCCTTTAGGGACATTGATGTTGAAATCACATTATTTCTTCAAAGGACTGCGTGCATTCATTCATTCATCACTTATTTATTTATAGGTAATGTGCCAGTGACTAATATACATCCCAGAAGGAACAAAAAACAATAAACGTGATGTTTTTCTAGGAAGGGTTACTCTAAAAGTTAGGCAGAAATACAAAGCCACGAACTCACCCAGGGCACGATTTTTTTTTTTTTTTTTTAATTGAACTGGCTGTATTAGTTCTTCTGCCATCCTAAAGGAAACATCTGTCGGCAAACCAGCTGAACTAATAAACACTCTAATGTGTTAGAGAAGAGTATGACTTGATCCGTTCAAAATATAATAGATAAATACAAAGGCCCTCTCCAGAATGTGACTAATTGTGTTAGTAGACATTTGCAAGGAAACGAGACACATAAAAAGTCGTCTGCTCCTAACTGCTTCTTTTATGTTCTAGAGTTATTGTACAGGTGGAAGGGGACCGATTTTAAAAACAAACCTTAGAGAAAAGATGAGAGAATATAAGTTCGAATAACACTGTGACATTTAAAGGTAGCCTTCCCAGGTGGGGAGAACAGAAAATGTGATTATATCACATACCAATACTTGGAAAAACAGAGAACATGCGTGAATATTTATGCTACATCTAAATTTAAATCGGTATTTATAATCCATAAGTGGTCCAGTGCTGGTAATAAAAGTGAAATATTAACACTACCTGTTTAATGACAATGCATTCATTTGTACTACAGAGGATTTTAATTTGTAATGTAATTGTTGTACACATTTGTATTTGTTCTTAAGATCTATATACCCAAATGGTTATCAAAATAGCTAACTTTGAATAAGTTAAAAAGTATGTTCTAATTAACAAACTTCATTTACCCTATTTCTCTGAGTATATTTTCAGGTCCTAATCTCTGGCTAGGCATAAAGCCACATGTCTAATTTCACATTTAAGGAGAACACGATGCCCATAGGACGATCCTATCGGCTCACACTCAGTGTGAGGGTCAAGCTGCGTAGTCCTCAGAAAGTAGCATTAAATAAGACAACTTAATAATGCACTAGGGAGGAAATATTCATGTTGACAGAAGAGAAGATTAATCACGGGGACACTGTGCTCTTAAAGAGGACTCAGGAAGGCTCAAGGTTCCAGTTCCAGGAAAGTTGATTGCTTTGGAGTAGTTCATAAGCAACCCTTTGATGAAATGCTAAGGTTTACTGCAAATTGGCACTGGGTGACAAATGAGGGACCTTCCTTACTTTAACTTCAAATTAATCATATTGTCCCATTGATCTTTGTTTTCTGTCATACGCTTCTCACAACCTTTTGTCCTCTTTTGTATGGAAAAGCAATCTTTTCAGTGAATTTTCAATAATTATAAAGAATGTTTCCTCTCCTGTTTGCTTTTCAGAAGCAGCATGCTTTTTTTTTTCTCTCTTAGCAAATAAAAACGTGTTCCTCGCACTCGGCTAATTTTTTATGGCAAAGTAAACACAGGAAAAATAATGGTTGATGTTTACCAGGTATTCAGAACACTGAGTTAAAAGCATTCAACCTGTTAAAGACTATTTTTAATGATAGTGATTAAATATAATTATAAGCCTTTTCCCTTGAGCAATTTATTAACCCCCTTTGGATTAAATATTTGTTTGCTGTAATTTTTAAAGGGCAATTGTTTTCATATTTATTAAGCATTTTCCTCAAAACCTATCTAGGAAATCACTCAAAAGCTTCGATATTACAAACATAATAAAGGCTTAGCAGATTCATTTCCTATTTATGTTTTGTAAACGATTTCCCTTTTGACTTCCGGTAATCATTGCATTTAAGGAAATCATGATGGCCTAACTCTTCTTCCATTTAAAAAAAAATGAACTTCACTCTGTTATGTTTATAGTAAATAAACATAAATGCAATCCTGATTTTAAATAAAAAACAGATTACTGTGGGATGCAGCCTCAAAACACACAAACTTTAGGGATGATGAATGTTTGGAATCTCTAATACATATCAACCATAGAACATATTGATTCACAAATATACATGTTGAGCACTTACTGCCAGCCTGGCACTGGGTATATACTGGTGAACAAAACAGAGACTACCATCTCGTTGTATGTAAGTATGCAGTATGTAAGCATCTGTTTAAAAATTGTGATAAATGCCATAAAGAAGGATGTAACAGGAAGACCTAAAGAAGGATGTAACAGGAAGACCTCATTTGAATTACTGGACAAGAAAGTTTTCTCTAAATAAATGACTCTTAAAGCAGAGTCCTAAAAGATAAATGGAGTTAGTTGAGGTAGGAAGGGGAAAAGAACATTTCTGGAAGAGTATCCAACATAGGTGGTCTCTTGAATGGGAAAGACCTTGGTATGTTCTAGAAACTGAAATAACATCAATGTAGCTACAGCATACCATAAGGGAAAGGGTGGTGAGATACAGTTTAAAAAGTAGGTAATGAGAGGCGCCTGGGTGGCTCAGTGGTGCAGCATCTGCCTTCGCCTCTAAGTCCCAGGATTGAGCCACTTGTCAGGCTCCCTGCTCAATGGGGAGTTTGCTTCTTCCTCTCCCTCTGCTCGCCCCCTGCTTGCACGTGCTCTCTCTCGGTCACTCTCTCTCTCTCTCTCTGAAATAAATAAACTTTTAAAAAAAAATAACATAAAATAAAAAGTAGGTAACGAGGGTCAAGACTATGTAGGAATTTATAAGGCCCATTAATTATTACAATCCTATTATAAGTGCAATAGAAACCATTGAGGTGTTTTAAACACCTCAGAAAACTAACATCTGGTTCACATCTTCAAAAACCACCCAGGCTACTCTAAGAAGAGTCCTGTGGGAGCCTGGGTATCAACCAAGAGGCTCTTCAATCGCCCAGAGAAGAGTCCTTTGCCACTGGAAGCCAACGATTCCCTGATTACTTTCTAAAGGCATAGAAAGACTCTGAATCAGGCACAAAGACAGCAGTGGCTCACAGGAGGGACCATCCACACACACCACCAACTCCTGCCTTCACCTTAGATGTAATGTGCTGCGAAGTCTCTATGCCCCTTGGCCATGCTTGGAAACCACCATTCCTCATTTCGAAGGAATGTGAGAAGAAACTATGGATGAGGGAATTCATTTTTTCTTCACTTAAGAGTTAGGCAGGGCAGGGGGAGGAGAGAGGGAGGATGTATCGCTTTTCTTATTTCCAGGCAAAAAACCTAGGCTGCAAAGTTTTAGGTAACTTCACAAGTATCCATTAGACAGAAATCGTAAGGGACATTTATACTGAAAGTACTGGTTTTACTTTAATTTCATTCTACTTTAGAATTTACTGACATACTTTTTTTACTGAATGAACAGGTGTTTCGAAAAAGCAAATTTTCTCTGGGCTAGAGACTTGTTCATTAATTGTATTTTGTGGGAAAAGAACAGCTCTAGATTAGAAGGGAATATATGTCATCTCAGAAAAAGAAGGTTACATACATAGGATGTTTCCTCAGAAGGCTGTAGAGAAAACTGGCAACAGTGGTCACTCCTGGAGTGGAGACCGTCAGACAGAGCTAGAGGGGAGACTTTCTTTTCACAGCACAAGCTTCTGTTAACACTCAGAAGATTTATTGTCTGCTAGTACTATTACAAATAAGGAGGCAAAGAAGACAATTAATAAAGGAATCACCCATGATTTCTCCCCACTCTGTAACACGCCACTCATGAACGTCTTAGTTCATACCTAATCCATCATCATGTCTTCCAAACCTGGCCCCACTTTCTTCCCATTTGTACTGAGCACCTGCCACTCCTCTTTACCAGGGCCAAAGAAGCTTTCCCTTATTTCCACTCTTGTCCCATCACTCTATACAACAGCCAGGGATACTTATTTAAAATGTAAGTCAAACGATGCTACTCCTGTGCTTAAAAACTTCCAAGCTATTTTCTTTATATTAGAATAAAATCTGGACTCCCTACTAGGATCTACAACACCCTAGTTTTATCTCTTGCTTCTCCCCACCCTCATTTTGTACCACCCCATTCCCTTTGCTGGCAACCCTCTGGGCATAGAAAGCTGTAGCGAGTTGAACAGTATCCTGCCAAAATTCATGGACATCCAGAAACCTATGAGATGCCCTTATTTGGAAATAGGGTCTCGTTACAGAAGTGATTAAGACAAGGATGGAGATAAGGTCATACTGGGTTATAGCAATTCCTGATCCAATGAGGGTGTCCTTATAAGAAACAGAGAAAGAAACACAGAGACATGGGGGAGAAGTCCATGGGGAGATGTTGGCAGAGATTGACACAAGCCAAGAAAGGCGTGGAACACCAAAAGCTGGAAGAGACAAGGAAGGTTTATTAATTTCCTATGGTGGTCTTAACACAGTACCAAAAATGAGGTGGTTTAAACAACAGAAACTTATCTATTAGTCTGGGATGCTAAAAACCCAAATCCGAAATATTGGTATGATTGATTCCTTCTGAGCACTGCGAAGGAGAATCTGTTCCAGGCCTTTCTCCCAGCTTCTGCTGGTTTGTTGGCAATCTTCAGCATCCCTTAGCTTGTAAATACATTATTACAATCTCGGCCTTCATTTCCACATGAATTCTCCCTTTGTCTTTGTGTCCAAATTTTCCCTTTTCATAAGGATACAGTCATATTAGATTAGGGCCCCACCTTAATGACCTCATTTTAATTTATCTCTATAAAGATTCTCTTTTCACAAAAGATCACATTCTGAGGTACTGGGGATTAGGATGGCAACAAATCTTTTTAAGGGAGCACAACTGAATACAAGTGAGGATTCCTCCTATACCTTGATTTTGGACTTCTGACTTCCCAGAACTATGAGATGATGAATTCCGGCTGCTTTTAAGCCAGAAAGTCTGTGGTCATTTGTTATGGCAGCCCTAGAAAACAAACACACTAGATTCCTCTCTGGTTCTTGAGCACAACAGTTCTTTTCCACTTTAGGGCTTTTGCATGGGCCCTTCTCTCTTCTGGAATGTTTTTCCTGCAGACCTTTGCAAGACTGGCCCTTATACAGGAGTTAGCTAAAACATTTCCTCCATTTCCTCCCACCAAGACTTCTTCTGATGACTTTATCTGAAAAGGCCCAAACTGCCTGGCACAGTCATAACACTATATAGTACCTTTAAACATCAATTTGTCTTTAAAGTGATGTAACAATTGATTTGAGTGCTTGCATATCGTCTCTCTTCTCTTCAGGGACTCCAGTCCATCAGTTCTAGAGAGCAGGTATTTGGTCTGTGCTGCTCATCATCTAATCCCAGGGCCTAAAAGGATGTTTGAAACAAAGAAGGTACCCTGTGCACAGTTGCTGAATTAATGAGAAAATAAGAAAGTCACTCAATCTAACCACCTTTAGACATTCTGACCAAGAGCCTAAAAGCTTATGTTTGAACAACTGAGGTACTAGATGTCATTCACTCAGAAGAAAAAAAAAAGAGATTCCACCGTAATAGTATAACATTATTAGGCTATTCCTTTTCCCACATTGAATCAACATATGTTTCAGTAAAATTTCCACCTATTTCTCCTGACTCCAACTTTAGTCGTTTGTGTTAAATACAACAAGTTAACAATTTTCCCACATGATGGTGGATATTTGAAGTGGATGCAACTGTGATCCCAACCAACTACTTTTTTTTGGCAAAGCATCATATTCTTTCAACCACTTCTCATATTATGTTTTAAAATCCATCTCGGTCATCCTCCTCTCTCCTAAGAGATCCCCTTAAATGAATTCCAGTTTGTCTATTTATGTCTTAAAATTTAGCACTTTTGTATATGGTCTCACAGCCCACACTAGAGTAAAAGCATCATTCTTTTATTTTAAATCAGAAATCAGCAAACTTTTTTTTTTTTTTAAGAGAGCAAGGCAGCAAATATTTTAGGCTATGGTGGTCATACCATGTGTGTCACAGCTACTTAACTCTGTCTCTATAGCAGAAAGGTAGCCATACACTGTGTATAAACAAATGAGCATGGGTGTGTTCCAATAAAACTTTATTTGTGGACAAGAAAATCAGATTGAACAAAATTTTCACTTATCATGAAATACTATTCTACTCTTGATTTTTTTTTCAACTATTTCGAAATGTAAATAAAAAAAGAAAAAGAAACATTATTATAATTTGTGGGCCATATAAAAACAGGTGGCAGATCAAATTTGGCCCAACGGCTGCAGTGTGACCACCTCTATTTCAGATAATGTATTCGATAATAAAGCCCTGGGAACACACTAGCATGAGGAAGTGGGGTGTGTATCACACTGTGGAATAATACTGAACTGAATGTTCACAAAAACCTTAAAGTCTCGATTCACATAGTCTATTCCCAATCCTACCTTTTCTCATGCTGCTTTGATACCATTCACCCTGTTCCACAAATGAATAATGTGCTTGAATTATATATTCAAGCTATATGTTCTCTTTAGAGTGACTATTAAACTTGACTCTTAAGTGACTAGTTGGTAGGAGGTTTCAGAAATTAGCACTAGAAAAAAATGATTACACTTTATTCTATACAATGCTCATCTAAACAGAGATTATTCTCCATAGGGTATTTCTTCATTCTCATTTCAAAGAGTCAAAACAAAATGGCTTCTATCACTCCTTTGGGAAATAATGGCACAACAGAAGGAAACATCTTTGCAAGTGCTGTCTTAATTTTACTGGTTTCTGACACATAAGACTGACAGCTTTCTTTCACCATGAAAATATGTTTTCTCATATCAAATTAAGATTCACACCCTTAACATAAATATCAACCAAGAAGTCTGTGCATTCGCCATGGTGACTGAGAAGTAGAGCTCCAAAACAGGACAGTCTCTTCCCTCCAGTTAGGACATTATAACAACAAGGACAAAAGCTAATGGTGCCTTGTTGAAAAGTTTTGCAAATATACACTTATAATTATTTTGAAAACAACTAAAAATGTGCCAAGAACAAAAAGAAAAAAGAAAAAAATAGCAGCAAGAGAAATACAAATAAAGCAAAGATTTCAACAGGACTGGTTAGAGTTGAAGTAGGTATCTTCAACAGGTATACACTGTAAGAAATGAGTAATGACGATCTCAAAAATCAATATATAAAGTAGTTATCAATAAAAGAAAAAAGAAACAAAAAAGTTTTGAAGTATCCTCTATATCCTTTTTAAAAACTGAGATAACCTGACAATTTGTGAATGAATTATGTGCCATGTCGAATTAATTCCGGGAATTTCATACTAAGAGCAATCCTGGTTTTCCCACCTACTTCCTAAAAGTCTATGTCCTCTGAGGCTGAAGATAATATGTCAGTAAAGAATTTGATGACATTTGTCAAAAAATTTACTAAAAGAAGCAGCAAATATTCAATTCAGCACTGAGTATATGCCAAGCATGTTGCTAGTTGTTTTCATGTGTTATTTCAGTTAATGTTCTCACAAAAATACCATGATTTCATCCCCAATCTTCTCAGTTATATCACTTACATCTAACTCAAAAGTGGTTTGTTTTAGAGACACATATGTAAATTCTTTTTAATTTAGTATGTATGGATAAAACTTTTCCTTTTTTTACTCATAATTGTCCATTGCCTTATTAGCTTTCACTACTTATTTATCGTCCTCATGGATGATAAAATATTGAGATCAAGCAGCAAAAAAAAAAAAAAAAATTACGTTTGAGAATAAGCAAAACTGATTCTTATCGATTATACCATTCAGCTGATGGGAGCATGAGTTGCCCACCACACTAGAATACCCTTTTAAGCCATGTATGTTTGGAAGGACTCTGGCTTCAGTCAGTACAATTTACAACAGAAATGATGGCTTCATTCATCCAGCCTCACAATTTTGGTAGTCATTAACAATGAAGTAAAGACAATTCTTAAAATATGTGTAAAAGTTGCTAAGCCCCACTAACAAACGCAAGCTGCTCTGTGTTTTTGTTTTGGGGTGTGGACATGTGGGAGTAGGGGGGTGGTTTGAGGTATGTGGTAGGGAAGGTGGCAAGAGGTTGAAAAAATATTTAAACCATAAGCAAATGAAGAGTTTAAAATCTGATAACCCAAACTTGAGTGCTAATTTTAAAAATTACTGTAAGGATAGCAAAGATTTGTTTTTTGTTTCATTCTGAGTAAATAAATGGATAACGGGGGTAAGTGTTAAATATTTTAAATCTTTTTTTTTTTTTAAGATTTTATTTATTTGATACAGAGAGAGAGATCACAAGTAGGCAGAGAGGCAGGCAGAGAGAGAGGAGGAAGCAGGCTCCCTGCTGAGCAGAGAGCCTGATGTGGGGCTCAATCCCAGGACCCTGAGATCATGACACGAGCCAAAGGCAGAGGTTTAATCACTGAGTCACCCAGGTACCCCAGTGTTAAATATTTTAATATAACCTTTCAATACACAACACTAAGCAACCATTCCTTACACATACTTCAGAATCTATACTATCAAAAACTGCTTAAAAACAAAAGAGCCATTTCCCCCAAAAATCTAGGTTAACTCTATAAATGAAATAGGAACATCTTCAGCATTAATGTATACACCTCCATTCTTAATCCTTTAATTTACTGTTCACATATTGTTGTATGATTTACAGGGTGACAATATATACAAACACCCTTCCCACATAGAGTTTTTCTAAGGAACTTTCTCAAATTAATTTGCTATCAATATACATGATAAAAACTTGAACAATTATATAAACTGTGTGTTATTATCATAGGAACTTATGGAACAAAGAGTTGATTTTAAAATCAATTTTCCCAATTTTTCGACATCTAATATCATACCTATGCATTTAAATTTTAAAGTTTATGAAAAATATGAGTAACTTTCAATTCATTGGAATATAAAGCAATCTTTACTTTTCTCAATATAATTGAGTGAAGGTAATTATAAAACTACTAGCAAAATCAAGAAGATGGCCCCTTCAAAATTATTCCAACATTTTTATCTCATCCTTTCCCATAAGCACTCCCACCTTAGTAAATGTATTAGATTGTTATTGTGCTATTACCAATTACCAAATTTATTATGATGAGACACGGTCTTCTCAAAGTGAATGAACATATCCTAAGCCATTTTTATAGACATTTAAAAAAACCTATGACCTAGACAAGAGTCCATCTTTGTAGCAGGAAATACCTTCAGCTTCAATGCCAACAAAATCCTAGGAGAATGCCAATTATGCCAATTTCACAAAAACAGATGTATGGTGATTTTGTGATATGGACTATTTTACACCAGGGACAAAGGCCAAACCATTCATCTCAATTTACTTAGGACCCAAGGCTTAATTTGAACTCTGACCTCAGAGTGGAAAGGTCATCTGTATATCCAATAATAGCACAAGGCATTATTTTCAAAGAGAAGCATACATATTTACCTTCATATTCCACTAGTTTTTTAAATAATTATGTAAATAATGATATTATTTGACTATTTTAATTGTCCCATAAAATTAACCAATTCCAAGAAATGATTAAAATTTGGACCATTACTAAGGTAACAAAGTGTTTAATCAATAGTATGGATGATGGCCATTGATTGAAACTCCTCGTTTAAGGTACTCTCAATCTTGCTCACTGATAGTCAAATGACATCTGACTAAAGATTGCTAAGAATCTTGTTACTCACTGACTTTAATGGAATTTTGAAAATAGGTCATAGGGATGACAGGTAGTTGGGTTTAAATGAAAATACAAAGGGAAACAATGAGCTATTTTTCACAATTAATTTTGAAGAAAGTTTTGATTTGGTCATTCATTTCTTGTAATGAAAAATAAGAACTTTATAGAAATGAGTTGCAATCTTTGCTGAACAACCTATATATATTAAGAATACAGTTATTCCTATTTAAGATATCTTCTTTTCAACATGTAATTTATTGCACTACTCCTTCCCAGGGAGTTTCTGAGAATTAATGAGACAATTGCCTATTGCTTGAAGCTCCTTAGGGAAAGAGTGGAACAATATTACTAAACATTATGGTGATTGTTATTATTTTATATGCAGTCCCCTCAGTTTTTTCCCCTAAACAAATTTAGTGCCCTTGGTTAAGCCAGACCCACCTTGCATTTAAATTACTGAATAAAAATACTTTCTAAGCACTCCTGCCACCCAAACCTGGGGAGACCCACAATTCTGGTCACTTTCCAGAAACCCATTTCTTGCCTTCAGTTGAGCATTAATGCTATCAAGACCTTCCTATCCTCCTGGTGGTCATCAACCTTATGGAAAAATGGGAAATGAGAACCTCAGGGAATTATTATTACAAATACTTTATTATAGAAAATAATTCATCTTCTTGTTTCCAAAGGAAAAAATCAAAATAACTGAGTGAGAAAGCACAAATCATTATTATATAGACTAGCTTCTGATTCAAGTATTTATCTGTCCCCAATTTTTAAGTTATTATAAACTTCTGTACTTTTTGTCCTGCAGTGAAATATGTTTGTATTATATCTTGAAATATCACTAGTATCCAACTATTAATTTTATTAAAATATATATAATATAAATTTTAAGTTATACAAAAAAATTTTATCACTAATTTTTCATATGCTTGTATTTTATTTTACAAGCTCTTATAAACTAATCTGCATATTTTAATCTCCTTTCCTTTTTTCTTTTAAAGATTTTATTTATTTATTTATTTTTATTTATTTATTTGTCAGAGAGAGAGAACACAAGCAAGGGGAGTGGCAGGTAGAAGGAGAAGCAGGCTCCCTGCTGAGCAAGAAGCCTGAGGCAGAACTCGATCCCAGGACCCTGGGATCATGATATGAGCCAAAGGCAGATGCTTAATCAACTAAGCCACCCAGGTGTTCCTAATCTCCTTTCTTTGAAAGGAATAAACTGACATAATTTAATATATTCTCCTCTTAAAGTATTTATTAAAAATAAAGCCAATTCTTCTTGACCAAAAAAAGTGATAATGAATACAAATAACTCAGGCATTTCTTTTCATGACATTACAGAATAGAAAGCTTAAAAACAGTAACCTAAGCATATTGATTTTTCTGCTGGCTTTGTTTTTTTCATTTTTTTAAAGATTTTATTTATTTATTTGAGAGAAAGAGAGCTTGGGTTGGGGGGAGGGGCAGAGGGAGAGGGAGAAGCAGATTCCTGCTGAGCCGGGAACCCCACACCAGGACCCAGAGATCATGACCTGAGCTGAAGACAGCTCCTCAACTGAGTGAGCTACCCAGGTGCCCCTCTGATGACTTTAAAATTAAAAGAAAACAGGTGTGGCTTTCCATCTAGGTAAATAAACTAACAACTGTAACCCACTAAATGTTTGTGATGAATGAGAAATTGGATTTATTCACACAAATATAGATAGGAGATAGTCCCATCAAATTCAGAATACATAAAGTGTGTATATTTCAGAAAGTGATGAATAGATCATCTTAAATTTGCACACACTATTGATGAATTCAGTAAAACCATGGTTAATGAGTAGTTTTTGCTAAGTCTAAAACAAGTAAGGACCAAGAAGAATTGAATTAAATGGGGCATTTTAATTTAATTCAACAAGTATTTAGTGAGCACTTTGTATGTGTAAGGTTCTCTGCTACCCACGGCAAGGAATAACAAGGAGGAAACAGTTCCAGACATGAAGTAGCCTAACATAAGTGTGATTCATAATGCATGTATACAAATAATTGTAAAGTAAAGTATACCTTTTTAACATAACTGGTCTGGATGGAAGATGGGAATTGCATCTCGCTAAATTTAAATCTGGACTCAGTCCAAGGTAATCCCTTCTGAATCCTTTTCTCATCCCCAGAATGGCTGAGGTTCCCATACAATATGCTCTCATGACACCCCAAGGCCACCTCTAAACTAGAGCTGATCACACTATGTACACTATTCAGATTTACCATCGGATCTCTTTTACCAGCCTGGGAATTTCCTGAGCAGCATAATCTTGGGATAAAATTTAGAATCCTTACCTACATAGTCTACAGTCATCCAGCCCAGACTTCTTCTACCTGTCCTTTGCCCACAACTTTCCCTTCTACTCTTCTAGGTTTTCAATGGTGTCAGGGTTTCCCCTTCTCTCCCCACTCCCTTCAGGGCCTCATCTCAGCCTGGATACTCTTCCTGGATCCCACTCCTCACATGACTATCCTAATCCCACAGGCCTCAATATAAACATTACTTCCCTAGGGAGGCATCCAGCCACTACAAACAAAATTTTACAAACATTTAAATCCATTTGTGACACTGTATTTTTTCTTTATACGACTTAAATTCAATTAAAAGTACAAACATATTCAGTATGATTATTTTTTATCTTTCTCAATAAATCGAAAGCTCACTACACTATTATAAGCCCCCAGAACAATGCAGATGCTTGGTAAATATCTTTGGAAGCAACTAATGAATGAATGCACACCTATGCTATCATCTAAACTAATAAGAAATGTCACAAACTTGGAAATAGCAAAACAAGATGAAATTTAAAAAAAAATAGCAACTTATCCCTTAGTGCCATATTCTGCAGATCTGTTTTCCATGACTTTTTCAAGAGTACTTTTTCAGTATCGCTTGGGGTCTTCACTCACCCTCAGAGGAGATACAAATTCATTCTCTGAGATGTAATGGGACAGGTGGGCAGTTGTAATCTTTTCCTTTTAATTACAATAACAAGGCCACTGCAAATATTACTTACATTCTGTTAGAACTTTCCAGGTAACTCAACATTAGAATACCACGGTTTTAATTTCTATATGAGTTTTGCCTCAAATCACTAAATAAAGATAGATTGCTATCAAGCTAATATAATCTATGCCTAAAAAATTGTTATTCATTTACTCTATTCAGATGATATTTGAGAGCTTACTAAAAGACACTGAAGATGTTTCTTATCTCCAATATTGCAACAGAATTTTCTTAATAGAAAACTGAAAGAAATGTAAGTAATTCTTTTTCTGATGGTAAAAACAATACACACACACACACACACAGACTCCTAATGACAAAATTCAATCATAATCCCAAAGTACATATTAAAAAAAACATAAAACCATAAAATCCAAAGCAAAAAAGGATGACTAGCATGTTAGTAATTAACTCACAAGAATGCGAAGACAAAAAGAATTGCCAAAGTGTTTGAACTTGGCTGTGTAAATTTTGAGTTAAATTCTAAGCATTTATATATATGTGTATGTGTGTATCCATTCATTCGTTTGTGCATGTGTGCACACATATATGCATGTCTATATATACATATATTACATACATATGGGTACATGTATACTCCTTAATCTACAGAACATGGAGCATAGATTATTAGTTATGATTATGGCCTCAATTCAATCATTTATGTTTCATTTTAAAATATTAAGCAACATGGGGCGCCTGGGTGACTCCGTTGGTTAAGCATCTAACTCTTGATTTTGGCTCAGATTTTGGTCTCCGGGTCTTGAGATAGAGCCCTATGGTCAGGCTCCCTTGTTACCAGGGAGTTGACTTCAAATTCTCCTTCCCTGTCCCTCTCCCACTCTTGCACGTGTGCTCTCTGTCTCTCTTTAAAATAAATAAAGAAATCTTTAAAAAAATATATTAAGCAGTATATTTGAAAAAAGTAACTAGTTATTTATATATTATTGTACCTACAAGCCTTAACAAAATTGTCATAAAAATCATGTCTTATACCTAAGTTTTGAGTTATCTATATATTTAGAGCTGTGAAAATTACACCAAATATACTATATATATACATATATATTTGTAACTGCTTCATTCCCGATATTATCTAGTCCTTAATTTTTTAAAGTGTCCATATAAATAAGAAGTTGCTAGTTTCTTAGAACTCAAAATGAAATATTACACAATACTCATGTCTTCTTATGTATCAAAGCATATCATGAATCAAGATATTAGTAATAAGCAGTAGAATCTTTCATTTTACATTTATGTAGCCTAATTCTAGTGGATCTCATCAAACAAAATTAGGTCTTTATAAGCTCTACCAAACTTGCTTGAAAAAAGAGGGAGGAAGAGGGCACCTGGATGGTGCAGTCAGGTAAGCACCGGACTCTTGGTTTCAGCTCAGGTCCTGATCTCAGGGTCAGGAGATCAAGCCCGGCATCTGGCTCCCTGCTCAGCACAGAAACTGCTTAATTTTCTCTCTCTCTGCTCCTCCCTCCAACTGCATACCCCCCGTGCGCATACTCTCTCCCTCTCTTTCAAATAACAAACAAATATTTAAAAAAATTAAAAAGAGGGAGGAAGAACAAGCTTTTACACAGATGGATCCAGAAAGGATGACTCCATTGATGAGAGTCTTAGCTACGTTATAGAGAAAGCTGGGGAACAAGATAGTGCATCGTTGTGGCCATCATCTCTTTTTCTTATTCTGAGGACTTCAACTTGTTGGAACTTGTTTAGATTGAATGCAGCTTCACAAAGTTGTTTCTCAAATATTTCAGGACTTCCTGCGATGTAATGTTTTCCAAAAGAATGAAACTTTCTTCTTCGTGTGAGATAAATACATACAAAGCATGTCCTCCATCTTCTCCCAAAAGACATTATTAATATCATGCACTCATTTATAAGGACAGTTGAACTATTCTATTTACCTGGTTGAGTTAATGCTGCTTAAAATGTAGTGTTTTATAATAAGCACTGTTTTTGCCAAACCAGGTTCACTTTATAAACGTTTCTTTGGTTAACTTGACCCTAATTTTAACATTAGAGCGGGAAAAGTAAGAAACAAGTTTACAGAATAAATTGATTGGGATAGGGTGTAATAAAGTTACCCCCGCTCATTTTGATTAGTTCCTCAGGGTACGAAAATGCAGTTTAGTTATATTTATATAACACAAGTTACAGTCTAATCTAATTTATACCAATTTATATGTGGATAATTTTACTTAAATGAGTCCTCCAACTGCATATTTTTCTCAAACTCCGTATAACCCTCGCATGGGATAAAATTTAGAATCCCATAAATACTTTAATTTATACTTTATAAATTATATTTTAATAAATACTTTACTTCAATTTAGGAAATTGAAGGTACTCAGGAGTATTGTGATATGATAACAAGTTAGGAAATCACAATGCATAGGAAAAAAGATCTACTATATTTTCCTGCACGGCATCTATATTTCTATTTTAGATTCATTATGAGACACTCTATACATCTAATCATTTCTGTATGCCCCATCAGCAAACCAGTCCCTCCAGAGTTCACAGACTATTATGAAAATCAAACCCCTCCATCAATACAATATGCAATATACTGGCTCAAGAACGAAACCAGGAGAACGAATTTTATGCAGACTCTGAATATCAGGGCCATCGTTTTCAACATTATATGCTCTGTGTTATAGAATGATGGATACCAGATGCAAAAGGATCTGATGTTAGTGGGAAGAGGTGGTGCTCGTTGAATAGAAAAGAAAACCTTTTTAAAAAAATTAAACTATAAAAGTAGTGTATAGAAACATAGAAGGGTGAGTTCCAGGTGAGTAGGTTTTGTGTACTATTTCTAAAAAAAAAAAAGAATGAATGCCTCTCTTATTCTAGTTATTCCTGTATCTTGATTTCAAAGATAATATGGAGGCACTTAATTATCAGGGTCTTATCTCATTACTGATATATTACACTTTGAGCAAATATATATAAAAACACACATATTGATGAAATTTTGTCTCAACCACTGGTTGCAGTGATGGTAGGGAACGGTGCCCATACGCTTTCAAATCTGAGCTATGATGTGGCTCCACAGCATGACAGGAACATAAAACTGACAAAATAAGACCCATTAGAAACTCTAGGAATTGGCCTCCTTCACCTCACTGTCCATCTTAACTTATTTTTTACTATTACCAAGATACTGGCTCTATTCTATTTCTGTCTAGCACTATTTTACACCAGGAACAAAAAATATGAGGAGTGCTAGACTGGGGGAAAGAAGCCAACACAGTCTTACAGCTAGCAAAGAATCTCACTTGTACCATCTTTCCTGGACTGTTATTCTCAGGCTGCATAGCTTATTAACCACCAAGTTGGTCCAGAGGACACATTTCCTTTGAAAAGTCACTGTCCGGGCTTCCTCCTCTCCATGGTATACTTCCTTCTTCTACCGGAAGGAGCAAGATGCTTGACTTCAATAGGAACTTTTACTCATGAACATATTTGGGGTCAGATGGCATAAACTGCATCAGCTTCTGCATAAAAAAAGTATTTATAAAGAACAATTTAATTCATTTAAAATTAATAGAGCCCTGTTTTGTGCAATTCAGCAGATATAAAATGGACAAATGAGCCTTCCTGTATCCTGACAAAAGGTAGAGATATCTCTTGAAAAACTTTGTGAATTTGTTCTTGATTTTGAAGATACTGTGTCCTCTGCACAAATGGAACTATTTGAACTTTTCAGAGGAAAGCATGTATACAGTAGTTGGTGTTATACTTTTAAATTACAAATTAAAGCTGAGTTCAAATTTATACAAGTCCAAACAAGTAGAAAGACAGGAAATTACACGTAGCAAAGAACTACCACTGTCTTCAAATTTAGAGGACCAGCAAAGAAGGACATGAAGAAAAATCTTTCCTTATAGAGTCTGAAAGATCATTTTTTTAAAAGAGTTTATTTATTTATTTGACAAAGAGTGAGACAGTGAGAGAGGGAACACAAGCAGGGGGAGTGGGAGAAGGAGAAGCAGGCTTCCTGCTGGGCAGAGAGCCTGATGTGATATGGGGCTCTATCCCAGGACCCTGGGACCATGGCCTGAGCCAAAGGCAGACACTGAATGACTGAGCCACCCAGAAGCCCCTGAGTATACTCGAGGGTGTCTTAATTTTGATTCACCTTTTCAAATTCCCAGTTCAAACCTGAACCCTTAAATATATCTGCTCTTGTACTTTCCCTGTATTCCCCCACACCCCGTTCAATTCTGTCAAATCGACCTCCACTATAGTTCTTGAATCAGTCTCTCTCACTGCACATCTAGTGGTGTTCTGTTTGTTTATTCCCTCACCATTTTATCCATAAAGGACTTTCTCTGCCTTTGGTCTTCTCATCTTTGATAACACTTCGATAGAGGTCACATATTGCATTTTCAAATACCATTAACAACTTTAAAATCTCTAGATGAGTTTTTGTCACCTTCCTTCCATGACCGAGCCTTTCTCAAGAAACCCTCCAACTCTGCCCCCCAGAGGAATCTCCCTCTATCCCTCTACCTCAGCCAGAAACACCACATCACTGAGAATTGGAAGGAAGATGGCAGAGTTCCCGGAGCTCTCCCAGTCCCACGTTCACAACTAGATAACATCCATATACAAGTCAGTAAACTGGAGAGTGATCCAAAGGTTGGCAGAACTAACAGCACTAATAACTATACAAAAGAATCTGCATCTGAAAGGTTAGGAAAGACTGAAAGGCAGAGGGAGGCTGCTAGCAGAAGGGAGGGAGCTGTGCACCTGGAGGTGGCAGAGAGACTGGCCCTTGCACCAGGGAGCTCACACAGGGAAGACTCATACCCATAATGTTTGGGTTTAAAATCCAGAGGGGCTGAATTCTGTGAGTGTGTATTAGTGGGACTTGGAGCCTGGAGCTTTGTAAGTCAGCTGACTCAGCACTGGGCCAGCCTTGAGGATGAGTGATAGCTGGGTTGCAGCCCTTAAAGAGACAGCACCCTGCCTAGAAAGGGAACATTAAAACAGCAGTTTACACAACACCTGGGGCAAATGGGAGACCGATCTGTTCATGCTGATTTTGATAAGTGTTGAGGGACTTCTCTGAAAACGAGTGAGCTGGCAGGCGCCATTTTCCTCCCCTACTTCTTCAGCAGAAACACAGGGCCAGCTGTGGGAGGCGGGGCTACACAAATGCTTCCTGCCTAACCTGCTAGCAGTGTGCCAGGCCCACAAGTTCTCCTGAGGACTCTTCCACTTCAGGCTAAACTTGGCCCGGGGCTTAGGGCAAATTTTGTTAGTGCACACATCCTGCCCAGCCAAGGGATGCACAGCTGCCACCATGAAACATGCCCAGCCACCCCACCATGCCCAGGTGTACCCAGCCATTGTCTCACATCTTGCCCAGCCTCGTGCCCCCAGCCACCCTAGCCTGCAGCCTCCAGCCACCACAGTGATTCAGGAATAGAACTAGTGGCCCAGAGCACATTTTCCTAACATCCCTGCCCACTCACCAGCTTGGGTCCCACCAACACCACAGAGAGAAAGCATAGTCCACAACACGCAGAGAGTCAGTGCAGTCCACTGCATTGAAAGGAAAAGTGGCTCAGACACAACTGCAGGGCCAAAGCAACACACATGGGATAGATACTCTCCTGAAATGCCAGTGAACAGGGACACTGCACTGCAGGGCACTCCAGGACCTCTTCTTCACAAAGTCACTACTTTCAAGAGCAGAAGACATAGCTATATTCGTTAACACAGAGAAACAGACCAGAAAGGCAGAAAAAAATGAGAAGACAGAGAAACTTTTCCCAAATTAAAGAGCAGGTCAAAGCCATGGCCAGGGATCTAGGTGAAACAGATATAAGTAACATGCCTGATAGAGAACTTAAAACAATGATCATAAGAATACTCAATGGACCTGAGAAAAGAGTGGAAGACATGAGTGAGACCCTTAATACAGAGATAAGGAATAACATAACAGAGTTAAGGGTTCAATAAACAAATGAGATATATGCTTGATAGAATGAACAGCAAGATGAAAGAAGCAGAGGAATGAATTAGTGACCTAGAAGACAAAGTAATGGAAAGTAATCAAGCTGAATGAAAGAGTGAAAGAAGAATTATGCAAAATGAGAATAGATTTAGAGAACTCAGTGATTTTATCAAAATTAATAACGTTAGTATTATAGGAGTCCCTATAAGTAATATAAAAATTAATATAATTATTTATATATTATTAATATAATAATATAATAAATAAATAGATAAATTTATTTATTTAAGAGATAGAGAGAGAGCAGAGAGAGAGAGCATATAGGAGTGGTAGGGAGGAGCAGAAGAAGAAGGAGAAGCAGACCCCCCCCGCTGAGCAGCTTGATTCCTGAGATCAGGACCAGAGCTGAGGGCAGATACTTAACCAATGGAGCCACCCACGCACCCCAACTGTAGTGGATTTTAACACTCCAACTATATCAATGGACAGATCATCTAAATAGAAAATCAACAAGGAAACAATGATTTTGAATGACACACTAGAACAGATATACTCAGAACATTCCATCCTAAAAAACAGCAGAATACACATTCTTTTCAAGTGCACAGGGAACATTCTGCAAAATAGATCACATATTAGCCCATAAGACAAGACTCAACAAATTTAAGACTGAAGTCATACCACGCATTTTTCCTGACTACAATGCTACGAAACTAGAAGTCAACCACGAGAAAAAATCTGGAAAGATCACAAATACTTGGAGGTTAAATAACATGCTACTAAACAATGAAATGGTTGACCAGGAAATAAGAAATTAAAAAATACATGGAAGCAAATGAAAATGAAAACACAATGGTCCAAACTTTGGGTTGTAGAAAAAGCGGTTCTAAGAGGGAAGTTTATAGCAACACAGGCCCACCTCAAGAAGCAAGAAAAATCTCAAATAAACAATCCAACCTTACAACTAAAGGAGCTAGAAAAAGAACAAAACACAAAGCTTAAAGCCAGCAGAAGGAAGGAAATAATAAAGATTAAAGCAAAAATAAATTATAAAGAAGCTAGAAAAACAGATCAATGAAATTAGGAGACAGTTCTTTAAAAAAAAATCAATAAAATTGATAAGCTTCTACCAAATTTGTCAAGAAAAAAAAAAAAAAGGAAGGATTCAAATAAATAAAATCACAAATGAGAGAGGAGAAATAACCAAGGCCACAGAAATAAAAACAAGCTAGAAGAAATGAATAATAATATAAATAAATAAATAAATAAATTCCTAGAAACCACCACCAAAACACCAAAACTGCAATAGGAAGAAACAGAAAACTTGAACTGACTGATAACCAGCAAAGAAATTGAATCAGTAATCAAAAAACTCCCAATAAACAAAAGTCCAGGACCAGATTGCTTCACAAGGGAATTTAAAGAAGAGTTAATACCTATTCATCTTAAACTATTCAAAAAATAGAAAAGGAAGTAAAACTTCCAAATTCATTCTATGAGGTTAACATTATCCTGATACCAAAACCAGATAAAGATACCACTAAAGAAAAGAACTACAGGACAATATCCCTGATAAACACAGATGCAAAAACCCTCAGTAAAATACAAGCAAACCGAATCCAACAATACATTTAAAAAATTATTCACCATGATCAAGTGGGATTTATTCCTGGTTTGCGAGGGTTGTTTGCAAGGGTGGTTCGATATTCACAAATCAATCAACATGATACATCACATTAATAAGAGAAAAGACAAGAACCACATGATCGTTTCAAAAGATCCAGAAAAAGCATTTGACAAAATGCAACATCCATTCATGGTAAAAATCCTCAATAAAGCAGGTTTAGAGGAAATATATAGCAACATAATAAAGGCCATATTTGAAAAACCCACAGCGAACATCATTCTCAATCGGAAAAAAACTGAGAGCTTTTCCCCTAAGGTCAGGAACACAACAAGGATGTCTACTCTCACCACATTTATCCAATATAGTACTGTGAAGTCCTAGTCACAGGAATAAGACAACAAAAAGAAATAAATGGCATCCAAATCAGTAAGTAAAAAGTTAAGACTTTCACTATTTGCAGATGACATGAACTATGTATAGAAAACCGTAAAGACTCCACCAAAAAACTGTTAAAGCTGCAGGATACAAAATCAATGCATAGAAACCTGTTGCATTTCTATACACCAATAATGAAGCAACAGAAAGAGAAATTAAGAAAACAATCTAATTTACAATTGCACCTAGGAATAAAGCTAACCAAAGAGGTGAAACACCTGTACTCCAAAAACTATAAAATGCTGAAAAAAGAAATTGAAGATGATACAAAGAAATGGAAAGATATTCCATGCTCATGGATTGGAAGAGCACATATTGTTAAAATGTTTATACTACCCAAGCAATCTACACATTTAAAAGTAATCCTGACCAAAATACGAAGAGCATTTTCACAGAACTAGAGAAACAATTCTAAAATTTGTATGGAACCACAAAAGACCCTGAATAGCCAAAATGATCTTGAAAAAGAAAAGCAAAGCTGGAGGCATCACAACTCCAGACTTCAAATTATATTACAAAGCTGTAGTGGTCAAAACAATATGGCACTGGCACAAAAACAGACACATAGATCAATAGAAAAGAATAGAAAACCCAGAAATAATCTGACAACTCTATGGTCAATTAATCTTTGGAAAGAATATCCAATAAGAAAAAGAATGTCTCTTAAACAAACGATGTTAGGAAAACTGGACAGCAACATGCAAAAGAAAGAAACCAGACCACTTTCTTACACCTAAATAAATTGAAAATGGATTAAAGACCTAAATCTGTGACCTGAAACCATAAAATTCCTAGAAAAGAACATAGGCAGTAACTTCTTTGACATTGGCCATAGTAACTTCTTTCTAAATATGTCTCCTGGGGCAAGGGAAGCAAAAGCAAAAGAGAAACTACTGGGACTTCATCAAAATAAAAAGCTTCTGCACAGCAACGGAAACAATCAACAACACTAAAAGGCAACCTACAGGGGTGCTCATGTGGCTCAGCAGGTTAAGCTTAAGTGTCTGCCTTCAGCTCAGGTCATGGTCCTGGGGTCTTGGGATGGAACAGGGGGCCTGCTTCCCTCTCTCTCCCTCTGCCTGCTTTTCCCCTTGCTTGTGCTCTCTCTCTCTCTCTCAGTCAAATTGATAAAATCTTAAAAAAAAAAAAAAAGCAACCTACAGAATAGGAGAAGATTTTGCAAATGACATATCTGATAAAGGGTTAGTATCCAAAATATATAAAGAACTTGTAAAACTCAACACCCCAAAGCCAAATAATCCAAGGAAAAAATGGGCAGAAGACATGAACAGACATTTCCCCAAAGGAGATATCCAGACCCAACAGACACATGAAAAGATGTTCATCATCAGTGATCATCAGGAAAACGCAAATCAAAACCACAGTGAGATATCATCTCACACCTGTCAGAATGGCTAAAACCAACAACACAAGAAACAACAGGTATGAAAGAGGATGTGGAGAAAGGGGAACCCTCTTACACTGTTGGTTGGAATACAAACTGGTGCAGCCACTCTGGAAAACAGTATAGAGATTCCCCAAAAAGTCAAAAATAGAACTAGTCTATGATCTAGCAATCAGCACTACTAGGTATTTACCCAAAGACTATATAAACATTAATTCAAAGGGATATATGCACCCCTATGTGGATAGCACCATTATTTACAATAGCTAAGATATGGAAGCAGCCCAAGATCCATTGACTGGTGAATGGATAAAGAAAATATAAGATAAAAAAAAAAATTTAAAATTAAAAAAAGAAAATATAAGATATATATGCACATATATATGTATATGTATGTATATTTACATATATATTATGCACACATATTTATGTGTGTGTGTGTATATATACATGTATGTATATATACTATTACTCAGACATGAAAAGGTATGTACTCTTGCCATTTGCAATGACATGGATGGAACTACAGAGTATAATGTTAAGCAAAAGGAGTCAGTCAAAGACAAATACCATATGATTTCACTCATATGTGGAATATAAGAAACAAAACAAACAAGGAAAGGGGAAAAAAGAGAAAGAGAAACCACGAAATAGACTCTTAATATTAGAGAAGGAACTGATGGTTACTAGAGGGGAGGTGGGTGGGGAGGTGGGTGAAATAGGTGATGGGGATTAAAGAGCACACTTACCACGATGAGCACTGAGTAATGTATAGAGTTGTTGAATCACTATGTCTAATATAACTCTGTATGTTAACTAATTGGAATTAAAATAAAAACTTAAAAAAAGAAACACCACACCTATTAAGCTCATGCCTTAAATACCCTTTCCACCCTACCCACTGCACTGGAAATACTTGTCCAAATGGCAATCACAACACTCCTTGACTGCCCAAGTTTGGTGAAGCTTCTCATAGGGCTGTGGACAGCTTTTTAGGTTCTTAGACTGTACAAATACCTCAACTGCAGTAGTACTTGAGGGCACTGACCTTACTGAAGTCAGCTTGAGATCCAAAGAGCTCCATTAACTGTACCTAGAAAGTGCATTCCAAATGTAAGCTGAAAGGATGGATGAAAAGTGGTGTATTTGGAGAAATAATATGGGATGGGGAGGGGAATATCCATCTTCTGGCTCCATCTGCCTTATGCCCCAACCCATTCTTTCTTCTACCCCTCTAATGAAAAATGGGCATTTCATATTCTACAAGCTATAACCCTCAGGCCAAATTGGGCTCACTCTCTGTTTTGCTGTGACGCATACACAAGAAATGTTTTTTTCACTTTTAAATCATAAAGAAACAGTGAAAACAGTATTTTGAAAAAAAAGAAAACAATATTTTGTGATGTAAAAAAATTAAAAATTAAAATTTCTGTGTCCATAAATAGAGTGTTATTAGAACATGGCCCTGCTCATTCATTTACATATTGTCTATGGTCACTTTTTCCCTACAAAAGCAAAGTTGAGTCGTTGGGACAGAGGAGGTCTTAGGATCAGCAAAGCTAGAAATAGTTATGGGCCCTTATAGCTTTAAGATGCCCAGTCCACAGTATCACGCGCCTTCCCTGACTAGCCGAAGCACCAAGAGAATACAAGAACAGGAAGGCCCTGATGGGCAATGGCATTGGTTCTCTCAGGCTTATCATGAAGGATATAAAATAATCACCAAAGCTCAGGTACTAGCTTGCATGTGATGCCTATCAAACATCTGAAAATGTTTTAAACCGAGAAAGGTGATTTTAAAATCCAATTTCAGGATATTGTTGTGCCCACTACCGTTAATTTATTAAAAATAATGGGACCAGAAGAAAAACACAAGAGAGAATTTGAACCTGTGCAGTCAACGTTAGGTGTTATTTTCCACTCCAGCTATCATTTTGCAGCTCTCCACAGAACAGAGACTATAAAATTTTTCACATTTCTCTTAAACTGTAGCACCCCAAAGGGTGCACGCCTAAGAAGACCTCACTATTGTTGAAAGTAATAAAAGAACTATGTTCTGGATCCTGTTCAACCAATGGGTCTGGTTAAAATTCTTGTCTATTTACAAAGTGGATTCATATTGTTTACTACCTTTCTTTTGAAATGCAGTGCATCTTTGCATTAATCATCCCCTATAACTTAATTCAAGAATAATTTTAGGGGCACCTGGGTGGCTCAGTGGGTTAAGCCTCTGCCTTCAGCTCAGGTCATGATCTCAGGGTCCTGCGATTGAGCCTCGGGCTCTCTGCTCAGCGGGGAGCCCGCTTCCCCCTCTCTCTCTGCCCTACTTGTGATCTCTTTCTCTCTGTCAAATAAATAAATTAAATCTTTTAAAAAAGAATAATTTTAAAATATAAGTGTTTCTCACCCAAACTTAACTCATTGCTTCCAAATTTCTGTGACTCAGTCATGAAAAGTAGTGGGTGAACTACTTTAAACATGGTTACATTTTTGCTGATCTTTTCTTTCAATATTTAAAAAAGGTTAATATTGTTTCTCATGATCATAGGCAAGGATATACAGAGACAGTAAGTACATCTTTCTCTAGTTCTCAGTGGACAGGGATTTTCCAAAAGAATCTGTCTTTACACTCCCTCCTGTTTCTATTCTGCCAAAATCTCGCTCTCACACTCTCATGGGTCTAGCAATGAAGTGCAAAATGAGAGAAGTATTTCAATGGCACTTGAGCCACATTCATTGAAAGAGGCTCTCCCTCATCAGTGAGGCAACACTCCAGCCTAAATGGGCACTAGAATCTCCTGACCTTTAAACTGGGACACAACACTCCTAAGCTGAATCTCATTCGCTCCTTGCACCCACTACCCTATTTATCCCCCGGGCCCTTTCAGTTTTATTGGTTTGCTGGCTTCTCCCTCTACTTAGGTATCTAGATTTCTGATTATTTCCTTGAAGAATTAATTTACATTTATATACCAGATAAGGCATTAGTTCTTACTCTGCTAAGAAGTTCTGCAAATCATTTCTATGCTCATGGGTCAAGGGGTGTGTTAGGGAGGGTTGGGTTCTAGTAGCTTTCTAATATTGGATATATAATTTCTTTTTATCATTTTGTTCTCTCTTTTATATCACTAATAAAGATGTTCAATCAGACCTCATTTGAAGCTGATCTCTAGACATCACCCACCAAATCGTTACATTTTCATCTCTGATTGCCCTTGGGTATTACCACCTCTTAACAAGCTATTTCACTTCCACAGAGTGAAAAACAGGTTGCGGGAAGCATCGCACAGAGCTTTTTTAAATGTTGTTTGTTCTCATATTCAGACTACAATAAAGGCTTTTCAATGAGCATGAGTACAAGGACCAGACTAGGCTGCTACATCAAAAAATAAATTTAAAACATAAAGTGAACAGCAGAATGAGAATCATCGTAAAAGAACACTAAGGGCTGGCCTGCTTTACCATCTAAATATTACCAGTCTAGATGACATGAGAATCATGCTAAAAATAGCATGAGAAAGCATCACCTTGCATTTTCTAGTTGCCATACGCGAGCCATTGAACCTGAAAATTTTTCTAACGATGCAGCTCAGATGATTTACAAACCTCAAACAATTTTATTTGAACTATGCCATGTACCCAGTGTAATCAAAATATATAGAGAAGAGAGATCATAATGATAACCTCGCTAGTCCCTTATGCTAAACTAGCCTCTAGTTATCAATATACATACATACATATATACATACATAACAACTTCTTTGTAAATCACACTGTCTCTTACATCCAAGTGCTCTTGGGAAACTAACACCTGCCACCCTTAACACTTTCTCATTAGATGCTTCTCTAAAATCTCAAGAGTACTATAATTAGTTGCTTTGTCAAACAAACAAAAATGTGATTTGGATGCTGTGAAAAAGATCAGCTCAGACAACATTTTGGATATAATGTCTAATATCACCTCTTAGCTTGATGGTCATCACAAACATCACCAAACTATAAGAGTGGCTAAATGGTTTTTTTTTTTAATAAGTGTTCACTGGGGATATTCTCACCATTTCAGTTGTATCTTAATAGTTCATCAAACACTATTAAAAAAAAAAGGACTATTTCAGGTAGTGAAAATTTAGCAACTTCTTTGTCTAAAGCTTTGACAATGTATAAGACCTAATTTGCAAAGGAGCCAAAGTAGTATGAAGACCTTTCTTGTCTGCCTTTTCCCCCCCATTAAAAACAGAAGGTATTAATCACCCGATTTCAAAGGCAGCTGACTGATGCTATTCACTGAGTAGGGCATTCTCACTAATGTGGCCCCATGAATAACTCTCAAGGCTTTTATTATGGCTCTGAGTAGACTCTTAGCAGCACAGTCTCCCTTTAGCAAACCCTCATCCCCTCAGGCTCCGAAAGGATTATAGATAGTGGCTGAAAGAAAGCATCATTGGTCAAAACAAAAGTTTTTAAGGAGACAAAAAATGGGAGTAAAGTGGACATATTGGAGACAAGTCATGATTCATGGCCTGTACTGTGTTCTGCCTCTCTTTATCTTACTCAATACACTCTTTAGTTTTACTGCTGGATAAGAGGGGACCAGCCCAGTGCACTTCTCCTAGCAACCAATGTCAGTCAGCGAAGAAGGCATGTCATCTGCTCAAAGGGAAAACGGAAGAATTTGGGGTCATACAAAGCCAGACACATGTTCTTTTGCATTTGATCCCAAATTGATTATCAAAAAGGATTCAGTAAATGCTAAATAATTCTGTTTTATGTGAATGTTAACAATCCATAGAACTAAATATCAGCTTGTCAATTTGCTAGATAGTAGAGTTTCAAATGCTGGTCCAATTCATTTCATTAAATGTTCATTTTTTCACTTTTTCAACATCCCCCCTCCCCACCTCTACCCCAACCTCTTATCCTTCACAGAGACTGACCCTCCCAGGTACATCCTTGCACCTCCTGGACTAGTTCTAATACAAATATTACATGTAAACTCCTATAGGACCCCATGTTCAGGAACTTAAATTGAATCCTAAGACAGACTATAGAAACAAGTGCTTGGTTGTCTGACGGCACATGCCATCTTTAGCTGCTGCTTAGAAAGATCAAAACCATTTTCTGAAAAGAAAAGTTGAACCAACTTGGAAGTGAAGCTTAACGCAATAAGACACATTTAGTGGGAGCCTCAAAAATCTGGAGTTTCAGAACATCCAACTGATGAACATCACAGGTGTTACAGTTTCACTGAAAAGAACAATAATAATTTATAGCCTGGAAAATGTTCTTAAAATAAAAGTTGTCTGTTGGATTGTGAGTAGAGGGCAGGCATCAAACAACTCGAGTTTATTCATATCTTACAGCCATGTGTGTATGGAACAGGGGAAGAGGAGGGATCTTTGCCCAAACTCTGTACCCACATGTTGTACATATTTTTCTCATTCTTTTTTCCTTTCATTTTGCATTACAAGTTGACATTGTCCAGGCTTTCGAATCACAAAGGCAGATTGAAACACTTAAAAACAGACTTAGCTACAGAATCACCTACATGTTTTCATGATGGTGAGCGAGGAACTCCCCAGTTAAATCTGTTAGCACTTCTTTTCTGGGGAAATTATTAAACTGCATTTGTGAGGAGAAAAGGATGCAGAAAAATCAACTGAATGATGGCTGAAGATTTGCGAGTTGAGGGCTCAGGTACCATGGAAATACTCTTTACCGTTAGTTTTTAACTCTTGAGAATATCACTACAGTGAAAAAAAGTAGTTCTGGGACCATCAAATTCATGTTGTAACTCTTCACGGTCCATTTTGCATGAAGAAAAAAGTACCGGGGAATTGCTCAGTTGCCTGGCATTTTCTTTTTCAAAGGTTACATCCTTCTTACTCAGTTTCTCTTCCAATCAACGATCCAGGTGGGGAGGGGTTCACGTGATTAGCACTTGGATGATGGCTTCTTGCTGTAGTTGTTGACATTCTAAGGTATTTTAGAATAGACAAGCTGTTGCATATTTAAGGAGTGGAAGGTGAAAAGCCTTCCCTAGTTTAAAAGATCAACAATGAACTTCGTCCTCAATAACTACACTGTTATTTGACAATACATTAACAGTCACTTTAAAATAAAGATATAAACACATCTTAGAATGCCTGTTGCCAGGTTCATCCTGAATTTCCCTTAATTTAATGTTACCCTGAAAACTATATTCTATAATTATCAGATATGCCTAAATGATTTAGTTTAACTGTATTTTAGCATTTGCTAGTATTTGGAAATAAATATTACAAAACTTTAAAGTGTGGCCATAACCTCGATTTATAAAATTTATAACCTTTTAAGATTTTTATTAATTTATTTGACAGAAAGAGACACAGTGAGAGAGGGAACACAAGCAGGGAGAGTGGGAGAGGGAGAAGCAGGCTTTCTGCTGAGCAGGGAACCTGATGCAGGACTTGATCCCAGGACCCTGGGATCATGACATGAGCCAAAGGCAGACGCTTAATGACTGAGCCACCCAGGTGCCCCTATAACCTTTTCTTATAAAGAAAACTTCTTCGTTTAATTTTTTTTTTGAAAATCAAAAATTCTTTTTTTGATCAAACCTATGAACATTTTTTATGTTTTTATTTTATTTTATTTTATTATGTTATGTTAGTCACCATACACTACATCATTAGTTTTTGATATAGTGTTCCAAGATTCATTGTTTACAATAAACTATGAACATTTTGATTGTTTGTAACTTGTATAGGTTTTAGACAAATCTTCTACACAAAGTTTCAACTGGTGGTTCCTTGTTTAAACTTGAAAAGACATGTAATGGCATAGTTGAGTTATATTCCATGTTCTCCAGTTCATTTCCAAAAAGACTTGGGACCAAAAACTAGGGGAAACGATCCCACATCAATCCTTTTGGTGGAAATTAAAAAGTGGCAATTAACTCTGTCTCCTGAGCTGAAACTGCTGGGTTGCATATGGTTCTAGTTACAGTGCCATAAAGTAAGTATATTGGCTTAAGACTATTGTTTTCTCAATATTATTATTTTTAATTCAATTCATTAATAAAGAAACAATGGGTTCTACTGGTCATTAATGGATAAAAGTGGATGTAAATCATAAGACTAGTGAATTTTGCCTATCATTCATAATCACGTCATGAAGGCCACACCAAAACACAGGGTTATACCCTATGTGGATTGGACAATAAACTGATTATTTTCAAAGACAGATGTATATGGTTCTGGATAATTTTTTTTCAGGCTAAATTTTCTCCTCCAACTGTACTCAAACATAATCATAAATGATAAAACCTTAAGCTAAATTACTTACGATAACAGAATTTAAGGCTAAGTGGATTCTGGAGATTACACAGTAAAGTAAGGATCTAAAGTAATACAATTAATTAGCAGGAAAGCAAAAGCTGTAGTCTAAAGCTTCTGGCCACCCGAAGTGCATGGTCTTCCACCATCGTAATGATATTGTTTTACTCAGATCATCCCTTCCGATATATACAACCACTCAATATGGAAATCTAATTGATGGATAATTGTCAAAATTATTAGAATCAATATCCATACTAAATGAAAGAAAGATAAGTGGACTAGAGAAAAAATATGAGAGCAGACTGAATGTTGATTTTTAAAAAATTCCTTTCTGTACTAGGAGTGTTTACTTAGAACAAGGTAAATTTGTCTTTTACAATATTGATCTTCATGGTACTCTGTACCAAAAGCACCAAGTAAAAAATATTTTGAATAATATGAAAATCAGTCAATATGAATCAAAATGCAGGTTTATATGAGTATGCTCTATTCGTTAACAGATTGCTATTTCTAGTAGGCCTCTCTTGTTTATTCCTTTAATTCATAACGCCACTCACTTGGGAATCCCATTTGTTCTGTAATCAGCATATTATGCAATGGAAACACACCTGTCATAGCACGTTTGTCACAGTTGCATAGGTGTGGCCACAGATGATTGCCCTTAAGAGGCAACAGAAGTTCTTAATCAGTCACCTGAAGACCCATGCTTGAAAGATTATATGAAAATTATCATGAAATGCATCTCGAAGTTCATACTTAGTCTGAACTTAGTTCATACTCTTAAACTTACTTGTAGATGCTACTGGAAAGGGAATAGTGATATAATAAAAATAATAATAAGTGGGCGCCTGGGTGGCTCAGATGGTTAAGCATGTGCCTCTGGCTCAGGTCACAATCCCAGGGTCCTGAGATCGAGTCCCGTGTCGGGCTCTCTGCTCAATGGGGAGCCTGCTTCTCCCTCTGCCTCCGACTGTCTCCCATGAATAAATAAATAAAATCTTAAAAAATAATAAAAATAAGTAACACTTAAGTGGTGCTCATTAAGCACCAGGTACATATAATTTCTCTATACATATATATGTGTGTGTTTTCCTATATATATATACACATTTATTCCTCATACCAACTGTTATGAGATACATATTATCACTATGCCTATTTTACAGATAAAAAGGCATAAAAAGTTTAAATTATTTATTCAGACTCACTCAGTAGTGTTTGTTGACTGACTGTCTTTCAATAATCTTATACTTTGTGCCTCATGGAGAAACTATGTTACAATTCAACTAGATTTCTTGCCTTTCTCTTAGCACACCTTTGTCATCTCAGTGCATTCCTCCTATTGTTCTTTCTGCTTTAATGCAATTTCCAATCTTTCTGCCTATTAAAACCCCAATCTTCCTCTAAGTATCTATTTGATCTTGACTTCCCCCAGAGTGCACCAACTGGAAATCATCTATTCCTTCTCTGAGTTCTCACACTATGATGTATATATCTTCAACCATTTATTGGACACTACTTTTGCTTTAGTGACTCAAACATGTGTTATCTTCTCTTCTAAAGAGTGATCTTGTTGAAGGTGGGAACCATTTCACAGGTCATTATGTTCCTCACAGAGCCCACAGCCAATTGCCTTGTTTATAAGTGATGCTCAATAAGCATGTGCTAAATCAAATAAATAACCTCAACACATCTCAAGCTATTTCTCCTGTTGACATGTTCAGAAAATAGCTGGTCATTTCAGGAACAAGAGTCTGGAAATCTTTTAAAAGAGTTCCAGGGCTGAGAAGTTGGAAAGAGTCTCTAAAGAGAAGCATGGTATAGAGATAAACATCTCTGGACCACAGTTACAGCTCTACCATTAAGTAGCAAAAGGATCTGTGACAAGGCACATAAAATCTCTGAGCTTCAGTTCTCCATGTGTCTAACCAATGACAGAGCTGTACCGCACAATTGCAAAAACTTCTAGCTCTGAGGTGCTATCATTCCATGATTTATACTGAGTATTATTGAAGTTTCTGCTAAAAGTGAAAAGTTCAATTTGGGTTAATTTCATTTGTAAGACTTTACAGGGTGATTGGAGAAGACTTAGAAGACAATCACTGAAGGGATTAGAAATTAGTACATATGGAAATTTAAGGTGTATTATTACAATATAAAATTGTTTCACTATAAAACATCATACCCAACTCATAAAGACCACCCAATGTTTTCTTTCCAAAGCGAATTAAAATATATTCACCTTATACATTGCCAGTAGGAATGTAAAATGGTACAGTTGCTTTGGAAAACAGTCTCGCAGTTCCTCAAAAGGTTAAACATGGAGTTACCATATGACCCACCAATTCTACTCCAGGTATACACCGAAAAGAAATAAAAATATAGGTGCGCATAAAGATTAGTACACAAATGCTCACAGCAGTAATATTTATAATAGCGAAAAAGTGGAAACAACCCAAATGTCCATGAATTGATTGATTGAAAGGATAAATGATATGGAATAGTACTCTGCAATAAAAAGTAATGAAATATTGATATGTGCTACAACATGGCTGAGCCTTGAAAACATTAGACTAGGGGAAAGAAGCTAGTCACAAAAGACCATTTAGTACATGATTCTATCACATGAAATGTCCAAAATAGACACATCTACAGAGACAGAAAGCAGACTAGTGGCCTTCCAATGCTGGCAGAGGGGTGGTGGATGAGGAGTAGAATATAGGGTTTCTTTTGTTGGATAACAAAAAAGTTCTTAAATTAGATTATAGCGATGGTCGCACAATTCTGTGAATATGCTAAAAACCCCTGAGTTGTATACTTTATGGAGGTGAAGTGTATGGTATATGAATTATATCTCAATAAACTTGCTGGGAGAAAGAAATATTTAATTAGTAAAATTGAGGGATGTCTGTGTTGGCCCTTATCTCAGTTTAAAAAATAATAATAATAATAAATTATCCAGTTAAGACCCCTTTCGATTTTATTCTTAAAATCGAAAGTAGGTCTATAAAGAGGGTCAAACCTGCCTAATTCCTGACTATACTTCGGTTTAATGTCAATAATGAGAAACGGGGCCCTGGATATGATGATTGCAACAACAGATAGGGTAGGCCAATGCCCACTACTGAGGTGTTACTTTTAATCTTCCTCTTCTTTTTCAATTATTAATGAGACATCTATTTGGAGACTAATATTAGAAGTAATCCACTTAATTCTATCTCTAAAAATTCACTTTTCAGTTGTTAATGCATACGTGGAAAGCGGCCCTAAACATACAGAGAAGTCTCAACTTCTAAACCAGATATCATTATATGAGTCAACGTTCCTTAGTGAGGAGGGAACATGTATGCTCCTATTAAGGGACATCAGAATCATTTAAAGGAGTTCCCTATTTATACACATACCGTTCAACAATGTGCTAAAAATACAGCAAGTGTTAGTGTGGGGTGTGGGGGAGAGTGACCATGAAAACCACCATTACAGAAAATATTCTTGGTTGATGGAAAAAAAGCCCATCAGAGCGAATTGTCAATTCTCTATCTTCTGCCATGTGAAAAGCAGAACATTAAATCACCGAAAATCACGATGTCATTTGTGTCAAAATACACATGTTTGAGAACCCTCTCTGTCTTTCACTAGACTCACAAACACAGGTGCCCACACAAAGACCCCAAAATAAATAAATAAACCTTGCTCGAATGGTAAATGTCTCATGTGTTGAGAAGGGCATGAATATAAACATCTCAAAAGCACTCCATGAGCACATTTTAATTTACTCAACAAATAGTTGAGTATCTACTATGTGTCATCCAGTGCTCTAGGCACTAAAGGAACATTCTTAAGCATGACAGACAAAACTAAGTCTCTGCCCTAGGAGCTCAGTGGAAGAGTCAGACAATAAATAAACATTTCTACCTATCTATTGTTGGGAGAAAATTTTCCACGAGCCTTTCATGTTTCTGCACATCTTGCTAACAGAGCCACTAATACTCTTTTCCTCCAAACGATCTTTTCAATTACACTTATATGCCAAACAGTCTTCTAAAATTAGTGGTGGACTCTCTTGAGAGCAGAAGGCAGATCTGCTTATTATTCAATATAGTCAAGGCAATATCTTCCTCTGGGGCAAAGGTTAGGCATTTTCCTTACTGCCTGTTATAAAATATTCAGGTTCCCAAGATCAGGCTTTTTCAGCCATGTGACTAACCCACTATGTGTGCGTTGTCTCCCTCAGCCGCACTACACTGCCTCCAAATCACTTCAGGGACAAGGTAGATTGAAACGAACCTAACATCATGCTGGTTGCTCTGACATAACAAATGAAGTCCATCATCTCTGATCCAGATGTCTCATTTCTCCTCCCAGCATTCATGAAATTGTGGCACTCTTAAATTCTTAGCTGGCAAGTAGAGTAAGGTGTCCGCCCCCTCATTGCTGTTTATACACACACACACACACACACACATACGCATGCACACACGTACTTCCAGGAGGTGATAAGTGTTATGAAAAAACATTAAGACAGGTAAAGGAGGCAGCTCAATACCATTTCAAGGGAAGTAATTTAGATAGGGATGCTCATATTTCCGAAGAGATGTTATTAGATAGGGACTTATTAAATCAGTTGAAAGATTTGCCCACACAAAAATCTGAGGAAGCACATTTCAGTGAGCAGAAAGAATAAATGCAAAAGCCCTAAGTCAGAAACAGAACATCAAAAAGGAAAGTTTTAAATCTAGGTGGGGGGTGTGAGCAGATGAGATCAAAGAGGCAGAGAGGGGCTTGAATAGTCTTGTAAACCATTGTGAAGAGTTCTGAGTAGATGCCATTACATGATTCTGGGCAAGAAGCTACCATTTTCTTATTTATATAAGATATAAATATATATATAAATTTATTTATATATATATATCTTTATATATATAAAGATATAAATTTATTTATATAAGACCTTTTAAAAGGTCCCTCTGGCTACTGTGGAAAACTAGTGGGATGGGGTAAGGTGCAGGGATTGGAAGAGCAGCAGTGGAAGCTAGATAATCATTTCTCAGGCTATTATAATAGTCCAGTTTTTTTACCAGGATGATAGTGGTAAAATAGTAAGAAATGTTTGGTATCTTATTATTTGGAAATGCATCAAACAATGTAATAGATGGGATGGGAGATGGATTAAATAGGGGATGGGGATTAAGGACAGCCCTTGTGATGAGCACAAGGTGATGTATGGAAGTGCTCAATCACTATATTCTACACCTAAAACTAATATAACACTGTGCTAGCTAACTGGAATTAAAATAAAAACTTCATAAAAAAATATACTGGATGCTTAGAAGAATGGATAAATGGATAGCTATGTGGTAATCAGGTACAGTAAAATAATGCTAGAATCTAGGAGTGGATATCTGAGTGTTCACTATACAATGCTTTCAACTTTGCTGTATGTTTGAAAATGTTTAAAATAAAACGGGAAAAATCACAAATATACATATAAAATCATTGGTATCAAGATATATTTCAAAGTGTTCACTCACATGATGGATATTGACTATGAGAATAAGTCAAGAATGATTTCTAGTTTTGGGCCATGAAAAGCTCTGTGAATAATGATCCATTTACTGAGCTGGAAATGACTAGAAAGAGAAGAAGATTCTATCCTCAGCCTGAGTTTAATATTTTTTTTTTAAATTGAGATATAATTGACATATTATATTACCTTTAGATATGCAACATAATGATTTGATAATCTGTATAGATTGCAAAATGATCATCACAGTATGTCCAGTTATATCCAAGTTTGATATATTCTTATTAGATATCAGGCAAAAATGTCCAGTAGTCAGCTGGATATGTGAAACACTGTTCCAGGCACTGGAGATACAACAGTATATAGAAGAGCCAATGGAAGCTATATTCCCCCACACAATGATTTATAGCAAGGTGAGACTCATCAGCATTAAGATGGATTTAAAACCCATGTGACTAGGTAAGAATTCTTAAGGATTAGATGCAAATGGAGGAGAAAGCACTAAGAATTGGGGCCTAGGTTATCCCAAAACAGTTTTGAGTTAGAAATAGGTATTTGGAGTGAGTATACTAAATATTAGATGCTATATTAGATCTCTGTGATGGAATAACATATACTTAAAACATTGAAAGAAATTATGGGAATTCCCCCTTAAAAGACTTTATGTAATCATTCATTCATGCTTTATTCAATAATTTAAAAAAAGAAAATCAATATCAATATCAATGCATTAATTTAGATTGGTAGGTCTATACCTGGAAACACTATAAGATGCTAACAATATTTTTCTTCAGAAATAAATCTATAAAATGGCACTCTGTAAATTCCCATTGTCTGTTTGAACTCAGATCAGTAGACTTCTGTTTGCCTAACTGGTAAAAGATAGGATCTATGCTAAATAAGTTTGCATAAAGTTATATAGTATTATAACTTTATGGATATATTTGGATATATCCAAAGGTAGAACATTATTAACATATCTCCTTTAAAGGCAGATTTTCTAAATTGTTGCTCAAGAAACATATTTTCTCCACTCTTTAAATGTTTCTCTAATTCTTTCCACCGTGTCCAAAAAAAAAAAAAAAAAAGGAGGAAAAGAAAAAGAAAGAAATGAAGGAGAAAGAGAAGGAAGAAGAGGAAGAGGAGGAGGAGGAGAAGGATTGGAAGAGGAATAGAAGGAGAAATAAGTAAATGGAAAATCTTTTTTTTCCTAAAACTCAAAAAACCAGATTGCACATCAGAAGTCAATGTGTATCGTACAGACTGTGGGAACTACTGAAGCAGATATCACTAGACACACACCTCTCACATAACTAAGTTCCTTTCATTACTATATATGTATCCCAGTATATGCAATGTGCATATATAGCAATATTTTGATTGTCTAAGATGCTATTTTATACAAGCTGCTCAGGGATGAGATAACCAGAATTGTTATTAACATTATTTTGTATAATCTTGATTTTTTTTTCTTCCTTTAAGATACTCTTTTTTATATTCTAAGGAATCCTTTTGGTTTATGGTCCACATGTTGCCTAGAATCAAAGGTTATTCAAACAAAGCCAATTGGAAGTGATATTACTACATAGTTGCAAGAACAAATTTCAGGTTACTTATATGCAATTTAAGTTCTGAAATGGACTACATATGGCTATGATAATGAGCCCATTACTAAAAGAAACACTTTAGCAAAATGTATAAACCTGTATGAGATTATGCATCTACACTATGCACACACATTATTGTTATTTCCCCAAATATCCTATGTGCCATTTTCATTTAAGAATAGTTAAAAATTAAAGATAAGAACATTATTCTCGTTTTAAAAACATTTTTTCACAATTATTGCAAAATTACTAAATTGACACAATGCACAGGAAATTGATGTAATTAAAAAGCATTACAGTAATTTTTGTTTAGTTCCCTGTAAATTCCTGTAAAAACATAGTTTCACCTAAAAATAAAGAAAATCTGGAGAACAAAAGCTAAACTCAAGACATATTTTCCTATGGAACAGTAAAGAAAAATATGCATGTGGTTCACGAATCTGTATTAAATGAGAAAATCCTTATTTATATCCCAAATAGAAAAGTTTGTCTGTAGTTCTCAACTAACTTAATGTTTATTCTCTATGGATTCCTACAGACACAAGATACTGAAAAATCATAAATAATATTAGCACATATCTCCTAGGAGGAGGCAAAACTCCAACATTTTTCATATACTATAAAAATGCACATATAAATAACCCACCAAGCAAATTTCAATGCAAATCTATGTATCATTTGTCACTGAATAAAATTAATTTCTGTGTCTAGCACAAGGATAGTCAGTATATCTTTGAAATGGTACAAGCTTCTCTAAATTTGAAATTCATGGGGAGAATAAGCACACACTTCTAAGAAGGATAATAAGTAAATAGAAATCATAGAATCCTGGAAGAAAAAGAGCTTAGAGATCCTACAAGCCAACCCCCTCATTATATATGTGAAGGCTCCGTCCCAGTGTGTTGAAATAGCCTAGAGGGCAGTGTTGTCTACATCCCAAATTTTCAGCAATCCCCATGGAGAGGCTGTCATCATTCTGGAGTAAACCAAAGGCAGTTCAATGTCAAATGTATGCTTTATGTACTCATTCAGTAAGTGTCCACAGCTTCTTCTGCTTTAGAAGTAGTAGATGCTAAATACAAAAACCAGTTTCGCACACACAAAAATTTACCATTACCTTTTCAACTGGGCATTTTCACTACATTACCATGAATTTTGCAGCATAATTGTATCCAGACATAAACTTCCCCCTTATCCTATAATATTAAATCAAAACAAAGGTCCTAGGTGTATCTCTGGAGCAGGAGGGGTGAGATAGTGGGAGAAGGAAGAAAAGAAGGGAGAGAGGAAAAGAAGGGAGGGAGTCAGGATGGGAGGGAGGGAGAGAGGGAAGGAGAGAGATGATGTCTTTCTACTGCTGTTCTAGCAAGCTAGTTAATTGCATTTGTTTCATATATCTCCAAACACCCTGGTACATTAATTACATTCTGTAACACCAAGCTCTTCTGATTCCCTCCGTCGCTTCCACTGAGCAATTTAATTGTATTCCTCTTAGCTACATACTAATTCAAAAAAGAAAAAGAAAGAAAGAAAAGAAAAAACAACTTGGTGATAATTCTGTAGTCTAATATATAGTTTATACATGCATTCCTGGCATGGAAATATGTAAATTCATGGCTTATGAGGATATATTACCCAAAAAGTTCTATCAAAGTCTTCTTATCATGATAATCAAACACATTTAGAAATATGTAAGCCTTTTGGTTTGGGCAATGTAAATGTATTATAAAGGTAAATGTATTGAAGAAGAAAATGTATGGTGACTGATTAGGTATGATTATGGATGTTGACACAGTGTGATTCACAGTGATTAATTCCTAAACATCTACTACTTCGAAGGGAAAAAGAAAAAGCAGTGTGCCCACATGAATGCCTTGCCTCCTATTGCTGGGGGCAAAGGTACTCATGTAGTCGGTGATTGAAAACAGCCACTTGACAGTAGGTAAACTCATCCGTACTGCTTCATGTTTATAGAAAGTCTTCCTGTTTGTATCTTCCGATAGAGTTCTGTGCAGCAGCAGCTGCCAGGAACAAAGTTAGCTCCTACAGGCGGGCAAAAATAGGCAGTGTCCCAAAAAATGAATTCATCCACAATGAAAATGCTGAAGGAAAGTTTATATGGCAACAAGCTACTATGGTGGCTCAAATATTTGGACTGACACACAGATTCTTTACAAGTACGATAGTTACAAATCTAAAGTCCGACAATCCACATTTTCAGGAAAAACAACAACAATAACAACATGCTCGACTCTTCTCTTTATACACATTCTTTCCATTGATTTAAAAATTAAAGTTAATACCGAATGTTCTTTCAACTTTCTTCTTATAAACAAACAAAAAAACATGTTAATGATTACTTCCACACATCATTCAAAAGAGCTACAAAAAAAAAAAAAAAAAAAAAAAAAGATTTTGCAATCCTGGCACCAGAAACTGACATCCTGTGAAAATATCCCAGGAAACCAAATCTGAACAAAAGACAGGAGAATCGGAGGCAGAATGCTGTCTGCTTGACAGACTGACTCAACCTAAAGGGAGACACCTACAGCACCTGTTTCAGATCCCCATTGTGTTTGCCACTGGGGACTGAGCTGAGTGTTCTGTGCCCACAGCCAGCCCAAAGCTTATGTTTCCCCCTTCCTGGAGCCTCGCCCAGTCTCACTTTTGACAGTTTTCTCCCTAGGATCTGAATTCTTGATTCTGATTTCACACTAGAAGAGCACTCAGCCGCACACAGGTGACACCCATTGATCCCTGAGATACCCTGTCTCAAATTCCTAACCCACTGAACCTTCATTGAAGTGTCTATTACTATTTTTCTTCACTTGAATTTCTAAGCCAAAGTTCAGATACAAGAACAAACACCAAAAGGGAGTAGGCACAAGAGTATCTGAGAGAGTTGCTTAAATACTCCTATTTCTAACAAGACTGAGAACCCATTATTTATTATCCAACTCCTCAATTAATTAAGTAAATCACAACAATAACAACAATAGGTGACTACTAACACGTTCCACTTGCAGCAGTTTAGAAACAAAGACTTAAAACCTCTGCCCCCCAAAAGCCCCTGTGCCTGTTCAAAAGGGACTAACAGACATAATGTCATTTTATTTACAGCCACAACGCACTCAGAAAGAAATGGTTTTTGGGGTGGGGGAAAGGAGAAAAGTATTTTTAACTTACCATCAACCCGAACATATAAAAATCCACAGAGCAGTAGTTGTGTAAACATCAGCCGACTCATTTTGACATATTAAAAAGGATCCAGATTGTTTAAGAAACCAATCCCAGAGAGCAAAAGTACAAAAATAAGTATCAAAAAAAGAGGTAGGTCCAAAGTTTAGACTTTCCTAGATGCTAATTAAAGTCAAGAAGAGCAAATCGCAAGATCAGAAGGGGTTAGTGGAGAAGTCTTGAATGGGGCACATTTAGATCCATCCAAATTACACAGAGGGCACTCCAAAAGCTGCTGTATTTCCACCCTCTGGCTTCCTAAATTCCCACAAATTCAGCCCAGCCGGAGGGATTATTCAAGTGTGTCTAACCCTCTCTCCTCAGGCTCCATTGCCATCCAAAGCCAAGTTCTTTCTTCAGAAGTCAAGAAGATGAAGGGGGAGGAAAAAGACCTAATTCCTAGAAAGTGTTCCACAAACTTGCCAGCGCGCTGCCGAAAAACCATTGGCCTGCCTACTGGTGTTCTTTCCCCGGTCTCCTTCTCAGTAGCAGTTCCACGTCCAGAGTTATTTTATTATTATTATTGTTATTATTTTCACTTAACTTCCATAATAAGGATGTGTCAAAGCAACACTTTGCAGGCGGGCCGACTTGGCGGGCCTCTCCTTCGCAGCCTCGTTGCCTCCCTCCACCACTCCGGTTTCCGAAAGAGAGGCAAAGAGAAATCTGGACGACTCGGGTGGAGAATCCAAACTCCTACGTGGTGGGGCTGCACGGGAGGGAGGGAACGAGGGGCAGGGCTGAGGCAGCGGCCACCCCCGCGGTGCCGCCTCAGAGCGGCTGTGAACCCCGGCGGCTGCGGGCGACCGCCGAGACCCGGCGAGTCGAGCCCCGGAGCCGGAGAGCGGGCGCGGAAGGGAGCGCGCAGTGCAGCCGCCTGGCGCGGTCCGGCCGGCCGCCCGCCCGGGTCGCAGCCACCAGTCCCTCCGCTCCAGCCACCGCCGCCGCCGCTGCTCCCGCGGCCCCGCAGCAGAGCGTCCGCCTCCTCCTGCAGCTGCCGAGGGTGGAAGGACTTAGAGGAGGGAAGGCGAGGAGGCGGGAGGGGTGGGGAGGAATGAAAGCTGCTCGGAGTCTGCCCCGGGGAGGGGGGCGGGGGTGAGGAGGGGGTGCGCTGAGCTTTCCACCTCCAGAGTCCGCCGCCCGCACGTGCAGGGGGCGCCAGCCCGCTGGGCAGTCGGGGGGGCGGGATGCGGAGGGGAGGGGAGCCGAGATTCCTAGGGGGACGGAAATTAACAAATTTGGAGCCCAAGCCACCGGTCAACTCCTTTCCCCCTCTCCGTGCCTCCTGATCCACCCCCACCACCTTCCTTCCAGCCTCGGGAGGGGATAGGTGGGCTCTAGTCTCCTGCTCCTCGCCGCGTCCCGTTTAATGGGCAGGTAATTTTCTCGGTGAGTGATTTCATGGAAGCCCTTCCTAATTATTCATCCATCCGTCTGCCGGAGATGCACGCTCTTTCTGGAAAAAGATCATCCTCCAGGACCTAGGGCGCAGCTTCATTACCCGTTAAAATCACACAAACACTCACTCTTCACCTTTTAGCAAAATGAGAAGCTGAGCGGGAGGGAGAAAAGGAAAGGAAACAAAATATAACCACCTTTTGGAGCGGAAAGGTTGTGTGTGGGTGCTTCCTAGGTCGTTAAAAAGGCACAAGGAAAAAAAAGAGAGGGGGTTGTACAGAAATCTCCAGCCTCTACCGGCTCGTTTTAGCCAAGATCTATGGCCCCCTGAGGAATCCCGGGGGGAGGAGGGAGGGGAAGGGGTGGCACCCCCTCTTATATTACTCAGTTGCCTTATGATCCCTCAAAGATGAGTTTGACGCGGGATTGTGGGATGCAAGGAGTTCGGCAGAAGATGCTTAGGTTGGGAAGAGGAGATCAGAGACTTGGGGGTGAGGTGTGTATACGAAGCCCTTATCCTATAGAGACTAGCACCTCTGAAAGGAAATTCGGAAAACACAGGATGGAGGAAAGCTGAGCTAAAAGAAGCTCAAAAAGAGCCGAATTCCAGCCCAAAGATGACAAACCCTGAAAATGAAGGCAAAAACCACCAAATGAATGCCATCAGGACCGGGGATGATTATGGAAAGGCACGTTAGATGAAAGGGATGCCAGTGTCTGCGGTGCCCCCGGTGTGGCCGGCGTGGCCAGGCCCACGTGTGATCACAGGCTCGCTGGTAGCTGTTTGATGCTTGTTCCGGTGATTAGAAGGCGGGTTATGGGAACTCACGCAGGTCCGCGAGTCCGGCTAAATGCTGGATAGTGAGTCTTTAGTTCCCCCTACTGGAAAATATTAGGAAAGAGGCCCTCTGAGGTGGCTGCAGGAAGAGCCTTTTGTTTGGTGGATACGTTTTGGTGTTGCCACTTAATTTAGCTCTCCCTTGGCTCCTATGTAGGTGATATTGTGTGTTTAAAAAAAAAAAAAAAGATGGTCAGCGACGCTGAAGCAATTAGGAGAGTTCTTATGGCATCTCAGCATGCTGGAAAATTATGGTGATGAAATAGTCTTGCAAAAGAATAAAACCACTTTTCTTGTGAAGCATTAAGAGTAATTTCAGCACACTTTTGATCTACATTATTTAGTTGTAAAATTTAAAAAGTGCATTAATGTGCTGAAGTTAAATCACTCGAATCCTCACAGTAATGATTCTGACCGTGTTACTGTTTTTACTACTGTGAAAGGAAGGCTAAACATGTTCTCATGTTTTTTATCTTTGTTTTGTTTTTGTTTTTTTTCCCAAAGGGCCAAATCTAAATTAATACCGTGGTCTGGGAAAACCCCAAAATTCACTGGAGTAACATCTCTCTTACTATCTGTAATACTGAAAAATAACTGACAGTTCTTTAAACACGTATTTTGAATGTTTGGACTAAGATTTAAAATAAGGGACTCATTCCTCTAAATAACGTACGCCACCCCCCACACACACGCACAATCTCTATCTCAATCAAATTTCCTTACATGTGTTCAACAAAAATGCTCTAACACTAGAATCTCCCTAATAAAGAATGCAGTAATTAAAATGATGTAAATTGTAAGCCCTTAAACTTTAACACAGATCTCAGAAAGGAAGATATTAGAACATTTCACCTGGAAGACTTTACTAATGGCTATTAATTTATAGGACAAAAGATAGGTTTCATTTTATACTTGATAGACTCACCATCTACAGATGCTTTTCCTTAAGTGATCTATAAAATCAATCAGAGGCGGAAAGGTTGTGTGTGGGAAGAAGGGGGGATAGGTTGGAGGAGAATGACCTACCATTTACTATTGTCCTCTAGGGCAGAAAAGTGTTGCTTCATATCTTACCGAAAGTTGTCCTTCCGTAGAATATGACAAATGAACTCATGGGGAGAAAAGGCTTATTTAAAGGAAATCCCCGTGGTTATAGTTCCTTGGCATTTTGGGCTGAGCATCATCATTTTGCATTCATAATACTTTTATCTACTGAAAATGGCAAAGAAAGCCAGTGATTTCTGTCTGGTGCCACTTTTTGCTAGACATTACCTACATTATGTAGTAATGTTTATAACAAAGGAATTTTGGACTCCTTGTTTTCTGCTTTTCTCTAAGATAAGTTCATAAGTGATATTTTAAAAGAATGTTTTGTCAGTATCTCGTCTGAGATTAAACGTGACTCAGGAAAACTGATGTTATTTCTTTTTTTTTAAGAATCTCATAACAAGTGATGGTTTAAGATTATGAACAAAACTCACACTGTCAGCAACAGTGAGAGTCAGCAGACAGAAATGTAATACAGACAATGTTAAGTCCAAGAGGAACAAAGACATCTCCTTCTGGGAGATTTGATAAGATCCATAGTAGAGAAATGTGTGTATTTCAATTAAATTTAGCACACTTCTAGTGAGCACTGTCTATGTAAAAAATTGATTTCTCACCCTAATTTTTTTCTTAAAGTAAAGGAAAATCTTTAAAACCTGAACATGTGACTAGAAGTTGGAAATTCAATTTTATCAGTGCTTTACCTTCGAAAACATTTTTTTAAGGTTTTCAGTAAGACAAAAAGCTAGAAATGGCTTCAAACAATGAAGCCCACCACCACCAAATCAGAGAGCTGAAGATACAGAAAATTAAGTGGCCTGTTGGTTTCAATATCTTTCCAAATTTGAATTGATTTTTCTTCTCCAAACAAGCAGCTGAATAGAGAAATATACATAGAAATCTAGGCTCCTTTTATGTAAAACTTGGAATGGTATTATTATGTACTCAAAATGTGCCTACCAGATAAATATATATTTTAATACATCTAAAGACAACTGTGTGTAAGAGACTATAATTAACCCTAATTTGGGTAAGGTGATCAAATGGCCTTCTTTGTGATTGTAGGTCTAAGTTGGCATTCATGGAGAACCATAAAATACCCATCTGAAGGCAATCTGCACAATATAGGATGGAAAATAGTAAATATTTCCTTTCCATACCAGATTCTTAAAAAATGCGGTATAAATGGAAAAACCCCAATCCATTTTGTTTTCCACTCTTTCCAATATACTCTTGTTATAACTATAAGATAGTGTATACAGGCAAATCAAAGGTTTGATACAGGATGATAATTTTAATTTCTGCCACCACGTGATAAGCACGTACTCTGTGTCAGGGATTTTTCTAGTTTTTAAAAATTCGTCATAGTGTTTAATTCTTGGAAAAGTTTTATTATGTGGGTGATATCATTCCTATTGTGCAGATGAGAATGCTGAAGATTTGATAACTCACTCAAGTTAATAAAAGGTGCAATACTCCTTTGAATGCAGATGTGACTACAAAATCTATGCTAAGTGTTAGGCTATGTTTCCCAGGATTAATTTGAGATACCTTCCACATTACAGAAACACTTTAATAAATTGCTTTGATTGATAAATTTAAGAAAATCCCTGATGCACCAAAAACACAGAAATATGTGATCAGTTTTTTTCAAAATTGAAGAATTTTTTTAAAGCCAAGAGATCACCATGTGTTATCTGTTCAGTTTCAATTTTTCTATATAAGATTGTCTTAGCATACTATACAGAAACAACACATTTGGATGAAAGGTATGGGTTGTTATCTACAAAAGGATAGTAGACAATTAAAATAAGCAGAGTAGTAAAAAGCCAGGTGAGAGAAGGATGGGTCATTCCATACTATGTTATTTTTTATTACACTCCACCTTGTTTCAAAAGTGATTTGAGGGAGCCAAAATAAATTACTTATTTTTCTTCTGAAATATGTTCCAAGTATCTAATTTCAATCAATTCACTTTCAAGTATTCATTAATACTTTTATATATATAGTAAGTTTGCCTACCTATATATCGACTGAGGATTCTTGTACTTTGGGTACATTACCTGTAATTATTAAAATATTCTATTTTTAGAAATCTGGAATTTAAGGGGACTAATATATAGTAATCTTTCATAAAAATAAAGTGTTTCCTCCCAAATACCATCACTTGTGATCAAGAAGAATTGTTTTCTTTCTTTAGAATTAATGTCAAGTTGGAAAATCTTTTGCTATCTTGATTGAAAAGTTGAGTGATACTTTCAAACTTAACATAGTTTTTGAATCAATAAAATATTAATGTGTAATATCAAGGCATAATTTCTCTAAGTGTGTTCACCTTAAAATTTGGAATTTTTAAAAGCACACAGAAACATCTCTGAGTTCATTGAAAATGTCATATCTTCATGATGCTAGTACTCCTCATTCTGCAGTTGTCCATCCCGCTGCCCTGCCTTCATTTGAGTAATCTGTGAACCCCGAACCTCTGCTAAAGTTAAAAATTAGCTCTCTGGTAGCAAGGATGATAACCTCTTACCTAGATTAGAAAGGTGTTTTTATAAAATAAGCAAAGTTGTCAACCTCACAAGCAACAAGCACAACTCCGTCCTCTAACAGTGACAGGCTGGGCTTTGCACGTGTGCGTGGTCTTTTTTTTTTTTTTTTTGCTCCATGTTTGATTATCTCTATTTAAAGCTTTTGAGTTCTTATTTTAGTATATAGCCTAATTTCAATGACGTTAAGTAATACACTTTTTGCTATTTTTACATCACAATATCGTGAACCAAAGAAAATCCCTTTGATTCTTTGCCAAACTATTTCAAGTCCATCTGTTCTAATCTGGGCTTCGTATAATTGAATTTTAGCAATGCATAACTGTAATCCTAACAAGGAAGACTTTTAAAAATCTGAAAGAGAGTTTCTGTTGTTCTTAAAAAGAAGGGATTGTCAAAGATGTGAGAAGAAGCTTCTCCTATCTATAGGTCTCAGATTTTTACAGTTATCTGCTCACTGAGCATCTTTTAGACATATTTAATAATGGATTCTTCAAACCCAAAAGAAGTTGTTTATTCTCCTTCACAATAATATCGTGGAATTAATCCAAGGGCACATGTAATCCAATTGAACTGCCTATGTTTCTATCATACAGAAGAACTAATCTGTTTGGGAGCAGATTCTGGTTTTCTTCCAATACCCAAATTATCTTATTTCTGCCTGATAAAATAACTTCTGACTGCCTGTGGAGTACTTGAAGTCCTTTTTTTGCAATGAATGCTAGGTTTTTAGTTGTTAGATACCATCAGGAAGTCTAGATAATATTGTTTTGCTTAAAAACATGAGAGATGTAAATATACATTCTCTTCCTTAAGTGATGAAGTGAAATATATGGACAAAATCATCATAGTCCAACTTTACAGACAAACCTGCAAATGAAAGAATAATATGACATATAAATCACTTCATGTCAAAATATTTGAATTTGGATGAAAGTCTCTCTTTTAACCAGTTTCTATTGATTCATCTTTTACTTAACAAAAAGGAGTATAGAAATAAATGATTTTCGTAATTTCAGCTTTTCTATTATATACAAATACTAATGTCAAGGGACCAATGGACTAAATGATTCAGATTGAAAAATGCTAGTACAATTTTTGACAGCTTAATACAAATTGTATGGTTCCCCTATTGAAATAGCTTGTTTTCATTTATAATTTTTTTTCATTTATAATTTATTGTCTTTATTTTCAATAACTAGTTCCTTACATTTAATAGGAATATGAAATTTAAATTTTATCTAATATAAGATATGTTGGACATCTAAATTAATTTATGGTTTTTAACAATGAGAAAAGTTTCAGCAAATCTCTGTCCTTTAATCTCCGTCCTTTTTTTTTTTTCCAAAGATTACTCATTTAGGATCCTTTCCATCAGTGATCTGGCAAACATGAGTTTGAAATACTGATTGTTATAGACAGGGCCAATGAAAATTATGTAGCATGATGATCACTGAGGGATAAGCTTGTCTCTATAGCTGGCTTAAATCCAGGTTATTACTTATCTATTATTTAGTTTTTTCCTTCTCCACTTCCCACCAAACACACACATTAAAAAGACGTTATATCAGGTCACCTAGGTGACACAGTTGGATTGGCGCCCAGCTCTTGGTTCAACTTAGGTCATGATAAGGTCATGAGATCGAGCCCCTGGCAGGCTCTGCTTACAGCGTGGAGTCTGCTTGAAAAATTCTCTCTCCCTCTCCCTTTCCCCCCCATCCTGCTCTTTCTCACTTTCTCTGGAATGGATAAAGAAATAAATCCTTAAAAAAAAATGTTATATCACAAGCCTGGATGAACATTTACAGAGTCTTTGGTTGTCTGTTCTCCAGCCTTCATTCTGAATCATGTTTAAACTATCAAAGAGACATGAAAATTTATTTTAAAGACTTCCAGAGATTTTACAATATTCTTAAGTAAACAATTCACTTGTCATCAGGAAAATTTTAGTTTTCTTTAATCTAAATCTGAAGTAGCCTTTCTACTCCATTATCTCTGCTAATAGGGATGATGAGTGGGTACCTACCTGTGGAAACACAGAGCATGCTGGCTAAGAGCTTGTGCTCTGGATCAAGCAGATCTGGATTCTCATCTTGGTTCTACAACCCACAAGTGTGATCAACAACTGCCTCAACTGAAACAAAGATAATAACAGTGTCCACTCAGAAGAGCATTTGGATAATGCGTTTAAAGGCCTTAAAACGAAATACATTTTAACTGGTTTCCGACACTTTGGTCATTGGAGTGTACTAACGAATCTTTGTCATGGTGGCAGAGAAAATGCAGAATGTTAATCCAGAATCATCTTTCCTTCTTTCACTCAGAGCTTGGCCAAATTACCCAAATGCCCCAGCCTCATTGCAGTTAAATGAGATCATGTGATTGAGTTTTAGCCAATGGAATATAGGGATTTCTAGGTGTGGCCTGTAGGATACCTCCCATACCATCCTCAATGCTCTCTGACCGTTCTGTCATTCACTTAATGTCAAATCCTGGAGAAAACACTGAGTGACCAGATGGAAAAAATGAATCCCAGAATGATGGTATATCACAAACTATCTCACTTTCTTTCAAATACTTTAGACTATGAATTGAACAATGAATAACTTATAATGTGTTAAATTATTGGTGTTTTAGTATTCTTTGTTTTAGCACTTAGCTTATACTAACAAATACAATCAGCGCCTTTGAATTTTACCTAAAGTATAAATGGAAATGCAATATATTTCTTCACAGGACATTAAACCATGATTAATATTATAACAATTAAAGTAATACCTATGTTTCTAAAAATAATTACTGTGTGGCAAGCACTATAATCTTTTATGTCGATTGTCTAAATTATCACAGAACATAAGAGGGTGGTATTATTTTTAGTCCCATAATTCAGAGTAGTTAATATAACCACATATTGATGAAAAAAATTTGAAAGTGTCAGAATTTGAAACTAAAACCTAGATGGTGTCAACAAAGCCTGTGAGAATCCACTAGGCTATTCTACTTCAGTTTTCTAACCTTTTTTTCATTGTTACTCCCTTAAGGAGCATGTTTAGACATTTTGTTTTCTAATCTCTCCATGGAATTTTAATACGAGACACTGTTTATATGTTTATGTATTACATGCATGTATGCATCTTATACATAAAAAAGTGAGATTTTATTTTGCCCTCAAGAACCAATTTCACATTACTCCTATTGCGAATGCATATTCTACACATACAGACAATTCCCAAGTCTCAAGCAACAAAGGCTATATCTTGGTGTATTGTGAGTCTACTGGAGGCTCTGCTCTACATCATTCTCATTCCAGGACCTAGTTTGCTGGAGAACCCATTTTTTAAACAAATGGAAAGGCAGAATATGGCTGTTAAATCCTCTGGCTGGAAACAGATGGCACTATTTCTTATATTTTATGTTTTGTTGCCAAAGGAAGGCAGAAGACTTAGCCATTCACCCTTCATGAATGGCAGAAAACTGGAAATATTCGTTGAGCTGCTCTATTTACTATCACACATATCCATCTCCTATAGATGTATTTGCTTTTGAAAGGAATTATGTAAATTCATTATAGCAATATGGGTTATCACAGATTGAAGAGAAACTCTGTTTGATTATTATATGATTCTGCACTGGGTTGAGAAGTAGCCCCCAAATTCATGTCCACTTAGAACCTCAGAATGTAATCTTATTAGGAAATAAAGTCTTTGCAAATGTAATCAAGTTAAAATGAGTTTATAGTGGATTAGGGTGAGAGCCCTAATCCAATGACTAGTGTCCTTATAAGAAGAGGGTGGGCACCTGGGTGGTTCAGTGGGTTAAGCATCTGACCCTTGGTTTCGGCTCAGGTCATGATCTCAGGGTTATGAGATTGAGATCTGCCTTTGGCTCCACACTGGGCATGGAGCCTGCTTAAGATTTTCTCTCTCACTCCCTCCATCTAAAAAAATAAATAAATAAAATAAATAAAAGAAGAGGGAAATTTAGACGCCCCAGGGAGCAGACAGCTATGTGAAGACAATGGCAGGTATTGGTGTTAGGCTGCCATTTGATAAGAAATGCCTGTGGCTCTCAGACTGTGGAAGAAGCTGGAAAGGATTCTTCACCAGAGCCTTCAGAGGAGCATGGTTTTGCCACACTTTGATTATCTAGCCTCTAGAACTGTAAGAGGAAATTTCTGTTGTTATAAGCCACCAAATTTGTGGTACTCTCTTACAGCAGCCTTAAAAAATTGATATAGCCATTACCTGTTTTAATCAATTCAAAATGGGAACATAACTTTTTAGTTACTAAAGCCAAGTCAAGAGGCACCAGGGTGACTCAGTTGGTTAAGCAGCCAACTCTTGATTTCAAATAAGTTCATGATCAGGGTCCTGAGATTGAGCCCCAGGTCTGGCTCCATGTTCAGCAGGGAGTCTGCTCCAGATTTTCTCCTTCTGCCCTTCCCCCCCACCCCCCCACCCTCTTTCATGTGCAAGCACTCTCTCTCTCTAAAAATAGAAAAATAAAATCTTTCAGGAAAATATTTTATTTATCTATTTTATAGGGGGGAGGGGCAGAGCTAGAGGGAGAGAAGCAGACTCCCCACTGAGACAGAAGTCTCACCCGGGGCTGGATCCCAGGATTCTATCATGACCTGAGCCAAAATCAAGAGTCAGATACTTAACCAACTGGGAGCCACTCAGGTGCCCTGATATATAAAATCTTTAAAAATAAAGTAAAGCCAAGTGGATAGATGGTAAATTGGTAGAGGCCTTTCAAAATAATGGTGATATGCATTATATATCTATTTAAATCACAAGTTTATCCTATATGTACATATACCCAAATAGATACATGTATATCTAAATTCCAAGGAAACTAAAATTAAAGAAAAATTTAAATTTAAAGAGTTTATTTGAAAAGATCTATTTTAGAATTTCAGAACTGAATGGTAATCTTAAAGCTCATCTATCATAATCTCATTATACAGCTCAAGGATAAGAAGGCAATTTAATTTAATAATAGACATCTTATTCATAGATTAGTCTTTTAAAATTTATATTAATTTAACCAAGCCAATTTTAGAATTTAGATATTTTCTTTGGTTAATTGTTTTTTTTTTCTTTTGTTAATGGTTATTGCAATTGCCAGTGGTTTCTGATTAAAATCTATTATATACATATTAGCACATTTTAAATTCTTTGTCTAATTAGAATTTTCAAAATAAAAAAGTAACTTTAATGAAAATATTAGAAGAAATACTAAAGTCTATTCTATAGTCTCTATGTGGAAAAATAAATAACAGTATTTGGTCCTGGTATTAATGATGTTTATTACTGAATGCCTCTGCAAAATATAGTAAAGGTTATCCCAGGTCCAGATTTGCACAATTGCCTATGGCAGTGAATAGAAGACTTAAGTCATTTCCTCTGTTGATTTATGGAATTTGTAGTTTGAGAGAGGGAAAAGGCTTCACTCTCATCATTTTGCAGCTCTCGTTTTAAAATAAAGAAAAGAATTAGCCAAATCTCAGCTTCCATGTCACTAGTCCATTTCCTCCATCAGTTTTCTTCTATGTTCTAAAAAACAATGTATTCTCCAAATTTAGAAGCTCCTGAAACTACCAAATATGTGATGTATCCTGGCAACTTTTTTCATATGTACAGTAGCTCTGACCTGAGCCAATCACCATGATCATTAACAAGTAGCAATAAATACCACCTACCCCCCATAGGAATAAAGATATGGAGCCTCTTACTAAGTTGAAGGAACATAGTCTCATCAGTCTGTTACTTTCAGTCTAAAGTAACATCCATAATAACAAGGACTGAAATGTATCACAAGCTATTTCATACAAAGAAACGTACATGGAGTCCAACCACTATCTGAACCAACTTCACAGAGATGCCATTCACTGATATGTTATACAGTACTTAATGCTATGTTTTGCACCAAAACTTCAGTATGAAATTGACGTGGTGGAAGGAAGAAAGAATTTATCAGTTGTCTTATAGTCACCAAAGTAAACAAAAACAAAAACAACAACCCAGAAAAGATAGATGTTAGAAGATTTTGGAAAGGAGAAATACATTCCACAAATATTCAGCCCCATACATGGTGGCATGGAGCACTCTGCCTCACGTGCACAGAACCAGGGAGGAAAAATTGACAAGAAATATCAGATGGTTTTGTTAAGTTTGTGGAGGACCTAAAACAGATCAGGGACAGGGAAAAAGATTTCTCTTTATGAATGACAAAAAAAAATGAGGTTCTGAGAAATTAAGTAATGTCAACAAAGGAGTACAAAAACAAATAAGAGGAGTGAGTCCTGACTAACATCTGAATCCATCTCATTTCCACTAAATTGCGCTAATTTAATGCTGATCATTGTTCTCCTGCTATAAACAGGGTGTGCAGGGGTGCCTGGGTGGCTCAGCCGTTAAGCGGCTGCCTTTGGCTCAGGTCATGATTCCAGGGTCCTGGAATCGAGCCCCGCTTCGGGCTCCTTGCTGGGTGGGAAGCCTGCTTCTCCCTCTCCCACTTCCCCTGCTTGTGTTCCCTCTCTCACTGTGTCTCTCCGTCAAATAAATAAACAAAACCTTTAAAATATATATATATATATATATATATATATATATATATATATATACATATTCTTAAAAAAAAGAGGGTGTGCCAAATATTTTTTTTCTCGAATATTTTTAATTTGAGGAAAATCACTGGCGATTAGCAAGCTCAGGGATTTCAGAGAGGTTCTTTGTTTACTAGTCTCAATCGATTATGAAAAGGAGTAAGGAAATAAAACAGAAGAAAAGGGAAATATAGGTGGGGGGGACAGAAAGGCAGGAAAATGAGGCAGTAGAGCAGAATGTTGGATCAGCGTGGTTTCTCTAAGATAAAAGCAGAGAAAGACATGATTCCATATTCCTTGGGCTCCCAATTTCACTTCTCAGCTTAGTGAGTATTCTTCTTTCTGATTTCTTCTACCCACTTCACTTTTGTCTTGTAAGAAAACTGAGATGTGGCCTCTTTAGCTTACACCATAGAACTTTGAGCCAGTTTAGCTGCCCTCCTCCCCACCCCCCTGCAATTAAATCTGCTAGTGGGTCAGGGAGAGGTCCTTGACTCATACCCTTACCAGAGATCTGAGCCTGACCCACCGTGGTCTTTAAGGGAGCTCTCACTGCTTTGAGGATTACATTAATTGCTGTAGTTCGATCAAGTACTATGCTGACATGAACATGGCAAAGATTTTCCCTAACGTTCCTCCTATCATGATAGTGAAAGAGTTAAAACAACTTAGTGAGTGCCATGTAGCAATTTCCTGCTCAGAATTTGTTCTTACACTGGTTGTCCAATTTACTCTCGCTGCAATGTATGCTCTCTGGGGTGTCCAAACTGGTCATGTCTGTGTGTGCTTTTGCATGAACTTTGGAGCAGTTCAATCTCGGCCCCTTTCACGTACGCAATATCAGCTTCGGGAAGATGTCACTTTCCGAGTGTTTGGGCCATCAGTCTGACAAGCGACCTAACCATATTAGGAGCTTCAGGGAGCTTCTTCCTACCTGTTTCCCTCAGACTGCAGATTTCTTTTTGTAATATGATCTTGTCATCACTGTTGTCATCAGAAAGACATATAAGGGAGTTATTAACATTATTGTTTGTCAGACTTCTTTATTCATTTTCCTTGAAATAGTAGTGTCTCAACTGAGGAATAGAATTATATTTTGCCTTGTCTCCAGAAATGCTTTTAAATTAGAATTGATGTTTGAGCTACATGACTTTTCACTGCTGATGTAATTTAGTTTTTTTATCTGAATGTTTGATAAGTAGCAGTATGACTCTATTCTGCTAGTTACAAATCCATTAACTGCCTCCCCCCAAAAGCTGTTGCTTTACCATTGTAGATTTTATGCCAAAGACAAACACCAGAATGTATTATCTTAGTCAAAATGCCTGTACCGCGCCCTGGATAAATCTCTAAGGCATGAGAAACTTCAGTGGTTGGAATAAAGAAGATTGGGGGAAGAAATGATTCATGTGTTCAATTCACTCAACAAATTTTTACTGAGTGCTCTTACGTGCCAGGCTATAACAGAAATAAGGTCGGCCTCATAAACATACATTGCTTTTCTGGATTTTAGTTCCTTCATCTGCAAAATGAGAGATCTGGACAAGTGACTTCTAAAGACTAGTCCCTCCTAAGAACAGATTTCCAATACTTTATTTTGCTCACATAGAAGGTATTTCCAAGGATTTCAGCTTTTGTATTAATAATCAGGCTTGAGCCCTTTGCAGAAGATAATCATTGCTTCAAGTGTCAGATTCTGTGAAATAAGATTACTTTGGAAACTGTGATAAGGGTTGGTGTTTATTTTGATAGTCTTTCATTGGCCAGTATGGTCCAATCCCTTATGCTTGTATTCACGTCCAACTGTCAGAGTGTTAGCAGTTTTTCTTCAGTGGCAGGTGTAGACTGGAAAGTGTGGTCATCCCTGCTTGCTGGTTCATCTGTTATATTATATATGCATAATGTACCTGCCTTATTCTAATATCACAACCCTCTATTAAAATAAAAGAGGATATGAGCATCCTTGATATAACACAGCTTATAATGATACATATATCGTGCCATAAGGGTCAGAATTTACTAGTCGATGTGAAGAGGTCCCTAGGCATTCCATTGAGTTACATTATTAAAGCCTATAGGATGGAAAAAAATTATAGCAAACTCTCATGACTAGAATGAGAAAGAGACGCTTAAGACCAAGCATAAGCCTATACACATTTTGTCATTTGCCTATCTACTTGCAATGAACATTTAGTTTTGACTGCTGATTTGATTGTGGCAATTGCGGTGAAGGAAATTTTTTAAATAAATAAATCGAAATGTTGGGGGGCTCATAGCTCATAGCACATCTGCCTGTAGACCCTACTGAAGGCTGTTCCCTTATCAGATACCACTTAAAGCATAAAACTTTGTAAAATGTCAAGTTAAGAGGAGCAACAAGGAAAATATCTCTTTGGGAGTGATGCAGAGATTTAAGTGGGCATCTTCTGTAAATGCTCCAGGGATTTTTACATGTTAATCCCTAAACACTAAGACTGTAATACTTTCCATTAGCACCCTACCAAGCCCATTCTAACACCCCTCGCACAAATGATACCACCCAGGAGATTTTCCCTAAGAGAGTTGTAAAGATTCTTGAGGTTGTTTGCATTTCAAAAGAAATTCACTTAAATCATGCATCTTTTGTCTAACCTTATGTCATCCCCTTTTATGTTCAGTTGGGAGCAATTTGTCCGTTCTTTCGGAAACTTTTGTTAGTTATCATGTTAACTGAATTTCCAAGTCACTACAGGACATTACTCTGGTTTTGACCTTAGCAATAAATTTATATCTGAATTTGTTACACCAGGAGAACTGAAAAGCTCCCACAAATTTAATTACTGGTGTCACTTGGGACATGTTTGCTTGTATCTTAAGATGTAACATAGTAGCAGAACCCAAGTAAAGAGCAACAATTTTGGAGGCATCTTATGAGCTGATGGCAGATTTAAGAAGTTATTAGTAAAGACAAGTCCAAGATAATAATTAAGGTTTGGAATGCAAATGGCATCCATTGATCTAGAACATCTAGTAACAAAAATTAAAAGAAATAGTTTTTTCATTATAGTAAAATATTTTGTTAGAGGTTTATGGCCACTTCCTTTCAACATAACCATCACACATTCTAAAGGGAGGAGCTAGCCACCCAGTCTCCTGTCTTTAAAAGAAGGCACACTAAATTAATTTACTGCCAAAGAACAGACCTTCTGTCTTTTCAAAAAAGTCCAAGAGAAAACAAAACAAAACAAAACAGGAAAAGGTCAAACTAGTGGTCATTTCACTAATGCGTCAATGTCTTCACTTTATGGTATTCATATATTCCAAATTACATCTTTTCCTCTTCCAGTATGGTATTCAGTCACAAACTTAAAGATAGATTTCTGGAACAATAGTTAACAGAGGAAAATGCTCCCAAATGGTGATACGAAGAGTATGCTTATAAAAGCACATTTGAATTTTTTTCTCTTCCTCTGCTTCATTATTCTTCAAAATGCAATCCATAACTGGAACTTACAGAATCCCCACATCTCCAGCCCTTGGTTATTTTTCTCAGTATGGTGAGTAGCTACAAATCCAACCTTAGCTTCTATTCTAAGTACCCCATTCTCTCTAAACATTGAATCATAGTATCATATATGTTTATGTTCATGGAATACACAATTTCTTTTTGTAGCTGAGATGACTGCCTGTTTTGTTGGTCCCTGTCCCTCTCCATCATCTACTCAAGCTGCCGATTTGACTGCCTCGCTTTCCAAACAGTTGTGCTCAGTGCCAGACTTGTTCCTTCACTGACACTATTATTCAGAACAACTCTTCCATCTGAAAGAGTCCCTGAGACTCAAACGTACCCATCCTGCATCTTCTCCCATCTGATCTCCTCTCACAGATTTCTGAGATAATAATTTGATTGATGCTGAAATATTCAATGTTCTGCCTAACTTAAATTCAGAAATTTAACTGGGTAGGGACATGTTAAATCAATCTGTACAGGGGTGTTTTGGGGGCAAGGTTCTCCAACTTATAAGTTCTCCAACTATAAGTTCTCAACTTATAGTAACTAAGTGAACCTTATTGGTCTATGTGTTCCCTCAACATAGAACTGACCTTCTATACAAATATTTGTCATCAATGTGCATGATATACAGAGAATCTGAATTATTAGTCCTCAAAAAAATGTCATATTAAACACCACATTTTGTATTTTAAGAGGTTAAATTAAGGTGTCTAATTGTAACTATAAAACATATTGTAGATATTCTTAATTTTCAAAAATATAGATGCCTTTTATTTTATGCATATTTTATAACTTAAGTATAGTCAGAATGTTTCTAAACACTGCTTTGGCTATAGATATTATGGACTAACAGACTCATTAAAATGAGAAGCTAATACTTTGGCATGAGAATTTCACTAGTATGGGCAGATTTTAATTTTTTCTGTTTAGTTACAGGTTTGAAAGAAGTGTTTTGAAATAATTCTGTGTCGATAAGGGGATAATAAGGGTTTTTTTCATACTTATCTCTAAGAGGCTGTATCCTTTCAACACAGTGTCTAAATTCCTGAAACTCTAAAAATACTGAAACCTTTGACATACAAATGGCTATTAAAATTATGGTACATCATGACATTTTAAATCCAATCATAATATAACTCAACTATTTTACAATCTTTTGGAGGCTGTTTGACCTTTTATGACTTTATTTCCTTATCCACTATTTGGCTTACTTTCTAGAACTTTCCTGGGGTGAAAAAAATGGTTCGTAAAAATATTATTTCTTAAGCCAGTCACAAAAGGACAAACATTGCATGATTTCACTATATGAGATTCCTAGATAGTCAAATCCATAGAGACAGAAAATACAATGTTGGTTGCTGGGGTCTGAGGGAAGGAGTTGTTAATTAATAGGTACAAAGTTTTGGTTTTGAAAATGAAAAACTGCTGGAGATGGATGGTTATGATGGTTGCACAACAATCTAAATGTACTTAATGCACTGAACCATACATTTAAAAATCGCTAAAATGGTAAATTTTATGTTTTGTTAAAATGAGTTAATTTTATGGTATATTTTTCCACAATTAAAAAAATGTATGATTTTGTATGCTTTTTGGGTAGGTAGATTTTTCCACTGCTTATTATAGAAAATGTTTAACTACTAACAAGTACAAGGATAAAATTTCATATAACTCATCATCTTACCATTCAAGAAATAAACAAGTTTTCATAGATTTTCATTTTTCTCTGCATATTGCTTTATATTTGTGAGTTTAATATTTATTATCCTGTATCCTCATTTTCTTCCACATAATGTTGGATTAATGTTATTAAACTTATAACCACCATTTTATATGGTTTATATTATATAATATGGATACACCATATTTATTTAATATTCCCTTATTATTTGTCATTTAGGTTATTTCCAGGATTATTCTTTGTTTCCTTTAATGAATAACACTGACTTGAACATATTTTCTATAAGCCACTGTGCACATTTTTTCATTTTTTCATTAGAATTTAAGTGTTTGCTTAAATAGATTGACTTACTGACTCAAAGGACATGAACTTTTTAAGGTTTTTAATATGCACTGCAAAGATCTGAGAAAAACAGAAAAAACTTACACTCTCACTAGCCATGAATAGAAATGTCTGCTTCAATAATGGTTTTATATATAGAAAGTTCTCCCCATCCAAATATTTAATAAATTACTCAGTTCTCTGTTTTTACTGCTTCATTTGTGGTTTTATTTTTACATTTAACCGTAAAAATCAAAATGGAGTTTTCAATTTTACTGTAGAGTAATGTGAACATCTCAATTATGTTTCCTGAAACCTATTCATTTTTTATTTATTTATAATTCTTCCTCTCCTTACTTTTAAAAACATCAAAGTCTCTTTTAAGAGTTCTAACAATATAAAAAAAAAAAAGAGTTCTAACAATATATCGAAAATGATAATGACTAGAATCAATTCTGCTTTATGTTGGCTATGTGAAGCATTTTATATAAATGACCTCGATTACTATCCTTTGGATTCTTATTAGCATGTCCCCGTTACTAGAAATCCTCTTTATTAAATTAACCAGTAGAAGTGGTAGAACTGTGGTTCAAATCCAAATCTGTCGAATCTAGGATCCAAAATCTTAACTTTGAGAGACAATACAGAAACATCACTTTATAGAAACCAACTAGTCTCTTTAGATTTGTTTTCAAAAATTTCCACAGAAATTTGAAACAATCTCTTAGCAAAGTTATAAATACTTGCAGATGAAAGAATAACTCAAAAATCATTTAAAGTGATGAAATTCTCAAAATGAAGAGTCTGTTTGGGCCTTCCTGACTGTTTCCTTCACGTGTAACATTTTCCCTACTGGAATTTCATGCTCACTATTTCTATTTACCTTCTTCCTTCCATTCCCTTCAAGGATCCTCTGTTTATGAAGAATTTCCCAGTATCTTTAGGCCATGGAGAACTATTCTTCCTTCGTAATACTTATTTTGGGGAACACTCATTTAAAATTTATCCTAAGCTTTTTGAGGTTCTAGCAGGAACCATTATTTTGTTAGATCAGTGATAGAAGAAAGATGTTCTATTTTGGAAGGATGACCTTCTTGGCCAACCACCAACATGAGAAAGGATACCCCTGGACCAGAGTTAAAGAGAGAGTGCTGCTTTTTCTTGGTAATCCAGAATGGCAGTATCAACTATGACAATAGTTAGAGATGCCACAAGGCTATCCTTATGTTCTATTAATTTGTATTTTTAAAGAATCTCTATATTGAGTTTATACATGTTAGAATTAGAATAAATTTAAAATATTGCCCTGAACTGATAAGAGCTTTCCCTTACTATATACATCATGTTCAGAAGATTTTCTGTATGAAAGCAATACATGAGGCTTGGGCTAAGCTTTCAATATTTTATTAATACAAATAAAATATTAAAACAAAGTTAGAAGATTCAACCTTATGCCCATAGTATTTTTGATTATCAGGTACAGTGCAAGTCAAAAAAGAAACGAATATTTATTGAATATTTATTAAAAATTGTGTGAATCACAGCATATATTTAAAAATAAAATTGGAATCTTCGGATCCATGTCCACAAAAAAAGTGAAATAAATAAAATCATGCAAGTAATATAGTAAATAATATTTACTATATTGGTTTATGGGTTTATGGTTCTTCCTGATGTGTCTCATGGGTTTATGGTTCTTCCTGATGTGTCTCATTTTTAATTTTGCCTTTTTTTAAGAAAATGATTTATATAAGAGACTTAAAAGTCTTTTTCTAAGGATGGGACGAAATATAATAAAATGTGAAAATTTTTTTCAATATGTTTCAATTTAAGTAACTGTTAAAGAACTAGTTTTGTTGAACTAATACTCTAGAATGATTGTGCAAGAAAACCATGTCCAATCTACTTCATTTACACTTTAATTTCTTGGGTTCTGATAGCTACTTGATGTTATCTCTGATGGGGTCGAATAATCTTTTCATAAATGAGTGTGACTTCCCCACTTATTTATTTTATCTTCCTTTTACAGTAGAAGGTTTTCCATAGTGATTGTCTTGTTTTTAACTCATTTCCTTTGAATTTAAAAGATGAAAGGTCATAGACACAAAGTCTGATTACTTTCCCACCTAACGGTTTCTGGAATTAGGTCCAAATTCCAAGGCAACATTCTTGTGTTTTTTTGTTTGTTTGTTTGTTTTTTTTTTAACATTCTCATGTTTTAATAGCCTTCTTTTGTTTTTTTGTTTGGTTTTGTTTTGTTTTTTTGGGTTTTTTTTGGCCTAATGTGTTTTTATTTTAGTTCAAAATTCAAGACAAAATAAAGATCTCCTGGATTGGTAATAACATGAGGTAAGATTATTGTGCACATGAGCTATATAGTAAATTAAATAAGATTGACAGCAGATGTAGCTATGGGCTTTAGGGGTAGCTTTAAAGTCTTAGACAATCTATGCTACTGATATCTGATCGAAAGCTTAGTAAATATTGTTTTAATATATGAAGCTCACTTTATAAAGAGATATATTCTGTCTGAGATGAATGGTTTCCCACTTTCATGCTCCTATGGAACTAAGTTACTCATTGAATAAACTTGCTCTCTTTACATTCAAACGTTCTAAGCATATAGGGTAGTTTGGTCCAAGAGAAAAGACATGAAATTTGGAGAGATGGTTATGGCCAGATCCCCGCCCTAATATTCCTGGCAGCGTGGCCTTGGACAAAACTCGTCTGGGAACCTCAGAGTCTTCACCCAGAGAACGAAGATAGCAATTGCATTGTGAGGCTCTCTTAAATATTAGAGGTTGTATTAGATTAAGCTATATGAACATGTCTTTGTAGATTAAAAAGTTCAAATACTGACTATTTCCTATGTTTCGACCTAACGCATATAAAGGTACTATCTCGGTTACACGGTATTAACATTATATTGCCAGGAGCTGGACTTACAAAGATAAATAAATATGATGTCATTTTTGGTGGCTGAGAATCTTATATGCATATTAAGATAGTGAAAGTGTGCTGTTCACAAGCAGTAGTAAAGCATTTTCAGTTTTTTGTTTTTTGTTCTTTTTTTAGAGAAAAGATGGAGATTTATGTGTGGGTCTAATTCACAGTGGCACCATGATCTGATAGAGCAAATTAATATCAAGTGTAAAACTGCAGGTGAAAACTACATTTGAGGGCAAGGATAGTGAGAGGCAAAATAAATAAGTCAATAAAACCAAATATTAATACCGGATATGGATCATTATGTTTCCAGTGTAGGAATATGCTGTGCTAATGTAACAAGTCACTTCAACAGGTTTTCCTTTCTTGTTATGTTAAGGTTTTAGTTTCCTGTTATGTTAAGGTAAGGGGTCATGGTCTGGTTTTCAAACTGTGGGTTGTGGGCTGGGGATGATGCTGGAGAAACCCATCTTGGCCCAGCCTTAGCTTGTATGTATAAAGGGTTCTTATAAAAAATAAGCTGTTAAAAATGTGGAAATTACTGGCCTATATGTTTAGCCCCTTCTAACTCTAAGATCCATTGATTTTTATAACTCTACCCAATATCAACACTGCTAAATGTCATCCTAGAATATAATTTGCATAGAGTTGTTTTAATCGTCGGTGGTTATAGGTTAAGTATTTCTTGATCCTTCAGTGACCTTTTAGGAGGCATTCCAAGAAGACAGAGTAAAAATGGAGTGTTCTCTTAAAATATCAAAGGCAAGGAAAAGATATAATCACTAATACCACATTACATTTCTGTGCTTCCTATAAATCCCTTATGTGTACACAAAGGCCTTTTCATTACAAACTGGTCACAATTTTTAGAAGTGACAGCACTAATAACAACCTCTAAATGATATTAATCATGTTTAAAGAAAAGAGATTTTGCTTTAGTAAAACATTAGCTAACTCTTGTTAAATTGATTTTGGCCTCCTTGGTTAATTGATTTTAAACACTATTTCCTTAGAGCTTTTATGATGAGCTGCACTGGGGGGAAATGACAAGATTTCTCCTGAAATGCTGGCTAGAAATATGTGTCCTTTTCTCTTAAATGAGTATTTTCTTTTTTAGAAGACTTTTTTGTAAGTTGAACTTTTAATAGGAAGTATACAATTTTGAGAGCAAATATCTAAAGTTCATTAGAATTCCTTAGATATTTATGATTACAATCTATGACAAATGTGACAAAGTTAACAATAGAAACATAATTAATAGAGTGAAAGATTAATTATTCAGCAAAAGTAAGAAGCAGGAACACAAATGTTGAATGAAGTTCTGCTTATTCATTTAGGTGAGTGCTCTCTTTCTCTCTCTCTTTAATGGCCAGCATCAATCCACAACTCCTTTGCCTGTCTGTGATAATAGAATAAAACTTAGGTGGTCTTTTGACCACCCCCAGTCTCCAGCTGCCCCGATTGTTCCTCCCTTAACAAAACCAAGTCTTTTCCTTATCCAGCACCTCGCATTTTTATTGAGCTGGTGACTGCACAGTTTAAGTAAAGGTGGAAGAGTCTGATAGTAAGAACTTCCAACACCGCCATGTCATGTTCTCAGGGGTTTCACACCTTAGAAAGTGAGTGTGAAAACTGCTGGGATCTGTATCACAGGGTAGCCCCATTTGGAGTCACACACTTGTGTGCAGTTCACCTTATGAGTAGCTCCGGCCATTCCCTATTCAAGCACAGCTGTAGCTGGGGAAAGAATGAACACTCCCCCCACCCCTGCCCCCCATTGCTATTGTGAGCTTAATCAGAGTTTCGCCCTGGTCTTCCAGTGGACAAATTACCTAAGTTTCTTGGGAAAGAGGAATGTCAAATGAAAAAGAAATCCATTAGGTTGTTGTGTAGGGAATCTTGAATAAGAGACAAGGCCAGTTTAGCAGCCCTTAAAAAACTGTTTAATGCTTTAGTCTGTCAGACCAAATGTTTACATCCTCTCAGATTCAGGCTCAAAAATAAGGAAAGTGAAATTTCACACAATGGTAATCATCCTAAAAGTATTTGGGCAGACGTCCCTGAAAAAAGTAACCATAGAGAAACTACTGTTTATCAAAATACTAAATCTGAGTAACTTATATTACAGAATGTTCTAGGTTAATGGAGATGCATAAAAATTTTCCACTTTTAGAGACACTGTTCCTAACTACACTCCCTTGATCCCCATAGCCTTTCATATCACAGGACAAGAAAATAATTGAGGCATCTATGCTAATTAAAATTTGTTTTATCTTTAGGATCTTAAAAAAAGGCTGTATTTATTAAGGATACAGAGATACTACCTTACCCCAAAAGAAAGGAAACATTAATATGCTTTATCTAGTCTGTTTCTCCCTATAGGTTCCACTTATGTCTAGACCCTTAAATGCATGGGCATTGAGATGCACTATTTCTTGATGCATTTAAGTACTATACCATATATATTGAAAAAATATGCATGTGAGTGGACCCATGAAGCTCAAACTTGTTGTTCTATGGTCAACCGTATTATTATTTTAATCAATATCCATAATTTATATTTAAATACATGATTTATAAAATAACTTTACATCAAAGTTATATTTGCTTTCTAGACCACATTCTTCTTTGCATCCCACTGTAAGAGCCATGCCTTTGCAATTATAAACCCAAGTCAATGGGAAAATATAATTTAGTTAATAGGAATTACCTCGATGGCTAATCTTTCAGAAACACATCTATCTTATAAATTAAGGTGTACCTATAATCTAATTTATTTTGTCATTATTTTTCTACTTTCCTTTAAAAATATTTCAATTCTTATTAGATTAGTGATGTGATGCCTAGTGATTGCAAATTGTATTATGACACTAATATTGGCTAATGCTTAAAGATAAAAGGATTTTTATAGAAATTTCTATTTCTTTTTCTTAAATGACTGTAACTCCAGTCAACTGTATTTTCTAATTCTTACTTTAACATCTGAGATCAAAATAGAAACACTTCTTCTGAAAAAAAGTGGTGCTGTTAAAGAAACTGAAATGAAGTAGTGAAAAGGTATTAGAAACTGAAATCCGAAAATGTAAAAGTTCAATTAATAAACATCTGCCCATGTAAAAGAAAATAGAGCTGAACTGGATTTAGGAAGATGCCATGGAAAGTAATCACAGTGGCTAACCATCAGGAGAACTTGAGGTAACTGAAATAAAGATTACCAGACCAACTCAAGGTCAACTGAATTCGGTATTTCTGGGCCTGAGCCTGGAAACCTATATTTTAAAAATTTTATCATGGAATTCTGATTCTCAGTCATATTTGATAATCGTTCACTTTTAAGTTTCCATAAGACCAATTTTGACAATAAAAGCTTCTCACCCAGTGGTTACCTTATCTTTCTAATCCACTCACATAACTGAAATTTTTATTATCAGGTGACTCTTCAATTTCCAACAAAGCATTTTTACTGTTTCCAGGAGACTAAATTCACCTATGTTATTCAAATTTATTGGATAGTGTCATAGTATCATGGAACATTTGCTGTATGTTGACATGAACTTCCCCAAGTTCATAAGGAAGTTTCATGATGTCTTGAAATGGAAAGCCAACAAAAGAGGTAAGATCCCAAAGGCAAAATTGCAAATCTCTATTGTTTGGTATCTCTCTGCTCTGAAGTCCTTAAAATGGACAATAAGTAATTCTAAAATATACAGTGGTGACCCAGGGATACAGAAAACAACAACATAAAATGTGCATACTCCTGAAGTATCAAATTTATTTATTTATTTTATTTATATTATAACAGACACAAATATATTATGAACTAAAACATTTTATATATTCATATGTCCCTCATATATACATACGTGTGTGTGTGTGTGTATCTCTATATATTTGTTCTTAGAGAGGGAGAATAATACAGTTCAAAGAAATTACGAGCCTACATTAAATTGCTTTATGTTAGGTGCTCATATCTCTTTTTTTTAAATAACATGCCCAAATGATAAATCAATTCATTATTTTTAAAAATCTAGGTGAAAAATCTTTTGAGTGAATTTTCAAAATAAGGGACCTCGCAGGAAACAGATGGCACACTCTCACTGGTATTTTGAGGATACTTCAATAAAGGGATTATTTACAAAAGTTTACGCAAGGCTTAAAGAAAATTGCCCTAGGGCTAGTCATAAGAATGAGCTATTACCACCTTTAGTCCTAAGAAGGATAGGTCTATGAAGATGTTCCTCTGACAGGACTGTGGCCGTTTGTAGAGGACTAAAGAGAGGCAGCCAACTTGGATCATTAAGTCTGAAAAGGAGTCTGGCAAAAATTCCCAAGTTCATCCTCTCCCTGCCTTACAATCACTTGCAAATTCCTACCACTGGCCAAACTCAAGTAGATCCAAGCTGTTGATGTCCAAATGGATCAGTCTCCCAGGGCGTCAAACAGGGTGAAGGGTAAAGATGGATCTTGAGAAGTGAGAAGATTCCCAACACAGGGAACAGATCATTTTGATGCTACTAATATGTAAACCTATTTTGATTTGCATGTACAGATAGCTATTCATTCATTTCACAAATATTTACTGAATACCTATTATTTGCAAGGCTCTGTGCTAGGCACTAAAGATCTAATAGTGAAGCAAACACACAATATTCTTATATCCATAGGGCTTTCTGTATATAAACAGCTAAAGACAGAAAGAAACTTTTAAGTGCGATAGGTTTTATGAAGTATAATGCAGGATGAAAGGTAGAGAGTGACTGGGGTATGAGTTTCAGTGGTGTTTTAGTTAATAGTTCAAGGGCAGCCTCTGTGAGATACACAAAAATGGCAAGCAGCCAGCTATGGGATAATCTGAGGAAGGACCTCTCAGGAAGAAGAAAGGGCAAGAGGAAAGGTCCTGAGACTGGAACAGATTTGGTGTGTGTAAGGAAGAAAACAAAGGACCAAGAAGATGGTGGAGTCTGATGGGAGATGAGTTTGAAGTGGCAAGATATGGCCTGCTCATGTGGGGAATTGTGGTTTATTATGAAAGTGTTTCTTTCATTATAAGAACAGATGTCTTTGGAGAGTTTTCAGTAGGAGAATTATGATTTGAGATATTTAAAAGATTGCTCTGGCTATTCATCCTTCAAGAGAAGCAGAAAGCAGGTTACAAAACTATTGCAATAGTCCAGGCTAAAGATGATGGTAGAATGAACTGGTGGTAGATAGAGAGAGTGAGGAAAATCAGATTCAGCCTGTGGGTTGAAGGTCATTCCTATATGAGTAGTTCAATTTTATTGAAATCAAACAACTAATATGACTTCTGAATGATCAAACTCTCCTACCTCTTGTTTCTGAAATTAACCAAGTTCAGTGAAAATGACATAAAATTAAACCTAACAAATGATCCTTTGAGTCAGCTTTCTGATTATGCTTGCATAAATAATGATTTCAATTAAATTAATAGAATTCGGAATTTATACCAGTTAAACGTAAAAGCTGACTGTATCTGTAAGCCAAGATCTAACTTAGTTATAAAGGTGATTTTTTTCATTACTAATTCTTTGGTAAAGATGTATAACTTTAGAATAACCCTTTCAAAAATGATTTTATCCTTTGGGGTTCTCTTACTAAACAACATACAAATTTGTGAAGACCAGCTATGACCAAATGTCATTACCATTATATAGCACTTAAACATTGTTTATGAAATAACTATGTATTTTAACTATAATTCTTATGCAGTGAATAAATTAGAATTACCAGGAATATAAACAACACTGGATTAGAATTTTATTTTTTTAATTGTTTAAAAATTGGGTTTGAGTCATTGTTAAAAAATTTACCTTAACTTTTAAATAATTTTGTCTGGTTAACAGTAATTTACTCAAAGAAAAAAAATCATCTCAGACCCTCAATGAATTTTTCTCAGTATTTAAGTGAATTATGGGTAGGGTGAGGATAAGTATTCACAAACTCTAAATTCTAAGTCCACAATTTAACATTAATGGTAATAGCAATATTAACCATTATAGTGTTTATTGTGAATCAGTAATTGTGCTCAGTCCTTTAAACAGGTTATATTGCTTAATTCTATTTTTTGAAGTAAGTGTTAATTTATTCCCATTGGACAGATGAGGAAACTGAGCACACAGGAATATGCTTCCGTGCCCCTACTGCTGATTTTATTATAATGCATTTATCCTCACTTTTCAATGACTAACATCAACAGTGTAGGAAAATAGTAAATGAACAATAGTTTACACATCTACTCAGCAAATATTTCTTGAGCTTTTACTTCATGTCATATGTAATTTCAGGTGCCAGTGATAAAGTAGTGACAAAATGAGAAAAAAAGTCTCAACTTATGTGGAGCTTCCCCATTTAGGCCTTTATATTTTCTGTTTAGTTTTTATTGTGCTTTCATTCTGGGTGATTTTAAGCAAACCTGAAGCAAGTCTCTAAGGTTCATATCTCAACAGATTTTTCCAATTCTATACCTCTAGCCTAGATCTCAGAGACCTAAAAATAAAAGGAACAAGTACTTTTCATAAATGATGAGCAACTTTCTATGGTTTATGTTGTTTAAGCTATTCTTTTGTCATTAGGTTCCAGAGTAGGCTTTCCTATGCTTTATGTCCTTAGAAATCATGGGCAAGAGGTTTATCTGTTTTATTAATTACTATAATTTCAGTACCTAGAGATGTTCTTAGCTCATCTTTGGCAATTACTGCTAACAATTTTTTTCTAGACACCCTCTGTGTTTTCTGCATATATGACTCACCACCTTATCAAATGCAAAGTGACTAAAGTTATAATCAAATGTGTCCTTTTTTTATGTGGCTCAATCAATAGAATCATCACTCTCCCAATTGCAAAGGAAAGAAATTTGGAATTAGAATTGACACGTATTTATCCCTCACCTCATGTAACAATTAGGTTGTGACCCAATTAGTCAACAACTATGTACATTTTGCCACTTTCATCTATAATTCCTTGAGAATATACATCAGTTATACACACACATGTAGCAATGAGAATAATCATATACGGATGCTATAAATGATTTCACTCAGAAAGAAAATCAATTTCTATATAGGGGTACTGTTCTCGAATAAAAAGATATTGCTCTCTCTCTTTTCTATATTTATGGTCTCAGTTGATTTTTTTTGTAACACCAATTGTGCAAAGACTATGTTTAATTTAATTTGGATTTGGGGTTTGTTTTAGATTATATATTCAGCAAGCCAAACTTTCCCACTATTTTTATTTTTGGAAAAAAATCATAGAGTGGTATTCTTAAAACACAATGACGCTAATAATTTTGATATAGTGTGCTTGAAGCACCAGGAACTTGAATTTAATTTTTCTGATAGTTTCCAGACAGGAAAAAATGAACTATGAAAAGAAAATTTTAAAAATCTGTAATTTTAGCATAAACCATATATTCTGATAATAATATATATCAGACTGGATTAAATCATACAATGTTTAAATCCATTTAAAATAATAATGTTTTGGGGGCACTTGGGTGGCTCAGTGGGTTAAAGCCTCTGCCTTTGGCTCAGGTCATTATCTCAGGGTCCTGGGATCGAGCCCCGCATCAGGCTCTCTGGTCAGCAGGGAGCCTGCTTCCCCCTCTCTCTCTGCATGCCTCTCGACCTACTTGTGATCTCTCTCTCTGTCAAATAAATAAATAAAATCTTAAAAAATAAATAAATAAATAAATAAAATAATAATGTTTTGTATAATTTCTTAGCTAGTAAAAAATTAACATTCAAATGTAAATTAGCAAAGCCCTTTTGGAGAGTAGCTTTAGAACTGATTAAAATTGTTTAAAAAATGTATTTACTTAGACCCAGTGGTTTTCCTTTTAGGAATATAGAAATGTATCTCACATATATGCTTAAAGATGTACATACAAAAATGTTGCAAGATTTTTTTGCAATAAGGAAAATTAGACCCAACTTAAAATCCAGAGGTACAGAAATAGGTACATTATGATATATTCACAGCATGAAATACTCTGCAGCTACTTAAAAAAATGTAGCAGATTTATATATACTAGCATGAAAATATTTTGAAGACTTTTTTAAAAAAGCAACTTTCAGAATATTATCTTTAGTAAAATCCCAATTTGTTTAATAAAATAAGCTGTGTTTCTGTGTGTGTAAGTAAATGCAGAGAACATGGACAGAAAGGAGAACTATCAAAATATGGACAGATGCAGGCTCTGAGAAATATAGTTGGAATGATGGATGATATGAAGATAGATGTTCATAATTTTAACATTTCATACAATGAAAATTTAGTGGGAAAAAAGAAAAGTATATAATGAAAGTAAAATAAACATTTTAAAATGAATTCATAATTATCACCTGAATTTAATAAATTCATGTGTGATAACTCGGTTATATAAAATATTAAGAGTTAGAAAAATCACATATTTTAGCAAAGAATTTGCATCGGAGTAGATTCCCTCATCTCAGCTTTTCAAGGACAGTAGTCCCTCTCATCTGCCTTTCACCTCCCACAGTTTTTTACCCAAGGTCAACTGTAGTCTGGAAGTAGATGATTCTCCTTCTGCCATTGTCAAAAGGTCAGTAGTAGCTTAACACTAGGTCACAATACTTATGTCGTTCACGTTTCATCTCATTACATAAGCATTTGATCACTTTGCATCATCACAAGAAGAGTGAGTACAGTACAATAAGATATTTTAAGAGAGAGACACCACATTCACATAACTCTTATTATAGTATGTTATAATTGTTCTATTTTATTATTAGTTATTGTTGTTAATCTCCTGCTATGCCTAATTGATAAATTAAACTTTATCATAGGTATGTAGGTATAGGAAAAAAGAGTATGTACAGGCTTTGGCACTATCTATGGTTTCAGACATCCACTGGGGGTCTTGGAATGTATCTCCTGCAGGTAAGAGGGGGGCTACATTATCAGCTGAAAGAAAACTACTCCCACTTTCATCAACATGGCTCTTCAAGCCACTGACTGTAAATTCTGTGCCCTCATAAAAGCCTTACATGTTGACTAAAGAAAGTATTGTTTCTATTTTTGTATCTTGAATTAATTCTTATTACCTTGCTTGAGACTATTGCTTTGAAGTTTCAATAGTTTAAGGTACAGCTTCCCTTTGACCTTTTACTTATCTCCATATATTTTCCTCATTGTTCCTAAGCAAGCTGTATTATCTTTTTGATCTTTTTCTTAACTAAGAAAGATCTTACAACAATTATTAACTACACTTCATGTTATATTTATTAAAATCTACCTTTTGATTTTTATAATTTTCTTTCATATTTGTTTTATGATTTTACTTTAAAGCTCTATACCTCCTTTAGTTTTTATTTTCTTGTGTCTAGGATTTAAACCTCCAAAGTAGTATCTCTAAATTTCATTTTTTCTCTCACTATAGAGCAATGGTAATAAATATTCTAAGAGTGCTTTATCATTTATAAGGTACATTCTTAGACATCGTCATGGAATAAATTTACTAGTCCTATAGTTATTCTATAAATATATAATATATTTATATTATATATATTTTATATTTTATATATTTTATAGAATATAAATATATTTATATTCTATAAATATAAAAATAGTTACTCTTAAAAACAAAAACAAACAAAAAAATCACCACCACAACAAAAAACATAATGAAACACTAATATTGAGGGAAATCAAGAGACTTGTGTACAATTTACAAAAAGAAAACTAAGATTCAGAGAAATCATTAGACATGAACTTGATTATAGTCAGTAAGTGGCAAATTGGGATTATTTCAGTCTAAATCACTTTCTCCATTTTTTTTTAAGATTTATTTATTTATTTTAGAGAAGCAGGAGGGACAGAGGAAGAGAGAGAATTTCAGGTAGAATCCCCCCTGAGTGTGGAGCCTGGCTGTGCGCCCCATCTCAGCACCCTGATCTCACGATCTGACCTGAAATCAAGAGTCAGACACTTAACCAACTGAGCCACCCAGGTGCCCCTCTTCATTTCTTTTTTTCCCCCGTCACACTGTGTGACCTTTTTTCATCCTGATTTCTTGTTGTCACTTTCACAGGTAGTTTTCTAAAATAAAAGTCTTACACACTGTTGCATTTCTCCTACTTTCTCCTACTTTCTTTATCTTTCCTTTAGTTCTCTTCAAACCTGGATTCACATCAAAACTTTTCAGTGAGACTTTAAAATTACACAGCCTTCTTGAACCCATACATCGCACATACACATACATGCACATATATTCTACTATTCATTTTCCATCATCATTTGGCCAGTGTGTACATCACTGGTGTCTATCTTTGATTTCTGTGTTTCTCTCAATTCCATACATAGTCCTTATTGGATAATACTTGAATTTTAAAGCTATAGTGAATCCTTGACACCATATCGGAACAAGCTTTTGTGTCCAGCAATCATGTCCTATCCACAGGACACCTGAGCTTTTTCTTCTTAAGATTTTTTTTCTATGAGCCATACCTCATGGCGAGTTGTTTTTGTCAAAAAGGGAACACATCTGAACAATCTCATTTTTAATCACACCTTAATTCTCATAATCTCCTTTGTAGTATCTTAGTATTCACCCCTCCTTTGTATCTAAGAGGAGCTTTCCTTATATATTTCAGTGAGAGGCCAGAATGACTGATTATGTAAATTAACCTTCCTAGTTTCTCTTCTTTAGGGTGGTAGCCATCTTTTTGTGATGATCTTTTTCCTCAAACTGACATGCTCCTTTACCACTGCTAGACCCAACCGTCTATACTCACTGTTGAAACTACAATGTGATATGGTGCCTGAGATGTAACAAACACTTTTCTGAAACTGTGAGCAAGTTTCTATGGAGTAGGTTAAGTTATTCTGTTATCATTACTTCCAAAATAAGCTTCCTTATGGTTTATATCCTTAGATATCATGAGTAGAGATTTTTGTCTGTTTTATTAATTACTATAACTTTAGTGTCTAGAAATATTCCTGGCTCATCTTTGGTTGTAACTGTTAACAATCTTCTCAGATTGGATGATTATGGAAGTGACTGTTCCCATCTTTTATGTAACTAAAGATTAATAGCAAAAAGACCCTGAAAAAAGTTCTCAAGCAAATATATTTACAATCCAAGCAAAGCTATTCTGATTTTCTTACATAATACATAGTAGAAGGTCATCACTAAAGTAGTTTTCAAGAAAAAGCACCTAGTCTAATAATTGACTCGTTAAAAAATTAGAATTTGAGTTCTTTGAAAGACAAAAAGAATATTTGCAGATATTCAAGTTTTGATATAAACAAGGTTCCAATTAGAAGAGAAATAATTCTGTCCTTATTTGGGTATAATCTTCTTTAAGAATCTGAGGGTATGACAGCCATGGAAAGCACATTCACATTCTTGGTCAAATTTCCTCAGAATCATATACACGAACCATAAATAATCTACTATCATGATAGAATCAACAACATCAGACAGCTAATCCATTAGTTGCTAGTCTAGCCTCCTTTTAGCCTTCTGCTGTTATGCATTCTCTTTTTGTTTCCTTAACCCTATAAAGCACATTTTTTATTAGCCCTCATAGAGGATATAAATCCATATACATGCTTTCAGCAAAGCTCTTTTCTTTTCCACCTAGCTTATCGACATTGTCAAAATATAAAATCTATTTGAACAAGAAATAAAATTAATCAGTACTGAATGATACCTGCCTTTACAACAGGTAAAGTTGTTTTATTATTATTATTATTATGTTATGTTAGTCACCATGCAGTACATTCTTAGTTTTTGATGTAGTGTTCCATGATTCATTGTTTCCTTATAACACCCAGTGCTCCACGCAATCCATGCCCTCCTTAATACCCATCACAGGGCTAACCCATCCCCCCACCTCCCTCTCCTCTAAAACCCTCAGTTTGTTTCCCGGAATCCATAGTCTCTTTAAAGATTTATTTATTCATTTGAGAGAGAGAGAGCATGAGTGAGGGGAGGAGCAGAGGGAGAGGGTGACAAGTAGACTCCTCGCTGAGCAGGGAGCCCAACGTGTGGCTCGATCTCAGGACCCTGAGATCATGACCTGAGCTGAAACTAAGAGTCAGACACTCAACCAACTGAGCCACCCAGGTGCCCCAGCATAAACCCATTTTACTTATAAAATATATTGATTAACAAATATAAGGAATTTATGCCCAACAAACAGTACAGTACTGTCACTTAACAAGATAATAGGGAGTGTCAAATCTGTTCCAGAATCTATGCTTGGTGCTGTCACTACAAATGTAAAGAAGACATGGGCTCTGTCTTCAAGAAGCTCCTGGAGAGGTTGGAAGCAAATTCTGTTGTCAAATACTTAAAATGTAGTGTCAGACACCAAAGAAGGGCTCTTGGGGGTGCTTCCCAGTGGGGATGCCATTTGAATGGAGAGAGGTTTGACAAGATCTGGGCAGTGGGAAGGAATTTGCAGTTGATGGGAAAAGCCTATGCAAAAGGCATGATATTTGGGGGAAATATTGCCCATGAAATGTACAAGATGAGGATTGCAGGGTAAGAGGACTGGAAAAGCTGCTATGGTAGGTGGAATCTATAAAAAGCAAAGTTTATGTCATCACCATGATATACATTAATCACCTGCAAAATATCTGACGAAACAAATACCAGCATCAAAACATTTTACCGAAGGCAAAAAGTCTATAAATGGGGCTTTCTTCTGACTTTTGCCACCGTTCTCTCAGTAATCAGCCTGGCCCCAAAAGAATTAATGAGAACTTTGATGATAAGCAGCTTTCAACTGAATTCAGACATTTGGTTTAGATTGGTTCCCTGGATAAGTTAGAAATACCATAGACATTGTATAGCTTCAGGCTAGTGATTGACCTAACCAGGGTTCCTATTTTTGGAGGAAGTAAAATGTGGAAGTAAGTATACCTTCAATTACAGTCTCTCCTACTTTCAATCCCGAACTATTACTCAACTAGCTGTCAGCAAGGAACAAAGAACTAAAAGCTGAAACCATTGTTGCCTATAGATTTTCTTTATATCCTTTTCTTTTTTTTTATTTTATACCATTGGCTGAATTACAAGCCACGAAGCTTGTTCCTATATTTAAGAAGCCAAGCCAAAGAGCTATGAAGATTTTATTAATGTCAATTGCCATTAAGTCCCAAGGTTTCTGAAAGTTTAACATGACAACAATATAATCCTGTTATTGGGGCACATTTTTAAAGTGCCCAGAGTTTATTACATAGGAATATACATATCCAAAGTTAATTATCTTTGACTCAGATAAGAATTTACATTTTACAAAGCTTTTTTAAAAGCTGATTTATCAACTGAAATACAATTAAAGAAGTGAACATGAATTTGTATATGCAAATATGTTTTTAAGTGTGGCCATATATTCAGGGGCTGCCAGGTTCATAATGAATGACTAAGGGATCAGCCAATTAGACGCATTCTAGGCTGAGAGAGAAAAGATGCCTTTCGCAATGTTCCCAAGAAAGATCCTCTAGATCTGATTAAAGAATCCCCATCTCTAGAACGCCTGCTCTGAAGTTGGTCTAACGGGGTAGAGAAAGGGCTTGAAAAAGAACAAAGACTGATGGTGATTAAGAATTGTTCTGTTGTCGAGCATTTATTTAGGATTTGCAACATGCGTTTCTAACTATTTAACAAGTTCTATCTCATCTATTCTCACAGCACTGTGAGTTAGGTAACATCATTAAAGTGTTCCCCCGAAAGAAATTTCTTATTTTATTGCCCCTCTGGATTACTCCTGGATATGGACGTCTCTTGGTCCCATGTTTCCCCAGCTGTAGAGACAGTAGTTATCACGGCGATGTGTTCCTGGAACTGTAGAAGTGATGTGGTGATTCTTATTTCATAGAGGATATTGCTTCTAAGCCAGGTAAGGAACTATAGAGGTGCGACAGAATAAAGAACGTTTTTTCAGCATCTACCATATTCACAGGTTCATAAAGAAAAATATTCAACACTCTACATGGAGATGAAAAATAGAGAAGAATATAGTCAATACACTCAAGAGTGAGATTGCTTTCTCCTTTTATTTTTCTTCGTGCTTACACAATACAAGATTCTTAGGGGATGTTTCCATTCATCTACCTTAATTGCAGTGTATTTCAGGACATACAGGCATTTGTCAGAATGCTTTGATCTTGTAATTAAACATAAATGTTTGAGTAGGCATTTCCCCTCCTCCTTTTTTTTTTCTTACAGTAAGCTCTATGTTCAACATGGGGCTTGAACTCACAACCCCTAGATCAAGAGTCGTATGCTCCAATGACCGAACCAGGCAGGCGCCCCTCCCTCCTCCTTTAATATTTATTCTGGACATGTACTAAGTAAATATTATTATACTATTTCTCTGGCTTTCATGGGTGTGCCAGATAAAAAAGAAAAACATTAAAAGGTAACATAAACTGCAACTAAATTAATAATTATCTATGGGCTGGATTTAGAGACCGAGACAAAAAGATATCACTGAAGATTAAAATCCAAATTGAAGTCCTTTGCCAGTGTTTAGACAAGACTAGAAACTTCAAAGCTGAAATAAAGTCCTATATTTGTGTTAAGTCTTCTTAGAAACTAAAGATGTCCCCTTTCAACATAATGTTATAAATAGAATCATGACTATCTTATTATTCTAGTATTAATGGACTTTTGAACATTTTCAACTACTTTAATGAAGCATCGGTTTTGGAATTTCAAATAATTGTGATTATAAAATAGATGATCCAGAATATGACAAATATTTTATTACAAAATAATGCATTATCAATATAATCCACATTTTAATTTTTTTTTAAAGATTTCATTTATTTATTCGACAGAGAGAGAGCGAGTGCCCACAAGCAGGGGAAGTGGAAGAGGAAGAAGCAGGCTCCCTGCTGAGCAGGGAACCTGATGAGGGACTCGATCCCAGGACCTCAAGATCATGACCTGAGCTAAAGGTAGATGCTTAACCAAGTGAGCCACCCAGGCACCCCTAATTCACATTTTTAAATAGAGACAGATTCCTTAAGATTTCGATTTTGGAATTATATAAGTGTTAGGATAAAATGTTCAAAGAAAGAAACATTTTATTTGATGTGTAAATTAATGCCTATACTAATTACATTAATAAATTTAGATTTAGTTTGTCAAGTCCCATAATATGTGATATAAAGGTCATTCCAAGAGCTGAAAGTGATAATCTAAGGACATATAAACTAAAGCATTAATTTGAACAGTAAGAAACTTAGAACCTATAATGTTAGTGTGGTTGAGAGGTAAAATTCATTTTAAGAATATAAATTCATGTATTATAATTAGTAATACAAGATTCATATGTGTTTCTGCAGATGTATTTACCATACTCTCTCCAATAGCATAATATATTTGAAATGCTGTCATTCACAAAATTCTCAGATATTCAGTTTTGTGCTAGACATTATGGTAGAATTAAGTAGGCGGGAAGAACAGACAAAGACAGGATCACTAACACTGAGTAGGAAGCAGGAAGATGGTCACACGTGTGTATAACAAAACATATTAAGCACCAGTGTTTTGGAGCAAAAAGACAGCAGTAATTTTGTAGTTCTAAAACTGTTAGCTCATTCAGCATTAGAAATATGTTCATAACGACATTACTGTTTGAGTTTGACATTATGAGGGACCCCTTTGCCCACGCATAAAGAATCTGGGTGCCAGTAGCCAATTTGAAACTCTGGTGGAGAAGAATCATAAATTTGACACAGGATGGGGTTTATCATGTCCCTATGAAATTCAGAAGTTACAAGTTTCAGCATTTAGAAGACTTCGAAAATCCCCTTTGAAAATCCCCTCTCAAAACCCCCTCCGCTTGGGTTGCCAGTGGTATCCATCACTGACCATGTCTGGAAAGATCTCCTGATCTTAGAATATGAATCATGTTTATACTGTGGCTGGAGATATTTCCATTGTGATGCTCACAATTCTTTTTAATATTTATGGAATGGTGCTTCAATCTGTTGCAAATTCAGAGCATATGTTCACCAGTGACAAGAACCAGAAGAATACCATACATTTTATGAACTGTTAATAAGTCCATAAACTGATTGTTTTGTAGCCAAAACTCTGCTACTACTGGCATTAGCTGACATTCCAATTTTGATTTCTCCTTGAAAATGAATCTGTTCTAAAGTAATAGCTCTGTTCTTGCCCTACTTTTGCTCAAAGTAGTATCAGATTTCATTTATGGAATGGAATTTTAGGAAGAAAAAGAAGTGGGGCGGCACTGTTGCTTCTTTGTTCTTAGGTGAAGCCAGCATTCTCTGTTTTAGATTTTGTGCTTATTCTAGAAAGTTAGCAGACACACAGTGTCTGTTGGGTAAACGTGTCAAACCTCATCCTGGCTTTTGAATCTACGGTGCTGAAATGGATAGATGAACACTGATAGCATGTCAGGTCAGGTTTTGGAAAGTACCTCTGTATCTAAAGCCATTCATTAGTCAGAAAATACAAATGTATATAACAAATGAGATAGTATCTGCAAATATACTTTGAATCTAAAAAGCATGTCCATTTGAGTGATATTTATTTTAATATCATTATTTTAATATCATTCTGTTTTGCAGTTTCCATCCCCCATTCCGCTTCTTTACATTCAAGATACCTCTCTCAGCGCATCAGTGTTATTAACAAATGTCTGTCAATTATCTACTATATTCAAATTTCTGTTTTAATAACTGTGCATATAAAAATATGCTTACATATTCTTACATAATATGTAATATACATATGCTTGTATGTGTAATATATGTAATTACATATGTACATAATACATATGTAATATGCATAATATGTGAATACATATGCTTACATAATCCCTATCCCCCAAACTTTTTTTTTCTATCACCTAGAGTTCATAGTTTACATTTGGGTTCATTCTTGGTGCTCTACATGCTATGAGATTAACAAATGTATAAGGACTTATATTCCCACTGTAGTAATATACAGAGTATTTTCACTGCCTGAAAAAAGCCTTTGTGCCCAGACTATTCACCCCTCCATTCCCTCAAACACCTACCTGGGGGAATTTTAAAATGTTTAAAGAGGTCAATCATAGGGGGAAATGTAGCTAAAAATATTAGCAATACATAAATAAGTTTCTTTTATTTTTTTTAAGATTTTATTTCTTTGAGAGAGAGAGAGATCACAAGGAGGCAGAACAATAGGCAGAGGGAGAGGGAGAAGCAGGTTTTCCGTGAGCAGAGAGCCCGATGTGGGACTTGATCCCAGGACCCTGAGATCATGACTGAGCCAAAGGCAGACGCTTAACCGACTGAGGGACCCAGGCACCCCCATAAATAAGTTCCTAATGAGTGTTTGCAAACATAAATACTGAAAGGTTTCAGAAGAAGGAATGACCACTCAGTTTGAAATGACCATCAGAGGCATAGTTTAAGTGAAACTTAACAGGAGAGGCAGGAACTTGAATAAATACAGACATAGAGGAAACGATGTTCAGACTGGAACACCAACAAAGCGTGGGCAGGGAGGCGGGGTGCGGGCGGACTCTGGAGATAGGGTGTGTATATGGTAGGTCTTTGGCATTTAATATTTGCTGTTTTAATAATTCTTATTGGACCCAAAGACCTTTAGTGACCTAGCAGAAACATGTCATATATTTGACAGTGAAACAATGGTTGAGAAAGCCCATCCATATCTGACTATAGTTCATGCGTGAAATAACTCTCTCTCAGTGGCCTATTTCTATGGGAGGGTTCTTAAAAATTGGGGGTAGTATTTTTAGCTAAAATCAAGGATGGATACTTTTTCTTCTCTCTCTCTCTGTCTTCCTCAGTGGACATTAATAAGGCCACCTTGTCCCAGGTAGATGTATAACATAAAGGAAGAATGAAACAAGTCTGGACATGTTGGGAGTTATAGAGTATAGAGTGCCAGAAATCTACCAGGAAGTCTATGTTGAGCACCTACTCTGATTTGTGCTAATGGCAGCAGAGGATACAAAAGCAGTGAAATTTATCTGTAACTTCAAGTTTACCAATACATAAAGGAAACAGTGCATGACACAGAACGCACAGGGATATATGTTTTGATAATGAATTGGAAAGCACATACTGAAAATGCTGAAGGTCAGGACTGAAATAAGGCCTGCCTTAGGAGCCTTCACACTGGCAGAACGCATATAACTCTTCAAAAATGTATTTCGTACAAATCTCAGGGGCACCTCATGTATGTTATCAGTCTCGACACACATTTCTTGCTAAAATGTGGGTCTTTTCTGTTTTTAGTCAAGAACTGGAATTCCTGTAATTATTACTAGAGGGAATACCATTAACTAGAATACAGTTTCTCCAGGGAATAAAACAAGAATGACATTTCTAAACTATGTAATGTTATTTTAACAAGGAGTCATTTGACAAAAGCATTTGGCTCTGCTGAGTTGTAAAGACAGAGGTTTAAAAAGAAAGTGTAAATAACAGTGGACAGAGTTTTCACTGTAAGCTAAAGGGCACTGTTATCTGGAGTAAGGGTCTTATAGGTACCCCCAGTTATCTCCAAGAGGGTTATTGACTTTATTAGTGATAACCTCAAGTGCCCCCTTGGACTCACGCATGGTCAGATGGAGAGCCCCCCCAGGCTGTAGGCGATAGTGCCAATCCCAAGTCTGAGCGGAGACCAGAACTACATTTCACAACAAATAAATAGGTGTTTGGGATCATTATCCATTTTGCACTAAAAATCTTCTCTGTTCCATTAGTAGATGATTATAAACGTACTCCATATGCAACATTATCACTCGGAGCCATACTCCGAAGTGCAAAACACAGAAAACCTTGTGGATGTGGACTAATTTGGAGGGAGGCTGGTACTAACTTTAACACAGTGTCATTGATTTTGAATATAAATATTAATTTGAGCTAAGAGCTAATTAAATACTTATAAGTTAAAATCTTACTGGGACTGCTTCAATAAATAGAATCAGTTTATTAAGGTCATTTGAAAACTGTTTTATTAAGCAAATAAAAATGTTTCCTACAATCAGGCTCACAACCTCAATATTCTTGGCAAATCTTTCTGCAGTGTGTGAGAAGGTGCACTTAATTCAAATCTTCCAGAGAATTGCCAGTATGTTGGCTCCATTAATCACCAAACTCCCCTAGGCGTGAAAATTAGTCATAGGCTCCTTGTGCACTCACTAGAGAATATCAAGATGTGAAAGGTTTTTAATACTCCATTGTATAACTTTTTCCCTAAAAGTAGAAATACGATTTATTTAAAATAACTATGTTACGAGCCTCAGTTTCCATACCTATAAATTGTGATTAATAATTTTTGTCCTACTGATTATTGTGAGGATTACATATATATTATTTTTGTCATGCAAGGATTGAATATGTGTGTAAGTTTCCTTTGAAATTCTGTGAAGTACCAGATACAAGTTAAGCATTGTTCGTATTGTCTGAGACTACATTCTTTGACTTTACACTTTCAGTCATCCAGATTTCTCGAAAATACCTTTAATTTCTCTTGCTCTCCCTCTCATCCTGGGTTAATGTCTGTACAATCTAGCTGAGTCCTTCTGCTCCTACTTTCTTTCTTTCCCTCCCTTCCTCCTTCCCTTTCTCCCTACTTTCCTTCTTGGCATGCAGCAATTCAGAATGTGGCCAAATATATCATATGGAGCCTCCTTTAAAGATTGTTGTAGGGGTACCTGGGTGGCTCAGTGGGTTAAAGCCTTTGCCTTCGGCTCAGGTCATGATCTCAGGGTCCTGGGATCGAGCCCACATTGGGCTCTCTGCTCAGTGGGGTGCCTGCCCCCCCCCCCCCGCTACTTGTCATCTCCCTCTCTCTGTCAAATAAATAAATAAAACCTTAAAAAAAAAGATTGTTGTAAATAGTTATCATATTGATTACTTATTGTGCTCATTTATTTACATCTAATGTAAAAATAAACATCAACCTTACGCTTAAATTATTCCTAATTGTAAATTAATGAAAACTCTACCTATCTAGGAAAGATTTGACAGTAACATTTTCAAATTTAAAAAATGGGACTTATTAATTAAAATAAGATTTTGCCAGATTAGGTTATATTTTTATTATATTGCTCACTGTAATACTTTGTTTAGTTTTTGATGAAATGTAGAAATTTTTAGTACATTTTTGTGGTTTATGGGATGGTGAGGACAAAATATTAACATGGGCTTCTCTAGGAAAATAGGATATAATTTCATAAGAGTGCAATCTCTCTAAGGGCAGGTATCAAGCTACCTACATCTTAACAGGATATCTACAAAGCTTTGCACACTATCTGGCTCATAGTATGTCCTCAATTAAGATGGACTGAAAGACAGAATAAAAGATTTCTTAGGAGCTATCTTGATTCAATCATTAATCAGGCTTCAGATTATAATTTCAGGAGAAGTTATAAGACAAATTTTTTAAAATTATTATACTGTTATAATTCTGTTTGCTCACAGCAATCATGTTCCAGCCAATTATTGATAATTAGGAAAGAAAAGGATGACCAATAAAAGTTTCCAAGTTACGCAACACATTCAAAGGTTTATAGTTTTTATTTAGGAACTCAAAAAATTGCCTTTCCATAGAAACAACCTTATATATAATTAGAGTCCCAGGCCACAACACAAATTCCTATTTAATCATTAATGTAGCTAAATTATATTACTATTAGAACAAATCTAAATTCAAAGTTCTGATGGTTGATGGTCATACAGCACAGGAAAAAAAAAAAAAAAAAAAAAAAACCTTCTTCTCCTTTTTTTATTACAGAGTTGTCCATGCTAACATTTCAAAATATATGTAGTCTATTGGACTCATTTGCCAGTTTTTTTTCCTTTTTTTTTTAACTTTCTCCTAGTTCAGGGCCCCCCAAAGTCTCAGGAACCTACCCATCAAAGTGTGGCAAGTAATTTATCTTTCTTTCCTCTTCCTGTTTAAATAGAGCAATTAGGGTGGAAACATGCTAATTAAACCAATTCACACTGAAGCATGAATGACTGAAAGCCTTTTAACAAGATTCAAGAGAGATATTTGCATTTGTTTTTTTTAAAGTAGGTCATTAAACCAACTAAACTTTAGTTGAAAGGATTTCAAGCACTATTTTAAAGTAATGTTAAAAAAAAGAAATAGACGATATGAGTGAAGACATTGGGGAGCAGTTAGCTAGAACAAAAAAAGGTTTATTTTTAATGATTTGTATGCGATTTTTAGGGTCATTTTCTCTAAGATAGCTTTGAATTTCACAAATTCTTTATTTCTCCATTTTTCAAGACAGAGTTACTAAAAGCTGCAAGTCGTAAATTTATCTAATTTTATAATTTTTAAAAAATAATACTTCTCATTGACATGATATCAGTAGCTCTTATTATAGGGTAGATAGAACAAAAATGGATGAATAGAAGATTAGCTATTAAGTCAGAAGTGTTGAAATCAAGGAATGCTTTAATTTTTCTCAAAACATTTTTTTTTCTAGCCAAAATAACGTTTGAGTTCTTACTTCTTCGACTGATCACGGTAGAAAGCAAGTCTCTTTAAAAACACAAAACTAGACCTGTACACGCTAGTTTCTTGTGACTCAGTGCTACTCCTGGCTGGGGGAGATAGATTTTTATTTAGCTACAGGGACACCAGTCCTTGTGTATAGAAACAAACCAACAAATTCCCATATTTTTAGGAAAGATTTAATGTTATGCCAAGATTTCAAATAAATTTTTCATGAAATATTGGTCCAACTACGTTGTTTTTTGTTTTTTTTTTCCTCACCATGTGTCTCAGAATGTGTGATTTTCAATAACCCACTGCTATTTTCACCAAGGTGGTGCTAAGTCTTTATTGATGCATCTCAGCAATGGTAATGTATATCTGTCATTTAGGAGAGCAGAGCTTTAAATGTGTTTACGATTTTTCCCCCCTAAAGTTAAAATTAAAATGCATATTTACTATTATATGGATATAGATAGTTTCTTTAGACTGGCTGATAAGGTATGCAAGAGTCTGTGGAGACAATGACCTAGGAGTGAAAACACATTAATACCATTGGTCTCATGCCTCCTCTATATTATATGCCCCTTATCTCACTTACGTTTAGCACAGGATGAATAATTCTGTGGGAGGGTAAGCCTATTTCTAATAATGTATTTTGCTTATGCTACAGGATAGTAAGTAATTTTGGGGAGGACAAGAAGGTCTATGTTCTGGGTGGCATAAATTTCACATTCATAGTAAAAACAAGCATCAGCATGGAAGACCCGGAAGTTCTATTTGGTCATGGAAATTTATAAGGGGCAACCCCTTTAAATTTATATAGTTTTCCATATGTACAGCAGCGTGAATATCTGATTAAAAGCTTTTCAAATAACCCTGCTTTTGAGGATATATGTCCTCCAAGCTGGGGTCAATAGCCTTACTGGAATGAAAAACACGAATTCAGAGCTTTTTGAACTCTGCCTTACTCTATTTTCTCTAATAGTTAAAGCCTTTCTACTCCCACTAACGATCTATTCACTTGGTTTCTTATTGTGAATCAATAAGTGTCAGGATATTCACGCTGTGCATATTAATACAATAAAAGCATTGTATGTTGATCTAACATTAGGGCTTTATCTACATTTTCTATGGTAAAGAAATTCTTTTTCTCTTCTTTGGATTGCCAATTTATTATCTCTTCGAAATCCCCAAAACTCCATAAATAAATACTATGACCAAAACAAAACGAAACAAAACAGCAATGTGGAACCATGATTTATACAGCTCCCTTGAACAAACACAGAGATTCTAGCTGATGGTGGTTGTGAAAATATGAGCTACATTTCATTGTAATTGGTACTGATGACTTCAAACTGCATAGAGAAAGTGAAAACTAGAAAACAATGTATACTGTGAGATGATATTGCATTTAGATTAATTACTTATATGACTTAGAATGTTGCAATACAGTGTATCACACAATGGTTTGACTTAACTCTTAACCATCATTTCCCATTGGGAGAAAAAAACAAAACAAAACAAATTTCAATGGCTTTTATTTGGTAATGCTAATAATATTGAACTATAAACTGAATAAAAAAATTACCAACATTGGGTAGAGCGAATGTTTTTTAACTTTAATATGTTGATTTCCCAAATTGTTATGTCCATGAAAAACTTCAAACATGAAAAAACTTCGTTATTTCAGAAGTTTTATGTTTCTACCATTAATGATTTTGTATAAGCAGTGTATTCTTGTGTCCATATATCCTCACTGGAAATATATGGGCAGGAAAGCTACCTGGTTCAGTTGGAGAAAGAAAGTCTTCCGGCTAAGGCTATCGGAATAGTAATTTTAAGAGAGGTGAAGAAACTAAATCAAGATTAACCCTATGTAGTTGGTAATAAGTCTAAACCTCCCTATTCCATTTTTACATTGTATTTTTTAATTTTTTTAAAGATTTTATTTATTTATTTGAGAGAGAGAGAGAGAGTGAGAGAGAGCATGAGCAGGGGGAAGGGGCAAAGGGAGAGGGAGAAGCAGGCTCCCCACTGAGCAGGGAGTCCATCCTAGGACCCTGGGATCTTGACCCAAGCCAAAGGTAAACGCTTAACTGACTGAGCCACTCAGGCGCCTCTGTATTTTATTTTTTTAAATAAATAGGGGAAGAGTAAGGGAAATTAAAACAGAAATGTCTTTCAATAAGCTTCATTAAGTTACTGGCGTTGGGAAAGAAAACAATAGTTTCACCATTCTGACATCTACTGGATCTCGAAAGATTAAAAAAAAAAGTGTAAATTTAAACCATTCATTAGTTTAAATCCACAGGTTTAATGCTAATGATAGGATTCAGGAGGAAGAAAGATGAATAATAAGTCTGTTCGGTATAAAAGAAGCACAAGCATTTCCTTGTTCACACGCACCCACTTGCCTCTGTGTGTGTACACAAAGCACACACATATACCAAGTAAGAAAATTTTATTTCATCTCTCGTTGTAACTACTTGAAATGTTTTGTCCCAAACATCCTGCCAAATTTCTCTCCACACTCTTGTATCAGTGTTCCAGCACTAAAGGCTGCATCTTACTGAGATACTGGGATTACAACAATGTGAAAAGTCAGAGCATACAGGAGGAAATATTCTCAAAACAAGGACTAATTTAAAAATTTAAATTAAATATTGTTTCAATAGGATAATACTCTATTTTTCTATTATCTTTTTCCAAATATTATCCTAAAAATGTTGTATGTTAATAACACACATATGAGCCCAAATGTTGCTTAAAATATAGGTCAACTTTAAAACAAAATCCCTCCCAAACTCTTTACTGTCACAATAGTGGGTAATAGAAATTGTGTTTTTTAGTCTTATCACGTTATATGTTGCTTATACTCACTAGACCATAACCGAGTGCTTAAGAGAGGGATCAGCCTGTACAGATTCAAAATGTACTCTATTTCATTGGCCAGTTTACCTAACTTTTCTGTGCCTCAGTTTCCTAATTCATAAAATGGGTATAATAATATCCCTTGTAGAAAAAAAATAATAATAATATCCTTTGTAAAGTTCCTTATTCTTTTAAAGATTTTTATTTATTTGACAGGGAGAGAGAGAGAGAGAAACTGGCAAGAGAGGGAACACAAGCAGGGGGAGTGGGAGAGGGAGAAGCAGGCTTCCAACTGAGCAGGGAGCCCAATGCAGGGCTTGATCCCAGGACCCTGGGATCATGACCTGAGCCAAAGACAGAGTCTTAACGACTGAGTCACCCAGGAGCCCCTCTTGTAAAGTTCTTTAAATCTGACAAGTTGGTATAAGTCCTCAATAAATATTATTATTATCTACTCGATGCAACTTGTTTTCCTATTTTAGCAATTTCACATTAAGTGATTTTCCTTTTTTAAATTATTCAACCACCAACTCTTCCATTGGTGAGTGAAAATAAGGATGGAAAGTGTCGATATTTAGCACTTAAGAATCATGTTAATCAGGACTTTAAAGAGGTAATAAATATGAAGAAACGGGATTAACATCTCTTCTACAAATCCTGAGTTATGATAGAATATTTTACTCTATATACGTTAATTTTCTAAATAGCACAGTGGGGAAATTGGAAGCTTCTCGTTGAAGTGGGTCTCTAAACGTGTAGCATCAGGCCAGGCAGGACTGGGGTTAACCGCCTCTTTTCTAGATTAACTCTCCTGAAATGTAGGTGAGGCTATCTCTATCCACTTATCTCAGAGCACAAACTTCAGTTCAGAAAGGGAGTTATTTTTAGGCTTTGTTGTCAGAACAAAGAATCAGAGTCACGCAAGTCTCAGTTCTATGCGACAAAGACAATTATTCTGCTGGGAAAAACAGGGTACTGGAAGTAAAGGCTACACCAGCAGAGTGAAGTAGAAAATAAAGAAATTTAACAAGGAAAAGAAGGAAGGAAGGAAGGAAGGAAGGAAGGAAGGAAGGAAGGAAGGAAGGAAGGAAGGATAAAATAAGAATATTATCTTCTAGATTTCTGACCCTGACCATGGCCCAAACTCTCACAATACAACGTAGGTAAATTATTGATAGAGTTCTCTCGAAAGTGCTTTTTAGCCTGACTTGTTCACCTAATTGACTCAATTCTCAATTTACTACTTCACTTTGGTGGTGGGGATGTGGCCAAAGAGGATTTTTGGCAACCATCCATTCCCCTGCTGACCTCTTCCTAATCAGGTTGACCACAGATGGATACACTTGATTTAAACTATAGTTTTATTTGGTCCTTGGTGAAACTGGGAAACAAATTTATAGCTCTACCTTTAGATTTGGTACAAATGAGTACTTCATATGATTATCTCAAAAATCTGATTTTCTAACAGGAAATAAGATGAGCGATGCTGTAATGACCATATCAGTAAGTAGGTTGCATAAAATTTTAGTTTGTTTTATAATTACCTTTCAACCAAATAAAGTATAGCTTATATACGTGCATTTTCAATGCAAAAAAGTATATTTTTCAAAAATAAAAGCATATATGCTGACAAAGATCTTTATAGATTACTTTAATACTGCTTTTTTTTAATTTAATTTTTTTTATTTATTTATTTGACAGAGAGAGAAAGATCACAAGTAGGCAGAGAAGCAGGCAGAGAGAGAGGGGGAAGCAGGCAGAGAGAGGGAGGGAAGCAGAGAGCCCTAAGCGGGGCTCGATCCCAGGACCCTGAGATCATGACCCGAGCCAAAGGCTAACCCACTGAGCCACCCAGGTGCCCCAATACTGCTTTTAATTCTTCATTTTCTGTATGTGCCAGAGTTAAACCTTTTAAATAATGAATAAATGAACTTTTAATTCATTAGATGTTTGCCATGCAAAAAAAAAATCTCATGAGCTAAATGAAGTTAATATTTGGGTTAACTTTAAACTATTCCCAAGGGGATACCTGTTTATGCACAAATTAACTTGGTAATCAGCACTGATATAAAGAACATGTGAAACCACAACTGGGGGGTTTCGGGGTGGGGTGTGGAAAAAAGAAATTTAGAATTATTGATTTGAACATAAAATATGACTGGGTTTTTAAGAGACTAGAAGATCAGGGTGCCTGGGTGGCTCAGTTAGTTGAACATCTGCCTTCAGCTCAGGTCATGATCTCGGGGTGGGATCCAGCCCCGTGTGGAGCCCTCTGACTGTTCTGGTCAAACCTCTCCCGCTGCCCCCTCCCCTCACTTGTGTGTGTGCACGCATGCTCTCTCTCCCTAAAAAAATAAATAAATAATAATAATAATAAAAGAAAGAAAAAGTGGAAGTGGAAGATCAAGCTAAGTTTTAAAAAGTGCATGAATTCTTAATGGCATAAATTCCTTTGCAGCCTCCCAGTAGAATATGTTAATACATAGTTTTTGCTTTATCTTTTGTGACTACTATTCCCCAAATACAAATAGGGGCAAGTAAATATTGTTTGAAGGCAAGGAATTCAGCTATAAACCCTGATGAAGATTTCAGTCAAAGGGAAGTCACACCTAGACTATAGCATTAAGAAAGAAAATAACGTCATGGCCTTGGCTTTCCTCTCCTCTGCAGACCCCATGGAAGTGGGGAGCTTAAACAAAATGAACAGTGCAAATAGGTCTGTAAATGCATGTTCTTTATAAATGGTCAAGATCTCTGGAGGGCAGTGTATTAAATTGCAGATATTATCTAGCTAAACCCCAAATCATAAAAGCATGAAATTAGTAATTGACTCAATTTGCCTCATTTATTAGTAGCTCAGACCTCTGCTTGAATTAATATTGCCCAATGGAATTTCAAGTAGTGGTGACATGGCGTATCATGACAGAGATTAGTGGCTGCTTCCATTACTGCACTTCCAATGTCCCACATCCTCCAATTAGGTTAGCTCTAATCTAACATGTATGCTTTGGGCATTTTTATTGTCAATAAGACAAGACACCAGTTTTTTTTATAATAGCATGCTCATTTTAGGCAGTGTGGGATTCAGTCTGCCTTAATTTGGCACGTTCTTTTCAGTTGCTTGTTGTATCTTGTTTCAGCTAGGAGTTTCCTTATATTCCCTGTTGGTTTCAACAATATGTATATCAATTAAAGATGGAGGTTAATTATCTATACATGTCTAATATAAGAATTTATAATAACACACTGAGTTATGCAAATAGCATAACCATGCAATTATATACTTTTTAATGCTGTATTTTTCTAGGTGATGAATAATATTTACATACATGTTCATATTGATTTTATAATGTGATTTTTAAAAGCATCTCCTTTTTAAAGAATTACTAATATTTTATTTTTTTAACGATTTATTTATTTATTTATTGACAGATAGAAACACAGCAAGAGAGGGAACACAAGCAAAGGGGAGTGGGAGAGGGAGAAGCAGGCTTCCAGTTGAGCAGGGAGCCTAATGTGGGGCTCAATCCCAGGACCCGGGGACCATGACCTGAGCCAAAGGCAGACACCCAACAACTGAGCCACCCATGTGCCCCGAGAATTGCTAATATTCTTATGTTATCTTAGTAATAACCAAAAAAAGTATTTTTTATCTATGAGAATTAAGAAAATTAATTTATAGTAGGATATTCGTACTTTTCTAGTCATTATGGCAATGGGTTACAGGATTAAGACACTGTTTTCTGTTTTTAAATAACTAGAAATACATTTTGGGAAGAAATCATTTTTTATAGAACCCACATAAACCTAGGTACCAGACCTTCACCATAAATCTGACCTGCATCTTGAAAACAGCAACATAAATCTTTCGAGCAGAGGCAACTCCTCAGAATTTTAATCTATATGAAACAACCCTGAAGATAAACACTCTACATTTTGTAACTTGGATTTCTACAAATTTTATCATTGGCCAATGAGTACTATATAGCAAATTATTTAAATAGATACTTTGGGGGATGGGGAGAGGAAAAAAATGTAGGTGCTTTGACTTCCTATTACTTGAAACCATTTGTTAATGAAGATATCATACATCTTTGCCATCATGGTGGTACAGGAAACCAGTGCCAAAATATCAATAAAATAGCATAATTGGAATCTACTTCCAATGCATAAAATCATTGTTTTTTTGTAGTCAGTGCAGAATAAAAGAGCATCTTCAAAAAATGAAGATTAAAAAAGTCCTGCCCAAAAATTGTATTAAGAGAAGGGGAGTAAGTGTTACAAATGTCCTTGTAAGATATTTCCAACAGAATTAATGGCCCCATGGAGTTAATGGCCCTAGGAGCACGGGCACTTCCAGTCCAGTTGATCATTAATCCTCAGGAAATACTGGCATTGGATGTTATTTTTGAAACTATATATAGCCAAGATTTCCACTCTGGTCCTTCATTGTGGCTTGAGTTATATCCCACCTGTTGAGTCAAAGTTGAATATGCAATGGAAAAATTTCTGAAGGGCATTAGCTAGTATTAGCAATAACTCTCAAATTGATTATGTCCCCCTCCACAGAAATGAACTGCTCCAACTTCTATGCAAATAGAGATTATCTTCATTTTACAATTGTCCTAGCTAATGTTTTCCTAAAACAGATATTTAAAAGTCGTTCAGTAATAAACATATCTATTTTAAATGCTTAATACTGTTCAGATTAATTGTAACTATTAATTAAAAGTCTAAAAGTGAAAATGCTGAGCCCAGTAAATTCAGTATACTAGGATTTATGCAGGAGGCTGAACTTGAACAAAAGAGAAAAGAAATAAAAGAAGTAGAAAGATATGTTTCAACATAAATAAAGACTACTCACATCAATCTGTATTAATTAATAGTTATATTATTATTCAGCTCACATTAATTTTACATTGATTAATAATTTTGAATGCATTGGTTTGGTTTGAAGGTAAATTATACATATATGTATTTAGGTTTTATGGCAGTAAATGTTTTTAACCTATACATATGTATTTTTGTGTAAAACTGGACAAATTAAAAATGAAAGGATACAAGTAATTATGTTAGATAAATTTTGTATTAAATTATACTAGTACAAAATAGTTTTCCTAATTCTAGCTCTTTTTTTTCCTTTATTCTACTTCATTACCCCACTCCCTCATTTTTCTTTTTTTATTCTTCCTATACCACCCTGATCCTAATCCAATCTATTCTACGTGAATCAGAATTTATCCTTCTTTTCATATTATATGAATATCATTTTTGCTGTTTGGTGTGCCCTTCCCACAACCTTTTCATGTGTTTCTTTTAATCTTTTCCCAGCAGAATGGTTAACTTAAAGCAAAAGGTCCGAACCCTTTCTGGATTACAGTAAAAGCTTCTATCTTTCCTGGAGCCAAGCTACACTCATGAGACTAATAGAATATGGATATCTTATGGTTGAGCCTTGAAGAACTATAGGCTTAGCACAGGCTATGGATTTGATTTTGCTTCTTTTATATTTCTTCTAAACTCTTTGTAACACTTTTTTTAAATGGTTTGATCTGTCATATTGAGTCTTAGAAGAAGGCTGAGCTCTAATAAGTAGGGAGCCAAAATAGCTAGTGTAAATTTCCTTTAAGTAGTTCAAATTAGGAGAAAGGAATTTAAAGAAGAGAAAGGCAGGATGGTAAGTGTAAAGAAAAACAGTTTTGGAGTCTTATAACCTGAATATAATTCCCCACTCCAACAGTTACTAGCTGATCTTGGTCAAATAACTTAAACTTGTAGGAATTTGGTTTCCTCACTAAAAAAAAACACAAAAAACAAAAAATGAGGACATGTTATTATCTAGACAGAGTGAACTAAATATGATCATGACTATGAAGTCACATTCTCTATTGTCTACTACATAATAGTTCTCAATAAGTATATATTTTAAATCTTTGAATAAGATCTAGGCAAATCTATTTATTTAAACAATTGGTGTTCTTCTTCAGGTACATACCTCAGATATTCCTTCACACATATGATCAGACTCTAATATTTGTTGGAAAAAAAGGCATCAAAGCAATTAATATAGACATTATCAATTGAGTTCATGGATGAATTTTATGAATATGTATAATTTATCTTTTGAGTTTACTTTATATTTTCATTGGGTTTAGATTAATGTGTTCACTAAATTATATGTTGTCTACAAAATGAAGCATATGCCTTTCAAATCCTTGAGAAAATTTGAAAATTGTTGACTTAGTGATTCTTATCCTCTCTTCTAAATATTGAATATGTACGTTTCATAATTAAATACTGAATTGAGATAAAAGCAATGCTAAATTCTCTTTAATATTCAGCAATTATTGAAACTGAATATTTTGTTGCTTAGGTATGACTTTTTAATTCAAATAAATAAGAAGATTTCTAATGGGCATTTATTTTTAGATATTCTCTTAATGGACCATTGTGAAATGGAAAAAAAATATATATGGATTCATTCACTGATGCTTCCAATATGAAAAATCACTTTCAATATAATTTCTAATATATTTTAATGTTGCATGGAACAATTATATCTAAAATTATATTTGTGATTATTCATGTACAATTAGAAAATAAACAGGTATAAATTAACAAGATATATCCCTCCCTCGAAGTTTGTTTCACGATGTATCTTCATGTAATAAAAGTATACTTCAGCAAAAATTGATAAGTTAATCTTAAAATTCATATGAAAAGTCGAGGGACCTAGAGTGGCTAAAAAATTCTTGATAAAAAAGAACAAAGTTGAAGGACTCATGCTTACCAATTATAAAACTTACTACAAAGCTTCACTAATTAATGCAAATCAAAATCCTGATGAGATACCACTCCACACCTACTAGGACAGCTAAAATAACAAGTGTTGTTGAGTATGTGAAGAAATGATAACCCTAATGCACTACTGTTAGAAACTGAAATGCTACAGTCACTTTGGAAAAACAGACCGGCAGTTCCTCACAAGATTAAACATCCAGATGCCATTGGACCCAGCGTTTCACTTTATACATAAAGGTTCATAGCAGCATTATTCACGATAACCAAAATGTGGACAGAACCCAAGTGCCCATCAACTGGCGATGAGATAAACAAAATATGTTATGTCTATACAATGGAATACTATTAGGCAATAAAAAGAAATAAAATAGTGTTATGTGCTCTTGCATATGGATGACTCCTGAAAAATTACGCTAAGTGAAAGAATCCAGTCACAAAGGATGACACAGGAATCCACTTATATGAAATGTCTTAGAATAGGTAAATATATATGTTTACCATATAGTATCTATCTATCTAATATGCAGAGAGAGAGAGACAAAGAGAGAAGATTATTAGTAGTCACCTAGTGCTGGGGAATTGAAAGAGTGGATTGAAGGTGAAAGTGGGGGGCTTTCTTTTTGGTGTGATGAAATGATAAAAGGTGATTTTTGGACATTTCTGTGAATATACTGAAAAAATATTGAATTGTACCCTTTAAATGGATGAATTGTATGGTATGTGAATTATATTCAATGTTGCTATAAAAAAAGAGAAGTACTTTAATGACAATGTTAAATTCACTTCTAAAAATGCCTAGTTCAAGTTGTACAAAATGCCTATTTGAAGAATAGGCATTTTGTTTTCCCCTTATATTGAACAATTGTTTTTTCTTATTTACGATCTCACAGTAATACGATCTGTGGTATTCTGCTTTGAATCTCCTAGCATGAGGGGAAAGACTAGAAAAGCTGATCTTCCAGATTCCTTCTATCCAACATACCCTTAACACCATACAATAGTTGATGCTCTCTAGGTTACAATTTTGGACTATTTTTAAGATTTTTATCAATTTATTTGACACAGATTGAGAGAGAGAGAGAGAGTACAAGTAGGCAGAGTGGCAGGCAGAGGGACAAGGAGAAGCAGGCTCCCTGCTGAGGAAGAGAGAGCTTAACCTGAGCTGAGGGCAGACACTTAACCAACTGAGCTACTCAGGTGCCCCCAATCTTGGACTACTTTTATGGATTTAGAAAGCTAGCATGGCTTCAGTAGGCTAAGGAGAGAAAAGGAGTGCTATTTCTACCTTTCGGTTACACAGAAACAATATGGTGTAGCCACCTATGGTCAAGGAAAGCCCTTGAGATTGAGTTTAGACTACATCAGATTGAGCCACTCTAAAAGCTAGAAGGCAGCCAATACGAGCCATAGTAAAAACATCCGCCATTTGCGGAGTTTTACATGTCATTTTTCTTAAGCTTCACCACCTTCTCAGGAATCAAAATTAAGTTATTTCTTGGTGTTTGGGACCAGACGTGTGTCCTTCTAGCATCATCACCAAATATTACAGCTTACTTTCGTTATAACCTTGGGGAACAATTCAGCAGAGACCAATTTTCTACTGAGTTTCCACATAAGGTTCAGAGCAGAGAGTTCTTCAATTGTCCATGACTGTTAACTGATTCCTATTTAGTCCTTGACCTTATGAAAGTGTCTAAATCTTGTTGTTGGGAATCTCCTCAAATTACTATGCTGTGAGTTTTCACTGAATAAAAGAGAATATCAGGAAGATAATACAAAATAAATGAAGAAATGAAGACCTTAAAGTGTAAGTGTGTGTGTGTGTATGTGTGTGTGCGTGGATACACAAAAAAGTAATTGGAAGAAGTTGTTCACTTTCCCAGGACAGTGAAAAACAAAACAAACAGAAACTGAATAGAGCCCTCAGAACTCTGAAATACGCTTGTAAGCCTTTCCATGGGCAATTCCCTTTTAAAACTGTAAGTGTACATTTGGGGACTTCATCAAGATAAAAAGCTTCTGCACAGCAAAGGAAACAGTCAACAAAACAAAGAGGCAACCCACGGAATGGGAGAAGATATTCGCAAATGACACTACAGACAAAGGGCTGATATCCAAGATCTGTAAAGAACTCCTCAAACTCAACACTCAAAAAACAGGTAATCACATCAAAAAGTGGGCAGAAGACATGAACAGGCACTTTTCCAAAGAAGACATACAAATACCTAACAGACACATGAAAAAATGTTCATCATCATTAGCCATCAGGGAGATTCAAATCAAAACCGCATTGAGATACCACTTTACACCAGTTAGAATGGCCAAAATTAACAAGACAAGAAACAACAAGTGTTGGAGAGGATGTAGAGAAAGGGGAACCCTCTTACACTGTTGGTGGGAATGCAAGTTGGTGTAGCCACTTTGGAAAACAGTGTGGAGATTCCTTAAGAAATTAAAAATGGGTGCCTGGGTGGCTCAGTTGGTTGAGCAACTGCCTTCAGCTCAGGTCATAATCCTGGAATCCCGGGATCGAGTCCCACATTGGGCTCCCAGCTCCATGGGGAGTCTGCCTCTCTCTCTGACCTTCTCCTCTCTCACGTTCTCTCTCATTCTCTATCTCAAATAAATAAACAAAATCTTAAAAAAAAAAAAAAAGAAATTAAAAATAGAGCTACCCTATGATCCTGCAATTGCACTACTGGGTATTTACCCCAAAGATACAGATGTAGTGAAAAGAAGGGCCATATGTACACCAATGTTCATAGCAGCAATGGCCACAATCACCAAACTATGGAAAGAGCCCTTCAACAGATGAATGGATAAAGATATTGTCCATACATACAATGGAATATTACTTAGCCATCAGAAAGGATGAATACCCAACTTTTGTATCAACATGGATGGGACTGGAGATTATGATGAGTGAAAAAAGTCAAGCAGAGAAAGTCAATTATCATATGGTTTCACTTACTTGTGGAGCATAAGGAATAACATGGAGGACATTAGGAGAAGGAAAGGAAAAGTGAATTGAGATAAATTGGAGGGGGGAGATGAACCATGAGAGATTGTGGACTCTGAGAAACAAACTGAAGGTTTTGGAGGGTAGGGGGGGTGGGGGGATGGGTGAGCCTGGTGGTAGGTATTAAGGAGGGCACGTATTACATAGAGCACTGGGTATGGTGCATAAACAATGAATCTTGGAACACTGAAAAAACAAAATAAAATTAAATTAAAAAAATACATTTGGTATATTTGTTTGTGGAACATCACACACACGGCAGGGTGATAACATACTTTATTTCCACTATTGATTATAAGGCAGCAGTTTCTCTTCTCAAAACTAGTCAAGCATCTGGTTACCTATTTTATTTTTCTCAGGCATAGACAACTCGGTTTTTTAGAACCTTGAAAATATCCTCTATAATGTTGCTTTCATTTTTTTTTAAATCCAAGAAGTATTGATTTCTCTGCTTATTCATTTTGATTTGGTGAGCAATATAGTTTCCACCTGGCAATGGAGAGCTAAATTCAGCTATTCAGAAGAATCCATAGCATTTACTCATTGTTAAAAGATACTCAAATGCATTTCTATAAATCCCAGGTCATTAAGAGCACTAGTGATATTCTTTCTTCCAAATAAAAAGAAGTCAATATGTATTTTGACAGGAAAAATAGAAAAGAGGGCTTTGTCTCACATAGGACTAGTATTTTTATTCTGAGATAGACCGTATGAATATTGTATAAAGTAACCTTTAAAATATTGCAATTACTTGCTACTTAACAAAAATAGGCTTATAATGTAAGATGAAACCTGAATCAGAGTCTTGAACATGTACTCTCACTATGTTGAGCTAGATTACTTGCTTTATCTAAATTTGAATTTTCAATCACTTTACCAGTGTCATTAATTTTAACATAGTCAAAGAAACAACCGTAGAGATCAACAAGAACATTTTCAGGGTCAAACATAATTCAAACTTGAAAGTTCATACTCAAATTAAAGAATGCTGAGGTTTGGAATCTTGAGCTTTGAATGAATGCACAGAAATTCATATTTTTTAGAAGTGATCTCTGGAGATCACTTTGAAATATAAATTGGCCTATCTTAGGCACATTCATATTGCATCTATATTTTCTGATGAGGATATACTATTATTATCTTAAATTCACAGATTATTTTCTTATATTTACAAAATACTATTTTTAGAAGGATATGGTGTGACTGTCAAATGCTTTACATCAAAACAGGGCACATTAGATACAAATCAATTTAACTGTAGCTAAAGCAAAGCAGAACGTATCAAATGTTTAGCTGAAATCTAGCTACATTTCTGCTTTCCCCTTATTAGAAGTTTAATAACAAATTAAAAATATATGAAGTTAGTTGTCTTGCCTTAAGAGAATTAGAACTTGCTCTAGTGAGCACTATTTCCATTTCTAAATACTCTCAAAGAATATATTATAATCCATGACAGAATTGTTTTTTTGCATCAGCATAAAGTTTAGTATATAGCTTTCTGTAAAATAATTTTCCCATTTACATCTGCCTATAATGAAAAAGACCCTAATTATCTATAATTTATTAACCTTTTTAGACATTATAAAAAACAATATTGGCCATCTACCCTCTCACCAGATCAATTAGAATATTCAGAAATCATAACAAATGTTCACTATTACTCCTTATTGAAACACTTTCCTCTCGTAAAGTTTTCACTTAAAAGTTTTGTTATAATGCAATCCATAACAGACAATGACCTTGAAACTGGTGGGGAAACTTAGTATCTACATAGTGAGCTGCCAAAATTGTCTAAGGACACAGAGCTTCCTTGTATGAGATTAGTTAGGATAGTTTAACCCTTGTTAATTCCTGCACTGCTTGCTCTCCCTTCTAGTATTTGGCTTCAGTTCCAAATTGGCCTGAAAGCATTTACATAGGGATGCCATTATCAGCGTGAATAGCAAATAAAGTCATAAAACTATAAAGCAAAGCCTGGAAATGAAATTGTTGTTCAGTAGCAAATGTTCAGTAGCAAAAGTGAATCATATATTATTAAAGTGAACATGGAATTTATACTCTGATTTAACTATTTGTTATATTTTGGTTTTCAGCAATACCATAAGGTGAAGTCATTAATTACTTTTCACTCAGGTTCAACATGATGCTCACATAGCATTGCTTGATATGAAATTCTTCTTAGCAATGGGTTTAAAAAAAAAAACCAAAATAAAAATGTTTTGTTTGTTTTCATGTATCAACTTTTTTAAACATTTCCCCATATTCGCCAATGAATCATTCATTTAAACAGCTTTCAAGATGTGACTCAATAGAAATCTATATAGAGAGTCATTACGTGTCCTGTTTGGGACTGGTAGAAAAGGTGTAGGGGTGTTCTACTGAATACACAGGTTATAAATTGTCATAATATGTCACCATTCGTGTTACATGTGAACTTGCTTACCAGCCATTCTTTGTAATGTTTCCTATAGACATATTGAAAACACAATCTAAAGATTAAATAGAAAATACCAGTCATTGCACTGTCATTTCCACACAATTTAGAGAACGTTCTATGCTTTCCACTACATGATTAAAACAAATTAACAAACAAAACTTATGTTAATAGCAATGTATATCTGTGTGCTTATGTGAAAGTGTTTTTCAATCTACAAAAAGGTTATTTTATATTACTGTAAAGTAATAATGGCCTTACATTATGGGATATTGAGGCACAAGCTCTAAAATAACATGTAGATGGTTTTCTAGTTCAATACATTTCCATGTTTCATCTACCTGGAAAATGTCTATTTTGCATGTTTTCTATCACATTGACTAAAGTGAATTTCAAACCTCTATTCTTCTCTTTCACATTCCATGAAGTGAGCTTTCAGTTTAAATATTTAAGACATATTGCCACTTCATATTCTCTAAGAACTTCTAACCAAAACACCACGAAAAAAATAGCATACTTTGACCTTAAGAGAGGTTAAGTTTCCTTTCAAAGAGTTGGAATTCAGTGGCGGGCAGGACTTTGTATTTCCACTTCCTATCTGCCCACTTTATTTGTTTATTTTTTAAAGTAATCTCTACAACCAACATGGGGCTCAATCTCACCCAGAGATCAAGAGTTGGATGCTCTACCTGAGTCAGCCAGGTGCCCCCTAGCTGTCCACTTTAGGGATGTCTATTCCATTGTCATTAATCTAGCATATTTGAGTTCTAGTGCCATCTATACCACAGTTAAATCCTGCCTTCATTTGCATAATCAATAAATGTATATCATTTTTTTAAAAAAGATTTATCCATTTATTTTGGTCGGGGGAAGGGCAGAGGAAGAGGGAGAGAATCCTCAAGCAGACTCCCTGCTGAGTGCAGAGCCTGACCTGGGGACCCATCCCAGGACCCTGAGATCATGACCTCAGCCAAAACCAAGAGCCAGATGCTCAACCAACCGAGCCACCTGAGCACCCCTTTATATAATTTAAAGCATGTCTGTAAAGAGAGTTTTGGAGGTATGCAGTTTAGAAACACTTTCTTTTAGCATAATCTCCTCCAGTTCCACCCATGTTGATGCAAATGTTGGAGATTATGCTGAGTGAAATAAGTCAAGCAGAGAAAGGCAATTATCACATGGTTTCACTTATTTGTGGAACATAAGGAATAGTATGGAGGACATTAGGAGAAGGAAGGGAAAAATGAAGGGGGGGGGGACATTAGTGGAGGAGAAGAACCATGACAGACTATGGACCCCGGGAAATAAACTGACAGTTTTAGAGGGGAGAGAGGTGTGGGGATGGGTTAGCCCAGTGATGGGTATTAAGGAGGGCATGTATCACATGGAGAACTGGGTGTTAAATGCAAACAATGAATCATGGAACACTACATCAAAAACTAATGATGTACTACATGGTGACATAACATATTAAAAAAAATTGCTAAAAATTAGCACCTCTCAACAAATTTTTTTTTGAAATTTTTTAACTGTTAAGAAAACTGACTTAATTTAAAAATATGCTCGGATTTCAAAAACCATTGATATTTTCACAACTACAGTGATAAGATGACTGTGGTTAAAGTTAAAGGCAGAATTTAAAAATAATATAAATCAGGAGATGCTTTTGTAAGGCCAAAAGTAATAGTTTCTTCCAAAAGAAAATCAGGAAAGAAATCTTGGGGAAAATAGAGGAAACAACTTCAACATCATTGTCGCTGTTATATGAAATGTCAAACTGATACAAGAGATAGAATAATATTGGTCTACATTAACCATTCCCAACCTGTGTGTGGAAGCACCCTGTAGAGCAGTGCTGAGAATTGTTCCAAAGTCCCAAGAACAAGCTAAAGTACAATACATTTTTCATGTGTATGTTACTAGTTTCTTCCATATGTTACATAATAAGATATAAGTTCACATTAAAGCATTTCTGCCTTCTAAGCATCTTGTTATTTTCCATAAGATACTATTACAATATTAGGGGCATTGATTAAATTTTCTTAATTAAAAAGGAATCCTTGTGGTGCCTGGGTGGCTCAGTTGGTTAAGCGTCTGCTTTCAGCTCCGGTCACGATCCCAGGGTCCTGGAATCGAGCCCTGTGTTGGGCTCCCTGCTCAAAGTGGAGCCTGCTTCTCCCTCTCCCTCTGGCATTGCTCCTGCTCATACTCTCTCTCTCTCAAATAAATCAATAAAATCTTTTTAAAAAATTAAAGAAAAATAAAAAGGAATCCTCATACGAAGTGAGGAGGGACTATTATGGAAGATGGGAAAATGAAGATATATCTTAGCTGCCTTTAAGTGCTGCACTACTTTTGCTTTTCTGAATGGTATTATTTAGCCAACTGTAACAAACCATTACCATCCCACAAAGCCCTTGAAGGGCTACCAATAGCTGGGGGAGAGAGGCCAGAAACATTTCTAAGAATAGATGGTTTTAAAGACTAAGTGAAAAAGGCACATTTCAAGCAACAGATCTTGTAGGAATTTAGAAACAGAAATCGACAATGAAAGTCAGAAAAGGTAAATGCCACATCAGAGGGATTCCTGGAGTAGAGAAGAATAAATACGTAAATAAATTACTATGCTTATGAGAAACCTGAGCTCAGTGACCAGATCACCTGCATTATATGCCTTCATTCTCCTCCATCTTACTAGGTAATCAACCTTGGGCAAGTTACTTTCTCTGTATGTAAGCCCAGGTTAAAAATTATATCTATTTTGTGAAGATCAAATTAGTCAATGCATATGACTTTACCAGATTATGACAGTTGGTGCCCAGCTGTTCATCATTTTTCCTTCTCCGAAGTAATAGAATTACACCCCAACCCCACAAGAAAAGAGGTTGTGAAGGGTTCACAAAATAGGTGCAAAATCTTTGCCTCCAGTTTTAATGTATGTCAAAAGAAGCAGTTGATTACATTTGTCTTTTCAATGTTGCTCTAAATTGTTGTCTTTCAAATAAAATATTAGATAATCTTTTCCTTTTGCTATATGAATGTGAAAAGGCTAATATATAAAAGAAAGACCCTTTTAGAAATGGAAATAGTGTGACTTCCTAACAGAATCATCAAAATTAGAAAAAGTGTTATGAAATGTTATCTTTCTGTTATAAGATGGAGAGACTTAAAACTTCTCGTACTTCCACAACTCATCTTAAATTCATCATTTTGGAATGTTGCTTTTCCTTGTGTTTGTTATATCCCTTCCCTCCAGTTTACTCAGAACTACAGTTGGTCAAATGCAGTGAAAGCTCCTCACAAGACGATATTGTCTATTGCATTTTGAGCAAGACTGGGAACCTTTCATAACACTGCTGGGGTGGGACAACGTCTAATTGATTTTTTATTATCCTCCTATTTGAATTCCTAGCAGCAGATCGCATACAGTTAGAACCTTGTAAACGGTCACTATCACACTGAAATTTGAAAGCTATTGTTCAGAAAAAGTCATGCCATGTCTCTTGTGTTTTTAGTTAACTGTCCATGACATATTGAAATATAGTGTCCACCATACATGAAGACAATATTATTGATAATACGGTATAAGACATGGGGACTTTTTTTTTCCTTTACAATAGAGGTTTTGGCTTTGGGCTGTACATTAATGGTTATGTTTAATAATAATGTGAATAGTATCCTTGTTATTTCTGTGGTATTCCTGTTAATATAATGTTTTGTGTACTGATTTGAATTTTGTAATGATTTCTTTTTTCAAAAGAATTTTTAGTGCTTCTTTGCCTCTCTCAAGGTGAGAGGTGTGATAAAAATTTTATAGATAATCACCTGAAGTAGGTATAAGATAAAGTGTCAATTTTCAGCAGAATACTGAAGCAAATTGCTCATTGAGTTTCTAGGACTTGGTCTAAGAGTTTGGCACTAGGACTGGGCAGAGTTTAGGTACAAATGGAAAAACAAAGGGGGAAAAGAAGCCCAAACTTGAAAAGATACATTGACACAGGTAAACTTGGGTCTCAGCTTATCCTGCTGTAGGAGGCAAATAAACACTGTTCACAGAGGCGTCTCAGAATCACAGGCCAAGGTTATGTCAGCTGAATATTTGTTTCATAACTTGTGAAATATAAACACAACTTCTATGTTAAATAACTGAATAGCTCTTTAAAAACTTTAAGGATAAGAAAAAGTTAAAGAAAAAGAGAAGAAAAAGAACAATGAGTTTCCTTATCTGACTTGTTAGCAGCTGATAATGTTATTTTGCTGTTAGTCATCCTCAATAGAAGAAATGTCACCTATATTTATGTACATTATATATATAATATATATGCATGCATATATGAACATATGTTTGTGAATGGGAAAGAGAAAGAGCCTCAGTCATGCTCTCCCCTACTCATAAAATATAACTTAAAAAAAAATACAATTAACACTGTTCTATGTACTCAAAAATACTTAGAAAGAAAATCAGCAATAAATAACAAACATTAACCTCTCCAGGTTAATGAAGAGATCTTAAATTTTTTTTAAACAACTGATTTCCACAAAGGAAATCCAGCCACATAAATATTTTTCTTGAATGACAGGTAGTGAAATGTGATTCATTCCCAAACATAAAATGCTTTGTAGGGATGGGGCCCAACAAAGCAGGTGAAGTTTCTGTGGAGACTGAAAACTTGTCAAGTTTTTGTTTTACAGATCAATGGGTAAGAAAGAATTCCAGCAGCAACTTCCTTTAAAGAATTTGTTAATGTGTTAGTCATGATTCTCAGGGGGCTCTTGGGCTAAAAGAGGAAGGAGAAAAGGAAAGGAGAAACATATAGTCTCCAGGTATTTGGGAAAAGTAAGTATCAAATGCTCAACAGTGAAGTTGTCAGAGTTTGCACTTAGATATGATCAAAATGAAGTTAAGTGTATTATTTGAACTGGTTTAATCAGCCTTGCAATTGACTTGCCAGGTTAGAGCCTGCTCACCTCTACGCTGCCTACCACATGAACTCCCTTTGCTGCACACTTACCAATTGCTGAGGGCCCAGAACACCACCATTTGGTGAGTTGAATCAAGTCAATAGGTTCTTTTTGCTGAATCTGGCATCTCTTAGCTTTGCTCAATCATTTGCCACCAGAATAGAGTTCTTTCCATATGTAAACTTCATGCAAAATTATAAATATTATGGTTTTCCTTTAAGCTTTCTAAACTACCGTGTGTCTGTCTCTCTAAAGCAAATAACACAGATGAAGAAACGTTCTTTTGGCGAAGAAACGTTCTTTTGGCAAATAAAGTCAAATTGATACATTCCCAGTGCACGGCCTTTTATTTCACTCATTTTTGTTTCTTCCCACCAAATATACATGTTTATCCTTCATTTTTTAATGCATCCCAGATATAAGATCTCACTTATGTTAATTCAACTGTACCCAAATTGATAGCAAACCTAGGTACATAACTTCAGTTTATATGGATGTTAGGTAATTGGACCTTTTTCAAATGCAATACATTTTAAATTTCAATATATTTTAAATTTTGTAATATTTAGGATATCTTTCTCCTACAGGAGGACTTTTAATCCTATTACAATCATCTCCATATTAGAGGATGCAAAAAGCTAATGCCAATTATAGTTTGAGAGGTAGAGATACCTGAGAGAAATGAAGGACAGTTAATCATAGAAGATTAAATTTGCAATGAAGGAAAGGTTTTTGTCATTATTTTAAAGGCATAGAAAAGATATTCCTTGATATAATTTTTCTTGAGTTTTCGATTACTATAAATAACTATATACAATACGTGAATATACATTAATAAATACATGAATCTCAAAGGCAGGAGTTCACAGTGACATGGAAAAAACCTGGATTGAGAACTTGAATTCTGGGTCATCCATATTAAATATGTAATGTCAGGCAAAGTTCCCTAATTCTTTTCCGACTCAGTTTTTCTTGTCCATACCACAGAAATAACAATCACCTATATTTCATAAACTTGCTATGAAAAGTAACAAGACGCTATATGTGATATTACATGGCTAATGGAAGAGACTCCATAAAAATAATTAAATCTAGGGGCGCCTAGGTGGCTCAGTGGGTTAAAGCCTCTGCCTTCGGCTGGAGTCATGATCTAGGGGTCCTGGGATCGAGCCCCGCGTCGGACTCTCCGCTCGGCGGGGAGCCTGCTTCCCCCTCTCTCTCTGCCTGCCTCTCTGCCTACTTGTGATCTCTCTCTCTCTGTCAAATAAATAAAAATAAAATCTTTAAAAAAAAATAATTAAATCTAAAGAAACTAACACATGAGGTGTTAATATGAGATGCATTTCTTCTTTAGAAACTATCACATCCTAAATGCTCATTTGCCCTATTTTAGTGAAATGTTATTGGTTTCTTAAGTATTCTAACTGAGCCATTTACAATGCTGACTCTGGATTCACTACTTTGACTCACGGCCTGAGCCAGGCATCAGTCCTCGTGCATCCTACCAGTTCTGTTTCCTGGAAAGACTCCTCTGTCACTTTCCATTTAGCTCTTTTCCAGCTTGTAGATTTAAGCTGGTGAAAATGGAAGCCGACCAAACGCTTGTCACCCAGCCAGGCCACAGGGCTCCCTCATTTGAAGACATTAATTTTCCACCATGTTTAGAAGGGTACTTCTAGTCCTGATTTGACTACAATGTGAGGTCACCTCTCAAACAGGAATTAAATAACTGAATTCTGGCTAAATTTATCTCCTGGTAATTTTCTCTCTTTAAATGATATATTACGTTTCTTTTTAAAGAATAAGTTGTGGTCCCACAGTGGCATTTTCTTAAAATCTCCTTTCCCGAAAGTAAAGGAAATGGTAGACTTAGTTCCTTGAGAAAGTGATGAATCCCCTGACCACAGAGAAGCCAAATGACAACGTGGATAAATACCTTGTCTTTTAACTCAAGTTTCAAATGACTGTGGCCAGTCACAGCAAAATTGTAATGAGGGGTCTGTGGAGAATGGTTGTTCAGAACAAACCAGCAAAGCATTGGTGGAAATGTAAGAAAATGATAGTGGTCCCAGAGGAATTTCCTTTCTTCCAGGCTTACACTTTGAAGCTTTGAATTCTGAACTTTTGAACTATGTTGGCTTTATCTTGTCCCTTTGGAGAGATTTGCAAGGTACTCTTATAACACTCACTATAATTATATTCTTAAAAATTAATGATACAGTGATTTTCAAAGAAAAATTGTCTGCTTCAAAAATTCTACAACCAGCAAACACACACACACAGACACACACATACACAAAGCCTTTCTGATACGATTGGTTCTAACACAGCTTAAGAAAAAACAGTTCTCTTTGTTAAATCTCCAAAGCCCCCCAATAATTTACAATAAAGCTTGTAAGTCATTATCAGAGGCTGGAATACTCTCTTTATAACCAGGAAGAAGACATAAAGAGAAAGCTAAAAGGGTAGGAATCAAGAGAGAAAAACCAGCATGTGGCCAGCCGAGGATATACAACTGAAACTGGATATATTCTTCAAAAGAATTATTTTTAACAAATCATTCTCGGTTTGATATATGATTCAGCAAATGTACTGTCTCGGGTTTTGCGGCTCTTTGGTACTTAGAGACAGAGTACATCAGATTCTCTCAAATAATAAAATTAGGTTATTGGAACAATTTACTGGAGAGTTTCTTGCAACAAAGATCAGTCTCTCAAAGACTCTCTATGTGCTTTGCAGTCCGGTCCAATTTCTGGTTTAGTATAATGAGAGAAGCCACAGCCACACAAAAGGGGCCTGGTATTTCAATTAGTCATTAAATTTTAAAGCTTCATTATTCTCCAGAAGGAATACTTTAACATTGTTTTCTATATTAACATGTTTATGTATTGATTCTGAAATCTGCAGTAGGTAAGGTCAAATTTCCTAGCCACCTTACTGAATTCTGCGATTTTCACTTACTTTCAAAGCTCATTGAACCAGTTTATAGCTCCACCTTACAAACAGTTAAAAGAAATGGCTTTCACTTGCCTCCAGTCTTTATTTAATGAATGTATAAGTCTCCAAATGCTGTAGTATCAAGACACACATTACCTAGATTAAAACATAAATTAATGAAAAGCTATCTATGCTGCGTAGAATAAAACTGAGACTGATCACTCAGTTATGCAGCTGTCACTGAATTAACTTAAAAATGATTAAAAGGGAAATATCAAGTCTTGAAAAATGTAAACCACTGAAACAGCATTCTAAAATATAAACCTTGTTGTAAAAAAGATAACGTACATAACAAGAGAGAATGTCGCATAGTTGGCTGACAGTATCCATCAATCATTGATGAGATTATAATATTTATGATGGTTTTCGGGCAAACAGTACAAACCTGATGAAAACTTGTATATAATAGTAGACCCTCCTCAATTTTAAAAATTGAAATATTCAAGATTTAACCTTCACTGGAAGCTAGTAGAACAAGAAAGAATAAATTGTAAGACACTTCTAGGAAACATATAAAAAGTTTGAATCATTGTCTTAATCACTGATATTTAACCAGAATACCAGTTATTTTGCTGTTCAAATTTCATATATATAAGTGACTCACAGCATATGATAAATAATAACTATTGATTTTATGCATATTCACGTTATGTTACATTCATGTAGATTTCCTAAAAGGAGACATTAATTAGATCATTGTGAGACTTCCATAATATGTTAATATATGTTATCATGTTAATATATGCTATTAGCATGCATTCAGGTTAAATTAAAGATTTGTAGATGGTTCCCAGAACACATGGGTACATATAATGATATTAGAAATTTCATAAATATAGGACATATCTATAAGACCAATGTATAAGACACTGTCCCTCATATATATTCTAGAGAGATTTAGATTAATTTGCCATTGACAGGTTCTCTGTCAATCATTATTGGATGACTATTAGAAATATTTAGAAATTATTAAGAACATCAAAATTTATACATGATGCTTGAGGGCAAGGAGAAATTTGGATATTCAAGTCATGTCATGAACCTTCTAATTCACTCCAAATATCAAGAAAAATATAAACATAAACAAGGAAACAAACAAACAAAAGAAACAAAATGTAAGTCTTCCAAAGACAAGGCATGGAAAAATCTTGGTCACTTCTTTAATATCATGAACGATGTGAGACTTGTGAGATCCTTCTGTTACTAAACTGTCAGTGTCTAAAATCTAAATAAGCAATTTTAATAAGATGAAAATAGTATTGTGAAAAAGAAAAGTCCTCAGTCTCTTTCTAAAACGCATTAGTATTTCAGTGGGCAGCTGGGTGGCTCAGTCGGTTAAGTGTCTGCCTTGGCTCAGGACATGATCCCAGAATCCTGGGATGGAGTCCCGAATTGGGGGTCCCTGCTCAGTGCTTGTGCTCTCTCTGTCTCGCTCACTCTCTCTCTCTCTCACAAATAAATACATAAAATATTTTAAAAAAAGAAAAAATAAAACACATTAGTATTTTGGTCATCTACTAAGTGTGTATGTATAATTCTGGATGTGTGGCTTTCCCTTTACATCTACCAGTAAAATGGGCACAATAGTAGTTAACTTACTAATTTGATGTGAGGATCATGGGAGGTGTATACACAGTGCCTAGCAAACTCTCTGAGCTATGAAAGACATTTAATAAGTGGTACATTTAGTGTAACATATTCATTCTGCCAGCTGTATAAATGAATGTTGGCTGCTGTGGTGGGGGCTCCGTCACTTAATGCAAAGTTGTTACAAGTAAAATTGTGATGTATAGATGAAAATTTTCCTCTACACTTTTAACCACCTCTTTTTGGACCCATGGTTAACATCTGCAATATTGTTTGAATGCTTACTGTGTACCACTTATTTTATCTCATTGAATCCTCACAAGTATACCAAAATAGAAGCACTATTATTAGTCTCATTTTACAGTTGAGAATACCAAAGGTTGAAGGCAGGTGAGTGGACTCGCTTGAAGTCACATAGCTGGCAAGTGGAAAGTTAGGATTTGAGCCCTGTCTATAACAGTGACTAATAGGTTTATTAGGTAAACCATGACCTCTTCCGCTTCTTATCTTCCCATTCATCAGTTAAGCATTTGCTCATTATTCTCTCTTCTCTGAATTCTTATTATCAGAGAGAGGCGTGCCAGTAGAAAGATTCAAAGCATACCTTCTCTCAAGTTCTGGCTCTGCTCTTTACTAGCTTATGACCTCGGAAATTTTTACTTAACTATCCTATGACTGTTTCTCATAGTAAAATGGAAAAAAAAAGGAATAACACAGGTAAAACTCTTGAGCACAGTGCCTCGAACCTATTAGGGCCTCAATAAATATTATATATGTATCGTTTATAGCAAAGAAACTATGAGCATCTGCATTCAAGTAATCTTTGAGTCAAATAAAAGATTTGCCTAGTCAATTAATGTAAAAAATGACAAGTAGGAAAAATGTATTGATGTGATTATTCCTTTACCAGTGCCCACGAAAGGAAGAATAATTAACATTAAAATAATCATGGTTTAGCAGCTACATTTTGAATAACAGCATTGTGGAAGTTTCTTTACAGACATGTCTAATTCTTATAACAACTTAACAAAGTATTATTTTCCATCTCTTATAGACATGAAAGAGCAGACTCAGAATTTAACTTCTAGCCGCAGGTGATATAGCTATCAAACATCAAAACAAGGATTTAGATTCTACGGTGTATATGCGTTCCACTTTCCAAACTTTCTCCCTGCACAGTATAGGTACACACAACTTCCCTTTGGTGGAGAACTGACCCTGAGAGATAGCTATGCCATGACCGAGGAACAGGAGTTGGGACATCTGCAGGTGTTTATGGAACCCACACAAACACGAAGACAAGGAGAGTCAGGAAGGCTGAGGTTACTGATCTCTAAGCAGTACCTTGGAGATACACCTTGTCCTATCTCAATGCCAGAGGTCAGCTTACCACAACACAGGTCATCTCTGCCCATGGAAGTGATATTCAGATGTCTGGATTTGGCTGGCATGGAGACCTCTGCTATAAACCAGAAGATGCGTGTCTTCAGCCTAATAAGAAGGGGATTCTCCTTTCCATTCTTATTCCACCATTTTCATCCAAGTACACTGTCAGCTCTAGCCTTTTGCTAGCTAGTTCAGTGACTGACTGTGTCTATTTCTTACTCCTATCCTTATCCACTTACTTATATGACATTTGTGTATAGCAGTAGGAGCTCCTTGAGAAATATCTCTCCACCCAAAAAAAGCCAGCTTAAAGTCCGTTTGGGGAATCAAAGATGTTTAGATGTGATATCTTTATAATAATTAATTACAAAGTGGCCCATATAAATGTTTTCTAGTCATTAAAGAGATAAGCTAATAACTAGTTCATTTCTACGTTATTATAATGATTATAAATCATCCACAATAATAAGTCTGAGCTGCTTGCTCAGTGATATGGAGTGCACTTCCTAGAGCACCAAACAAGCAAACAACCTGGAATACTAGAACTACATGCCATTATACAGTATAGAAAAGAAATACTACCATTGCAAAGGGAATAACAGAATCCGAATCTGAGAGAGAACAACCTATATCGGTCATCTATTCAAACCTTATTATTTTATTTAGATGACAACTAAGGCAATGAAGATGATATATTTGGAGTATATTAAGAGCTGGATGAAATTCAAAAGGTCATTACATAATTTGATTGATCATTTAAAACGTAATGTGAATTAAAACCAATGTGATGCCAGCCCTGGTACTATCCATTTTTTTCCCCTTAATGACCACACATAGAAGAAGCAATCCTGGATTTTCACCATTTCCAAAGAACATTTACAACCTTCGATTGTCATGCTTTACAGTTGAACGTGTTCCTCTACGGGGAAATTTTCTAATCTGCTATTCACCCTTGAAGTTGAACTCAAAACCATATTTTCATTTTCTTTTCTTTTCACTCAGTGAAATGACTAGTCCTTTTTGTCCGTGTTATAATTAGCCTTGAGTTCAATTGGTCCTGGAGGCAGGGAGAGAATAAAATAAGTGAGATGGAATTTGAAACCCATCTTGACTTTTTGTTTCTTTGACTGTTCTTCATGGATTTTATGCTTAAAACTTTAATTTTCTAGTTTTTAAATCTATGTATGTCCTAATAGCTTTTTGTAATTTAAGTCTTTTTGATTTACAGTCTGTCTCTCTAGGGACTACTTGGAAAAACAAAGGATAATAAATATGAATAGAGGAAAAGTTATTTGGACGGTTTTATTGCTGCTTATTTTTATATAGTCTACTGCTTTATTGTCTGTAAAAGTTTAAGTAGTGCTAATATGGGAATAGAGATAAAAAGTCCAGTACTCAAATTTGCCAAATTCTCTATGAAATATCTGAACGGAAACAGCTCTAGAGAAAAAGCTTGCATTCCATAAAACTTTTCTTCTTTATTTTATTTATTTATTTTTTAAAGATTTTATTTATTTGACAGAGAGAAAGAGACCACAAGTAGGCAGAGAGGCAAGCAGAGAGAGAAGGGGAAACAGGCTCCCCGCTGAGCAGAGAGGATGTGGGGCTCCATCCCAGGACCCTGGGATCATGACCTGAGCCAAAGTCAGAGGCTTAACCCACTGAGCCACCCAGGCGCCTCAAACTTTTCTTCTTTAATCACTCTGTTTAGTCATAGTTCCTTTTGTGTTAAAAGTATATTTTTAATCAATCATGTGCACAATTATGGTTCAACGTGTTTTCTGAAATTTTAATTTAAAATTAATTCTGCATTTACTTTATATAAGAACTCTTATAGTGTAGTTTTGTGTAAAAGTGAAAAATTTACACTGAAAAATTTTACACTGAGAGGGTAAAATTAATTAAAATAAATATTTTGAAGATGAAATATATAAACTAAGACAAATGATCCAAATAATCATGTTCAAATAATCATGTCCTTTACATATTTTATGATCATATTACTGAGAATATAGATTTCAGGAGTGGTTCCAAATAATCTGTATTAAAAGGACCAGAACATTTTGTTTTGACCCTAATATACAGAGCTTAATGTTTTAAACAATTGTCTTAGTCTTTCCTTTATCCTCCTAAATTAATGTGAGTAAAAACATATGAACATGATTTGCTAATTTATAAGTGATAACTGGCATGTTTAGATAATAATGCCTTAGATCCATGCACAGAAAAGGTCCTGGGAAGCATGTTTGAAAAACATGAAACAATGGGATACATGTACCTTTTTAGCTATCATATATTTGGATTTATTTTACATTTTCCTTTGAGGTCCAGAGACATCTAAACTGGTTTTTCTCTGTGGCACATTAGCATATAAAATATAAATGTTTAGAACTATTGATGGAAATTTTGATTCAGTAGGGTTTGTGTCTTTTAACAAGCTTTAGTGCAGATTCTGATGATTCGCCAAGATTAAAAACCACAGTCCTAAAGAAATTATCTGATTGAGGGGCGCCTGGGTGGCTCAGATGGTTAAGCGTCTGCCTTCGGCTCAGGTCATGCTCTCAGGGTCCTGGGATCGAGCTCCACGTCAGGCTCTCTGCTCAGCGGGGAGCCTGCTTCCCCCTCTCTCTGCCTGCCTCTCTGCCTACTTGTGATCTCTCTCTCTGTCGAATAAATAAATAAAATCTTTAAAAAAAAAAGAAATTATCTGATTGAATATGGGCCCAACATTGGCCCAAGGCAGATTTTTACTAATGCTCCTAGATTTGTTAACTGTGCAGAATGCTGATGCTATATAAGTGTGCTCACATTTGCTACGCTATTGGATGCTCAAAGTGCTCTCTTAGAAGAACTACTAGTTGCTTGAAGGGTGATGCACCTTTTATCATGCAGGAGATTTAATTTTTTTTTTTAAAGATTTTATCCATTTGTGAGAGAGAGAGAGAGAAAGAGAGCACAAGTAGGCAGAGGCAGAGGGAGAAGCAGAAGCAGGCTCCCCGCTGAGCAAGGAGCCCAACGCGGGACTCGATCCCAGGACCCCGGGATCATGACCTGAGCCAAAGGCAGCCGCCCAACTGACCGAGCCACCCAGGCGTCCCAGGAGATTTAATTTTAATAATATGAAGTTTTGAAAATTTTAAACTTTCTTTTCTTAGTTATCCTCTCTTGCTCCCAGGATTCTACTACTTTATATTTTTATAATGTAAATAGTGCTACCCTTTTGCCAGGTATTAAAAAGGTTATTATAATGAAAATGCTCTTAGTGGATTTCTTAAATTATGAAATTCTATGGTAACATACAAACCAACAGAGTCTGTATCACCTTTACACCTTAAAGAGCTCTTCACACCTTCTTAATTTCACAGGAACGCCATGTAAGATTGACTTCATTTAGGTGTGAGGTTTCACCTCCAAGTATTTATTTAAATATTTTTTTTTCTTTTTCTCACTTAAAATGATCTTAATACCCGAGTTCAGTGGACATTTTAAAAATATTTTAAGTTAAAACAATTATTGAAAGTTATATTTTATATTTACAAGTTACGTACATATGTACGCATACCTACATTTATAAGGGGTTTGAGAAAAGAAAAAGATCAGTGCATTGCTGAAAGCCAAGGTAAATAGAAAATGATTAGCAACCCACACCAACAAGAAATATACAAAGATATTTCTACTGTAACTTTCTCTAATTTTCTTCCCAATATTGACTTATGGTGTGGGTGTCGATTTGTGTATTGCCTACATGGAATATATTTTTAAGAATAATTATAGCTAAAAATAAGCAAATCTTATTCGGGGTTGTTTGCATAAATTTTCCACCTTAATCTTTAAAATTAACCTCTCCTCAGGAATGCTACATTGATGAGAAAACTCAAGGACAACTTTTGAGTAATTTTTACCTATGTAGCCAGCCCAGTGATATAACTCATAGTTTTGTTTCTCTGAGTTACTCAGAAAACTGTCAAATCCCAATTCTGACATTTCTTGAAGCAAAGGATAGAAAGCAAACCACTAAGGAGTTATTTCTAAAAGAAAAAAAAGTCAGTAAAAGAATAATGATTGCTAAATTATGAGAAATGTGAGGTGGAATTTAGGCATGGAAGCATTTTGGACTCCTAATTTCTGGTTTATTTTGTCTAGCATTTCTCGTCATATGCTTATCAGCAAATAATCACTTTATACTTGTAAAATGAAAACTCCCTTTAGTCACCTTCACATCAATTCAATAAAAAATTACATTTGAAGAAACAGAAGAAATATTTTCTTAAGGCTTAAAAAAATGACTTACCATCCATTACTTATTTAAATTCAGAAAATGAATAACAAATATACATATGAAAAGCATACGTTCATGTGACTGGCAGGGATGTACCTGTATCATTAATCTCTAATGACAGAAACTTAGCATCCTTGAATACTCGTATTTGTCAATTCCCGCACTAGAAAACTACCTTTGAACACTGTCTTTGAACACGATATTCACTCTTTCTCTGCTACTTATGCAAACGGTGTCACTTCAGTACTCGATGAACCAGCCACTAAATTGGTCCTTCCACAATAGGTCTGAGATCAATAACTAATTTTGAAAACTGATTAGTTTGCGCCAGAGTAGTAGACAGTTCCGAATTTTGCCAGAGGACATAATCAGGCAGTAAATAGAGGTCTTAGTGCACGAGTAATAGGTTGGTAATACAGCCCAACTCCACCATAAACTCTTTTCCACAAAGGGCAAATTGAGTCTTTATAAGCAACTTCACTTGTAAATTAAACTTCTTTTCTGATGTTGAAATAAAAGTTGGTTTTATTATTCTACAGAACTGGTTAATAAGAGTTGTTTGTAAATGAATTCTAACAAAGCAAGCAAGCTCAGCCTTGGGTAACTGTTGGGGAGCCACAAACAGTTTTATATATCTCGATGGATTGTGAATTCCAGATGTTTCCACCATGAAAAATATGTTATGTTCTAACAGTTAATGTTGTATTGCCAGCCATTCAGAAGATGTATCTTTCTATTAGATGGCGACGTTGCTATGGAGATAACTGTAAAAGTCTGACCTACAAGAAGAGGTGGCAAGGGAACTGTATTAAAGGAAGGGAGAATATCAATTATGCCAATAATTGAAAATATAGTGGAAAAGTAAGTATCTTATCCCAAACTAATTTCAGAAAACATATATAAATACACGATGCACAAAAATGGATGTTGTTTTAGCCTCTTGCACTGGCTTTATATTTAGCTTCATTAGGCGACCATGTGGATAAAACCTGACCACTTGATTATAATGTGAACTGGCAATAAACTGAATACGTAGCTTTCAAAATCCTTCCAAATGCATAAACTATATGCATTTGGCAATGGCTTGAGGGTCATGTTAGTTCTGGGATAAAATGCAACATCAGAAAGTTCTAGTAAAATATACTCTTCTTAAAACTTGGGAACAGTCGGGATTCCATGAGCAAAAGAAGTCGGCCAACCCATGATATGGCACGAGTATAACAAAGCGCTGCAGGTTGAACTATTACTGCAGAGTTGCGTCATTTGGATTGGGGTATTAAATATGTATACTCAGTGCAATTTGATGCCTAAACTTGAGCTAAGAGGGGAACAGCAAACAGATAAAAACCACAAACTATATTCCGAATAGAGATTATTTGTTTTACTCTTGGGTGGGATTTACATACTTAGAAAAGCAATTGTAATTCGGCACCTCAGCACATCATGGTGGCAGTGCTCAGACAAAGCTTTTAGTCTGAAATATTTCATTCACTGCCGTGAAAAGGCTAATATTTAGTCTTTTGTTTTTTTTTTTTTACTTTCTAAACAGCAGTATTCCACCCATAATTCCACTTTTGGAGGAAAGATCTCAGGAAAAAGAAGGAAAGGAGAGAGAAATGAAGGAGGAGAAATGAAAAAGGAAAGGCAGCTCCTTCGCTTGGGTCTCAGTGCCCCTCTGAAGACTTCCATGTAGGGAAACTGCACACTTTCAATCTGGTCATGAACACAATGTCCTCATTTCAAGTTTATCCAGAGTTAAATTTTACTGCTTTCTTAACAAAGATGGTTAATTCTGTCAAAAGCAATAGACACTCCTATACATGAGCTACCATTGATTCTTCGTGAATTAGTTGGAAAAACTCACAGATGTTGTTGATTCAAATATTACAGAAACATTCCAAGTAAAAGACCTCAGATATGTTCTAATGTTTAATTACCTTTAATATTGGAAACATAATGTTGATTACTCTTTGGCAAAGCAAGGGCATTAAGGAGTGCACGTGATGTGATGAGCACGGGGTGTTATACGTAACTGATATATTGTTGAACACTACATCTGAAACTAATGATGTACCATATGTTGGGTAATTGAATTTAAATTAAAAAAATTAAAAATTAAAAAAATTAAAACAAGAATATTCAAGGGAACTAAGTTAAGTTTTCTTTTCTAACCAAGAGAATATTGGAAGCAAAGTGGACATAATAAGCAAATAAAAACCAGAATACAGATAGACTATTCTACCATTTATCTAGTAAAAATGCACTGTTATTTCTAGTACTTGAAACAAACAAACAAAAAACAAAAACAGCAACAGACTAAAATATGTCAGTAGTTTATGCACAAAAATATCAATATTTTGAAAGATGATGTGTTTAAATTTAGATATTGAACATATATATGTTTAAACATGGAATTTGAAACAAAAGCCTCGATTCTGTTTTCAGGACACAATAGTTAATCTTCAGGACCCTCAATTTTGGGAATTATATAAACCTTAGTTGCTAAGATTAGTTTAAACCAACACCTCACTACCCTCCCTTGTTTCCCAAACTGGCCTAATCATAAGACTTTTCTGTTGTGTTGTTAAAAATGCAAATTCTTTCATGTGCCATTGAAGATCTTAATTCAGTGGTTCTGCGGTTGGAAAACAGGGAGTTATTGCTTGTAGAGGTATAGAGGTTCTGCTTGGGGTGACGAAAATGTTCAGAAACACATATTCATGATGATTACACAACATTGTAATTAATGCCATAGAATCATACACTTAAAAATTATTAAAATGGTAATTTTTGGTTATATTTTATGTTTTATATACATGTATATATGCATGTATGATTCTTTTTCTTGAATTTGTCCATGGAAATTGCAGTTATATGCTTCCTGACTTTGATATAAAAATTAGGCTTGCAATTATTTTCTCCATTATGACGATGTGATATCACTACATTTCTCAGATTTTAAAGGTCATTTACATGATGTTATTGTTTTTATTGCTTAATGACAGTAAAAGTATTCTAAGAACCATTGGAAACTATTTTTTGGACAATATTCTTTAGTTAGCTTATCCATACATTGTTATTATAAGCAGAAACCTCAAGCCTTTGTTATTTTTATTATGCTTTTGTGCTGAGACACTGTTTTAAGAGTCTGTCTTCTGGTTATGGTTATAGGAGTTTTTTAGCTAATTTGCCCTCAAGTGTGTAGATAAATATATGGTGTTACATGTGGTGAGAGAAATATACACACGTCTGGTGTGGCAACTTACTAGATTAGATCCTTGGCCTGAAATAGAGTGAGAAAATACATTCAGAGAACTGCTCATATGGTAAGATTATACAAAATCATTAATAAAGTGCAATTGCATTGTAAGTTATGTTTTATTAGGTGCCATGTCAATTGCACTGTCCTAAAATATTGGCAGAAGTAGCCCAAACAAACTAGTCATTGATGAAAACCTACTGGGACATTTAAACGTGCCCTTCTCTGTAGGGCACATTTATAGGTAAATTTCCCTATGCTTAGGCCTCTGGGTTTATGTTTTATATATTGAAAGAAAGGTGGTCTCAAACTTGATAAACATTTTCCAATTTAATTCTGCTGCCTAAATATTTACTCTGTTGAATAAATAAACGAATCAGTTGGGAACTGTAAATGTCAAGTCACTGAATTTTCTCTCACTTCGTTGTAAGTCATTCAGCACATATAACTGAATAGATATTTGAGAATGAAAGACAGTCAAGGTTAAGGCTACAGCTATATGGCATTTAAAAATTCCCTCTAGCAAAGGAGCACTTGAGTACAGATTTACTCCAGTGGAGTATAAGCTGCCAGCCTTTCTATGTACAATGGTAACACACACACACACTCACACAAATTTGAAAAGGAACATCTGGTCTTTTATGTTCACCTATTGAAATTAAGGTATAAGGAAGGGAGTGTGTGTGTGTGTGTGTGTGTGTGTCCTCGAGAGAGACAGAGACAGAGAAAAAGATAGAGAGACAGAGAGATGGAGAGAGAGTGTGTATATTTTTAGGACAGTGTCTCCTCACAGGTAACCATATTCCCTACCAAACACAATACAAAATGAGGCTTGATATATCTTGTACTTACTCAACCAGTAAAATAGATTGAAAGGACCATTTTGTTGTAAAAGTTCATTTCCAAAGTGAAATTCAACATTCTATCAGGGATGAGTGCTTGTTGAATTGGAAGTCTATTGAATTATGTGAATACTGGCAAGACAATGGTGTCCTTGAGTATATAGAATAGAGTTGCAGCTTTTTAGGTCCGATCCTTATCATTCAGCATAAAATTAAGTTTGAATTAAATGCCCTTAAGTCCCATTTACTCCCTAAAGCTGCCCAGGCACATTACAACAATACTGATATATGCTGCCCTTTTCTGGCAATCACCGAACATTCATTCATCCCTTGATTGAGCCCCTACATGTATGTGCAGCTTAATCATTTAGATTACATCAAGTTTCCTTCATGGGAACAATCATATCTGTTTGTCGCAAACTAGAATGCACACTTACCAAAAGTTCTTTTTGTGACTTTCAAGATGGGTGTAATTCACAAGCAGCACACAGCTGAAGTTAATGATGTCAATCTTCACAAACTTGTCTATTACAGTAAGAGGCATTTTTTTCCAAAATAAAGAGATGCATATTCAAAATCAATTCTTAAAATGCTGAACAGAATTTATATTTAATTTTCTATCTAGAAATTGTTAAAATTTCAGCATCAGTACACTGTCATGATTTTTGTCAGAATGGCAGGAGATGGCAAATTTTTCTACAGGTTTTGTGATGAATACTGTCAAAAGTCTCTGTTGTTTGATTACAGTAAAAGGCTAGAATTACTAACTACTATTTGATAGAAGTTTATGTAATGTGTGCAAATTTTAGTCAATAAATGAAAAAATTGACATCTGTACAAGTTAAAATAGAATCAGAACATTTAGTTTAATTAAAATTCTTCTGGCTGAACATGCTGGGAGAAGAGCAAATGTAGTTTATAAATTATATTTTTATTATTACAAATATAACTGCTGAATATTTTATACATAAATATATACATAAACATGTACAAACATACGCTAAATATATAGAAGAAAAAATTATGCCATGTGATAATTTCATGGTTCTACAAAAATGTATTTCACAGGTTGGATATAAAACCAGCCTGTTAATGGGAGAGTTGATTTGCCATGACCTGATGCAGGAATTTATTTATGTTTATTGATGATTAAGTGCTGTACCAGTTGACTTTAAAAAGTACTAGTAGACATGGTCAATTTGAAGATGGGCTGAGTTTTCAAGAATATATTGACTATGTGATGGACCTAGCATCTCACATGCCATTGACTTATGCAGATTAAGAGGGATACGTTACTTTCTTTTTTTTTTTTTTTTTTTTTGGGATACGTTACTTTCAAAATAAACTACCAGATATAATTTACCAAAGGTATGTAATCATGGACTGTGGATTAAGGAATACATTTTACATTCTGTAGCACAAAGTTGGGGAAAGAAAGGCTGCCACTGAAAACTTGATGTGAAAATTGAAGAACATGAGAGTTTCCTGGTAACAATGCCTATTTATATGTACTATTTAGGCTTTGGGAACAAGAAAAAATCTGAAGGTATAGCAGTTAGTTATGAAAAAAATGAGAATGAGACGATTTTCAAATCATGCTTTATATTAGCCTAAATATGGCTCAAATCTCATGAAGAGGTAGAAGACCATGCTTTTTAAAAGAAGTTACCTGTTATTAATAAAAAAAAAAATCAACTAACAAAGAACAAAGACAACACACTTAAATAGTACATTCTTTCTGTTCTATGGGGAATAGCAAACATGAGGATATGAAGAATAAAAAATAATACGTCACTTTATAAAGTTAAGAAAGGGATTTAAAATAGTATTTTTGCCTCTGTTTCCTATCTTCCTATAAATGCATAATTAAAGCACATACACACATGCACACATAACTTCAAGTTTACTTTTTCTGTATTATCTTTACTTCAGGTGACATATATATTGCAGAGAAGTAAATATAATTGAAATATACCATCAAGTCAGTGTCGAGTGAACCTAAAGACTGGAATGCAGTAACTGAAGATGATAGCACCGTGAAAGAAATAGGATCTGTTAGGATAGAAGATGATATAACTAGAGTGTTAGTTCACAAACAAGACAGTGGAAAAACATTTGAAAAAAATACGAGTTGTAGGAACTAATTTCAGTTCTTAAAATGGGTGAAGAAATGGTTGATAGAATTCAGATTCAGATCAAAAGAGTGAACTGAAGCCAAGTGTAGTATTGATGGTGGTTTTAACTTTCTATATGCCTATAAAAGCTAAGTTCTTGACTTTTATTACCTTGATGATAACTATACTGTGATTAAGTGATGATTAAATGAATCTATCTTCAACTCATATCTTTAGGAAAGTGACAATGAAAAGAAATAAAATGTACCCTAGAGTTTAGTATAACCTGGGGGAGATCAGTTGGGCATGGCCTGATTAACATGCTAGTTTGTTGCTACTCAAAGTGTGGTCCATGGATGACTGCCATGAGTTGAGTACAGGAATTGAAGTGTTTAGAAGCCTTCATGGCAACTAAAATGGCTGTGACCTCCTAATATGTAATAATTATTCTAATAGTTCACTTTTACAGTGTTTTGCAAAATCCATGATGTCTTAGAAATAAATAATAACAATTTTCTCATTACATATAGCTTCAAAATGAGACTCTCCATTCTAAAAAATGAGGGTTTTATGTGTACATGTTACTCACATGGTAACTGAGGCTTACAAAAGACTAAGCAACAGAAAGACTAATCTGATTTGTTAGAGAAAGAAGAAAACCATGGAAAACTTTGGCTTCTTAATTGAGTAGAAGCTAAAGGACCCCACTGATAGAAAGAATGGAGTAATTCTTCAATTACTGTTTTCTTACCTCTGTCATAGATCACAATCTTCAAACTGAATGCTGTAGAATAAATATTGATATATGGGATTTTAATCTCCCAAAGTTTAGGAAATTGTAAAGAAAGCCCCTACCAATGTAAATTCATTAAAATATCTGGCCTCTGTGAATTGCATCCTAGGAGATTGAAAAGATGACCACCAAACCAATTTTAGGGATTTTGGAGAATTTGTGACAAAAAGAGGGATATTAAAAGTGTATGAGTCATTCTAATTTTATAAAGTAGAAGAAAATAGGCTCAGCTAACCATACTGAGATGGTTTATAAACTTATCAAGAAAGCAATGATTACTATGTCCAGTGTGATTCTCTAAGAAGTAATTTAAGAATAAATTTCTTCTCTCTTTTTGCATTGATTTTATGCAGAGCACAAAAATAGAGTACACACGAAAACAGTGGGGATCTTGTTGATTTTGCCTGCAGAGTATTCCTTATAGTGGTAGCAGACTCAAGTCTTCTTTGGGGAGGCTTCCCTGCCTCTTCTTTTAATTTCATGTCATTTCTATAGGGTTAACTCTGTACCCCAGATCCAGGGACTGATATTTTATACAAACAAATGATAACAATACATGGATTTTTTTTTTTCTAGAGCTATTAGAAAAGAGAAGTTCAACTTCAGCTGGGGTTGCCAAATTTGTGAGAATTAGGTGGTTGTCATTCTACATTTCTTAGGGAAAAATAAAATTAACATATGGAGAGTATATCTAAGACATGAAGAAGATTTTGATGACATCATTAATCCACCAGAAATTAGCTACTTCAGCTACTGGAATTTTCTAGTACAACATCCAATAAAATCCCATCTCTGACTTAAGATAGTTTGATTTGGGATTCTATCATTAATACTGAAAGAATTCTGACTTTACACCCAGTGTATCTGAATATCAGTAGACTATTTGTTTGCACTGGGGACAAGATGAAGGAATAAGGGCTGAATGTAAAGACAATTTAATGAATTGGAAATTAGTAGAATGGTCATAATTAAGCTTTATGGTTATCATTAAACAACACAGTTCTTAACTAAATGCCATATAATACTTCATTTTTATTTTTGTCATAGGAAGTGTGCTCCTGAATGACTTAGAAGAAGTAATGGAATATAAGACAGTGTTTTAGACAAGCAAACCTAAAAAAATATTTCCATTACAAAACCTTGGGAATATTTGCTAAAATATAGAGCAAGAAACAATAGCAAGAAAGCTGATTAAAAATACCATCATGGGAGCTATAGCTGCTCAGTGAATCTTTAACAATCTTAGTACCCTAAAGTGTCATGTTTTAATAATCATCTTGGGGACAGGAGGAAAGGTAAATGGTTCCATTAAGGTCAGGACCCTTGAAGGACTACACCCTTAGTGAAAAAGTACATTAGAAGCAGTCAACTTTGGAAAACAGTGAGGAGATTCCTCAAAAAATTAAAAATAGAGCTACCCTATGACCCTGAAATTGCACTACTGGGTATTTACCCCAAAGATACAGATGTAGTGAAAAGAAAGGCCATCTGTACCCTAATGTTCATAGCAACAATGGCCACAATCACCAAACTGTGGAAAGAGCCAAGATGCCCTTCAACAGACGAATGGATAAAGAAGATGTGGTCCATATATACAACGGAATATTATGCAGCCATAAGAAAGGATGAATATCTAACTTTTGTATCAACATGGATGGGACTGGAGGAGATTATGCTGAGTGAAATAACTCAAGCAGAGAAAGTCAATTATCATATGGTTTCGGTTACTTGTGGAGCATAAGAAATAACATGGAGAATATTAGAAGAAAAGGAAAAGTGAATTGGGGTAAATTGGAGGGGAAGACAAAGCATGAGAGACTGTGGATTCTGAGAAACAAACTGAGAGTTTTGGAGGGGAGAGGGATGGAGGATGGGTGAGCCTGATAATGTGTATTAAGGAAGGCATGTATTGCATGGAGCACTGGGTATGGTGCATAAACAATGAATCTTGGAACATTGAAAAAATAAAATTAAATTTAAAATAGGATAAAAGGAGCAGTCAGTCCACTAACAATTGGAAACAGGTAGGTTAGTCTCTCAAATTCAACCTATCTCATGGATTTAAAAAAATTCTCTAAGAATTCATAATTACATTACTACTTTCCATTTGGTTTGGAGTTCGAATTTACTCTTCCTGAGAGAGAGAGACAAACCAAGAAACACACTGTTAATTATAGAAAACAAACTAATGGTTATGGGGTCGGCAGGGGATGAGGGGAGTGGGGATTGGGTTAAATAGGTGATGAGGACTAAGGAGTACACTTGGCATGATGAACACTGGGTGATGCACGGAATTGTTGAATGACTATATTGTACACCTAAAACTAGTACAGCACTGTATACTAACTAACTGGAATTAAAATGAAAAAATATATCTTAACATATCAAATTATATCAATATGTAATTGGTAGCAAATGAAAAAAAAAAGCAGAAACAAACCCATAATTACAGAGAATGAACTAGTTGTTGCCTCAGGGGTGGTGGGGAGAAAGATGGGCAAAAAGGGATGAAGAGGAGTAAAGAGATGAGGGTAATGGGAGATACAGGCTTTCAATTAGGGAATGAATAATTCACAGAGATGAAAGGGAATATGGTCAATGATTCAGGAATAGCATTGTATAGTGACAGATGGTAACTACACATTGCATAATGTATAGACTTGTCAAATCACTATGTTGTACACGTAGAACTAACATAACATTGTGTGTCAACTATATTTCAATAAAAAAAAATAAAATAAGAAATGCACTCTTCCTGCTTCATCCAGAAAACTTCAAGTCAATAAACTAATCTAAAGTTGTCCTTATTGTTGGCACTGGGTCGATTAAAAAAAAAAAGTGAATTCTCTGGAAAAACATAGCTTCAACCTAGATTGCACAGGATTCTAACAAGACACAACATACTTAATCCAAAATTGCAAAGCATATAAGAAAATACATACCAATATGAGTAACAGTTGAGAGCTGCCCACCACTAAACTCTCATGGAATGGAATCCTAGAAATGTTCCTCAAAAATAAAGGAAAAATAAAAGGAAATTTTGAGATGCAATAAGTAATGATGAGCACAGATACTGAAAAACATGTGGGAAAATAAAAATCGAAATTTACTATAAAACAAATAAATAATTTTGAGCCTTGGCAGATTAAAACCCCCAGCAAAACAACAACCAAACAATGATGTGACTTGAAGTAAAAAGTATTGTTTTCAGATGAAAATGGTGACAGAGCACAAAACTGCATCATATGCAATTAATTGATTTGAATGCATTTGGAACTGTTAGCTAAGAGAAGACAACTTCGGGAAAATAAAGCCTTTCTTAAATAATCATTAATGCTGTAATGTACTGGAACACTTACATTTTATTGTGAATCCTACCAGGTAGTAGAGCAAGAAACAATGAAGCACAATTTCACTGAAATATAAAGAAAAACTTTTGTTTCATTAAGTCTATTCTAAAAGAGAGTGGACTTCCTCAGAAAGAAATAATGCTTTTTGTCTCCAGAGGTATTATACATAGTTTGAATGGCTGCTTATATGTGTTCTTACAGGAAAAACTCAAGTACTAAACAGATGGATTAAATACATTGTAGTATTTCTTCTAAAGAGATACTATTCTGGGACTATGATTATAATATAAATATTTTTTCTTGATTTGTGAAAAAGGAATTATGCACATTAATAAACCTACAAAAGACATGGAAATTTTTATCATATGGTGATTATTGAATGATAAGAATAGTAGTTTCCAAATTCTGCTTCCATCTAAGGTGGAATAACAAGAACTAAATATACCCTCTGACATGAAACAGTGAAAACATCATACTAAACACTGCTTTTCAAGACATTGGACATCAGACAAAGGAAGGCATTATATTTCTGAGAGAGGAAGGGAAAAAGGATCCCTATGTTTGCCCCTAGCTTATAGCTGGAGAGAATTTGTAGACTACACACACAGAAGGGGATTCAGGTGGAACCCAGCAGTCTTCCTAAATTGAGGAGACATTACTGGAGTCTGGGGAAGCTACTGACTAAAGTTGACAGGAGAGGGTTCCAGAGAGACAAGAGCTGCATGCAGAGGGTTCTCTTCAAGTATTCAGCTGAGTAGTTGTCAGTGCACGTGAGTGAGTAAATTCCCATCACTGGATGAAGAATCATCTAAAAGAGCTAGAGGAAAAAGTCTTTGAGCACCATAAATAGCTTAGAGTAGTTATTGATCTGGTAAGCCTGAGTGAAAACCTCATAATTCAAGGGATATTTGGTAAAGTACCCAGAAAATTTTACTTCACTAGGGCAATAATTAGCCCTAGACTAACCACTTCCATAGCCCTACCTAACAAAGCTTAAAAGTAAGACCAGAAACAATCATGTTACTTCCAAGTATCTTAACCACATCTCAGAACATAGCTAGAGAATGTTTTTAGGAATATAATACTTAGTACCTACAAAGGTAAAATTCTTGATATCTGGCCTCCCAAGAAGCAGGAAAAATACATCCCACAATATGTAAAACAAATAAAATAGTTAAAACCAACCCAGAAATGACAGAAATGGTAGACTTAGTGGATGAAGATATTAGAGAAGTTGTAATAACTATAATCTGTATGTTCAAAAGCCAGATGAAAGATTAAACATGTTAATTAGAGACATGAAAGCTATAAAATAAGGAGATCAAATTGAACTTGTAGAACTGAAAACTACAATGTATGAGATGAGCATAATAGCCAGTAAAATACTGCAGAAAAAAGACTAATGGCCTTGAAGACATAACAGTAAAAGTATTCAAAATAAAACAGAGGAGAAAAACAAAGACAACAAAACAACAGCTAAAAGCATCAGTGAGTTGCAGAAAAACTTCAGCTGGTGTGATACAGGTATAATTGTAGTCTCTCTCAAAAAAAAAAAAGAAAAAAAAGGAGGTGTGTTCAGGGTGGGGTCAAATAGAAGTGTAAAGAAAAATGTCCAAATTTTTTTCAAAATTTGATGAAAACTATAAATCCACAGAACCAAGGAGCTTAATGAACCCAGGCATATATGTACAGCCTAAGAAACACCCTAATTTGTGATAGGATACTTCAGGTTCCAATTCAGATTTCATAAGAAGCATTAGAAAGATGGTAAGCTCTGTCTTCAGTTTTTTTGAATTGATATACATAGCGATAACATCATCAGTAATAAAATTAATAAATTAACAATCTCTGAATGTTTAAATGTAAACAGTTTTAATTTCTTAAGACCTAGGCCTCCAAACTAGCACATCATCACTTTCACCATATTCTATTTTTAAAAACCATCATGACACCTACCCAGATTCAAAGAAAAACATAGGCCCTCATGTCCTGATAGGAGAACCATTAAAGAATATGTGGCCATCTTTAATCTATCCATCTGTCCATACTGCCTTTTGATATTCATCTGACCTAGTAGGATTTGGGTAATTCTAATTTCAGAAATTTGGTATTAATCGCTAACCATAAGAAAATAATTTCTCTTGTTATGGAGAAATGTCCAACCTTTATCTGTGGCTATTAAAAAGCATTAGAATCATAGCTCTCATTTTATATTGTCTTAAGAATATCTTATTTGCTGGATTTTTAAACCAATATAGGAAAGATGACAAAAACCCTAATATAACTAAAATTTATACTTTCGTTTTCCTTTTTTGGTTTCTCAAAACATACTGTGTTTCTAATTGATGGCAAAAATCTTTTAGGATTTAATTTGGAACTATAATACCTATGGATTTATAAAATTACAAATTCTTTCTTTAAAAAAAACAAGAAAATTGTATGTCATTTGTTTGGTAGCGTGTGAGATGAATGTTACTTGAGAAAATGTTATTATTTGAAAATATCAACTATTTATTTTTGTTGATTCAGTAAATAGAGTTATCTTGTTTTTAGTGTAATTAACGTTGTTCATCTGTACTTTTAAAATTTGTGATAATTCATTCAGGGTAAGGCTAGTATTTATCTTTTCATCATCTGTAAAAATACATTTGTTAAATAAAGTAAAAGTATAATAGGACTCCATAGTATGTATACAAAGTGCTTAGGAAAGTTTTAATTTTTTTAAAGATTTATTTACTTATTTTAGAGAGAGGGGGAGAGAAGGCGAGAGAATCTCAAGGAGTCTCTCTGCTAAGCACAGTGCTGAATCTCATGTCCCATGAGATCACATCCTAAACCAAAACCAAGAGTCGGATGCTTAACTGACTGACCCACCCAGTTGCCCTGAAAAGTTCTAATTCTTCAATGACTCTTACTAACTGTATAAATACTATTTATATGAGACAACTGGAAACTTAACATAAACAGATCTTCTTATTGGAAAAGGTCTTTAACTGCTAAGATAATTCTAAATATATATACATATATATATTTAATTTAAAACTTTTAAAAATAGTAATTTTGACTTTCTATAAATTCACCAAAATTTTTCTCCAACTAGTTCAAAGTATTCTTTAAAGCAAAAAATAAAAAATGTTGAATTAGAGGGGTGCCTGGCTGGCTCAGTTGATAGAGCATGAGACTCTTGATCTCAAGCACCAGGTTGGGCCTAGAGCTCACTTGGAAAAAAAAAAAAAAAGCTTTGAATTAGATAAGTAAGTCCAGATCAAATTATTGTCTGTCAGTTCGTTATATTACCATACCTTCTGTTTCCTCCTCGTTTATATATTAGGATTTATATTACTTGTTTTCTGAGTTCCTTTGAGGATTTAATAACACAGCATAATATCACCTAATAGCATTCAGCACACTGTGTAGGACTGTGTGTATTATAAAGACAAAAGACATTAACCTAAATCTTAGTAACTAACCTAAATCTCAGTAAACTTTTTTAACTTCTCAAGGAACAAGGTAGAAAAAAGTACTGGCACAAAATGTGGGTTCTCTCTTTTTGCTTCTTGCAATAGCTCTATATAACTATGAATGTGTGTTTTAGTTATCAAATCTATTGTGCAAACCCCAGTTATAACATAGGGTCATTATTGTCTAGTTTGGTAACTGATTTCAACTACAAAGGAGCAATAGCTTTAAGTGGTACCTTCCAATATGTTTTTCAGAAACTTAGCATGCATTTTTCTGACTTCCTTAAAGATCTAATTCAAAATTTCCTTATCTGGGAAGTTTGGGATCACTAAAAGGCAGGTTGGAAATATGAGAAGAACAATTATAATTGAATGATGACCTTAATAATAAATGAGAAGGGTCTTTAAATGTTCTTGCTGGGTCTGCAGACACAGCTACTAACAGCAATGAGTGGTACGTAAACCTCAAGACAGAGAAGGTCAGAGGGTTGGGAAGGGGAATTTCCAAACACAAATACCAATCCTCTGAGGCAGCTCTTTCAATAGGCCATGGTACAGACTTCTTAGAGAGGACTGTCTGAAAGTCAATCTACTGAAGAAATGCTAGAATAAATTTGAAACCAAATTTTATTCCTGGCATATGAAAATATATTCCTTCCCTCTCCACACATAGCTGAAGAACTCACATGAGGTTAGGTAAACATTAAAGGAGGAGCATTGCATTAAAGTCTATGTATCTACAAAATACTTTTGATGGTAAGGTAAGAAGAAAATAATGTCACAAAAGTGTATAGGATAATAAAGGTATAATCTTATGACTCTCAATGACTAGGAACATGAACTTCAAGCCATAGTTTGGTGTTCAACATAATGAAATGGAACATAAGATTTCAACAAGGTTATTGTTTTTTTCAGCTAAGAGTTGGAAAATTAGAGTAATAGAAAGTGGAATCAGGGTCCATCCAGATTAATTCCTTATTTATAGATGGGGGAGCTGAAAAGAATTAGGAGGAAAATTCAAGTGTATCTTTCTACCTGCTATATGAGATGTTGCCTAATTTATAAATCACTTAATAAAGCCAATTACATCTTCAAAAAAAAAAAAAAGGACTGTTCAATGTCAAAGAGGGAACTGGAATTGGAATAATCTAAAACTAGACTTCTGGACTCCCAGAGGCTAGTGTTTTCTCTGAGCCACATCGATAGGTTTCTATTTTGTTTTCCCCTCGAGTCGAGGAGATGGGTATGTCCAGTCTACTAAGCATAGAAAAGCAAACCAAGGCACACTTTAGCTTCTGCGCTTCATAAGCAGCTGTCTTTAGCACATCGATAAGTGAGGCCGACACTGCTGAAATGTCAGTGGTGCTCCCTGTGCAAAGAATCTGAAGCCATCTCAGAGGACAGAGCGTCCCTTTCTACGTTGAAAATAATTTTGTTTAGGTAATATGTTTATCTTATGAGAAATCCCCATCTGTAGAAGCATGGAGAACAATAAAGCAGAGCTGCTTGTTAGATTTGCATGTGCTACTTAGCCCCTGATGTTTCTCTTGTAAAACTGAAATGTTTCACTTGTAAAAGTGAGGTGTGCTTGGCAAATGAAAACCAGGCATTCCATTGGGGTGATAAAAATGTCAAACTTAGAGTTGCTGGGGTGAAGGATGAAAAGGAAAACAAATCAATGTGTTTCAACAGGAAAAAAAATTTAAAATAGAAACCACTAAATGGTTTAAATCTCCAGTTTCTAAAGAACTATAAATTTCCTATATAATAATCTAAATAATTCTTCATATGCACAAACTTCTTTCATATCACAGTGACTTGGTATAACTCTCGGAAATATATAGCAGGGTCTTTCTAGAAAATTGAACTATAACAGGTATTATTAATAAGTCAAGGAAATATGTTTTCTTTTAGATAACTTTTAATAATAACATCATTCACTTAATACTTATTTACTAGTTACCTACCAATTATATTCTGAGAGAGTCCCTTTTCTTTAGTGGAAAATATTCTATTCTTTAATTTTAAAATATTTGTATTTTTAAACTTTGCTGGTCAGCCAAAAGAAGTTTATTAGGCAATTATTATGTATCAGGCATTGGGCTATGCTCTAGTAATATAGTAATATATGCTCTAGTAATATAGCAGAGATCAAGTTCTGCTGTATTATGATCATATTCTGCTATAGCAATGCCCTCCCAAAGATTATGGACAAGTAAGAAAGAGAAACACAATAATTACAAAGAGATTAGTGTTATGAGGGGAAAGGTCACTGGGTCTAAGAGATTATTATTTCTATCATTACAGATTATAACACAATTCAAGAGTTAACGAGGTAAAGAAGTAGAAGCCTTCCAAGTAACGAGAGCAGCATGTGTGATCACTCAGCTTTAAAAGAACTTGGCTTAATTAAGGCTTTAAAGGAAGGCCAATGCAGCTGAAACCTTGAAAGTTAGGGAGAAAGTGGCATAATACTATCCTGGAGAGGATAGCAGAGGTCAGATCATGAAGGGCCTTGTGAGTCTCGCTGAAGAATTTACACCATAATGGGGAACATTCTAAACATTCAATATAAATGAGTAACAAAACATTTTGAATAACTTAAAATGGTGGAATGACTTAATAAATTATTTTCGAAATTATCCCTTTATTGATTGTGCAAAGTAGTAAAGGAGGGCAAGAATGGAAGCAAGGAGGCTAACTAAAATTACACTGTAATGTTGACTGGAAAAGAGTATGTTGGCAAAATAGATCAAGAAGAATGCATTCGGGGGTGCCTGGGTGGCTCAGTGGGTTAAAGCCTCTGCCTTCGGCTCAGGTCATGATCCCAGGGTTCTGGGATGGAGCCCCGCATCAGGCTCTCTGCTCGGCAGGGAGCCTGCTTCCTCCTCTCTGCCTGCCTCTCTGCCTGCTTGTGATCTCTGTCCCTCTGTATCAAATAAATAAATAATATCTTTAAAAAAAAAAAAAAGAAGAATGCATTCAACTGAGACATAGTTTGGAGGGAGGATTGACAACTTTTACTGATGGGGTAAAGGACATTTTGAACATGACTCCTAAGCTTTTTAGACTTTAGAAAAAGTGTGGTTGAAGTTATAAGTTGGTGAGAAGTAAAAAAAAATTAAGGATGGAAAATACTTGGGGGGAAAAAATCAAGGGTTCATTTTGTAAGTTGAAGGTGCCTTTGAAAATCTAAGTGCAAAGCCAAGAAGGCAGTTGGATATATAAATCTAAAACTCAGAAGAGGGATTTGGATGAAAGCTGCAAATTTGGACATCCTCAGCCTAGATGGATTTAAAGCCATTGACATAGTGGGGTCACCAGGGGAGAGAGTGAACAAGGAAATAAGAACCTAGTTAGTGAAGCCAGCTTATAGGTCAATGCCTATTTTGTATAAATGCTACAGAGGGTGTTCAATCTCTTTTCAAATCTCAGTCACTACAACTCTGCACATGATGGCTACTGTAGTAACATTGGGATGAATTAAAGCCGAGTCACTGTAAATGACAAAGAAAGGGTTATTTTAATAAAATGAATACAACCAAAGTAAATGAAATGTTTGGGTAAAATACATCTAGTAATTTGAGTGAAGCAAGCAATTTGAGTGAAATAAGTAGAGTTTTTGTTTTAGTGAGAACTTTTAATAACTTCCCTGGCTTGACCAAGTCATTGTTGACCCTATATTGAGAACAGCAATTAGATTAATGTGGTGAAAACAAAACAAGACAAAACATTTTATCTTCCATTTTAAAACTACCTGGATGGACCTAGAGGGTATAATGCTAAATACAGTAAGTCAGACTGAGAAAGACAAATTCCATATGATTTCACTCATATGTGGAATCTAAAATAAATAAATAAACAGATAAACAAATAAAATACAAAAACCAAATGAATAAAAAAACAAAAAGCAGAATCGGATTATAAATAGCAAACTCCGGAAAAAAATAAAATAAAATAAATAGCAAACTAATGGTTGCCATAGGGGAGAAGGGAAGGGGGATGGGAGAAATGGGGGATGAGAGAAATAGGGAATGGGAGATATAGGCTTCCAGTTATGGAATGAAAAAGCCACAGGAACAAAAGGCGTAGGACAAAGAATATAGTCAATGATATTTTAACAGTGTTGTAGGGTGACAGATGGTAGCTACACTTGTAGTAAACGTAGCATAATATGTAAACTTGTGAATCATTGTGTTACACACCCACCTGAAACTAATGTAACATTGTGCTTTAACTATACTCAAAATTTTTTTAAAAAATAAATAAAATATATGATTCTAATATTTGGCAATTTTAGAATTTCTTATTGGCCCTCCCCCCACCTGCCATGCCTCCTCCCAAATTAATTGTCAATACACAAACTGGTCTAGAAACTTACATAGTGTTAAGAGATAGTCTTAGTAACAGATTCAGTCAACTACAGAACTCATGGGTGTGCAATTTGTTATATATAATAGTGAGAAAATGGGGATATTGAACACTCTGCTCTGTGTTCATGAATCTTTAGATCTTGGGGGAAAAAAAGAAAATATCACAAGAAAGGAATCATGTGCCTCATCATAGTATTGAATATTTATTAGAATTTTTCTTCATTAGAAGTTTTACCAGTGTTAAAAACAACAATTTTCACAATTCATTCCTCCAAATCACAGAATAATCATGCCTGCTTTCACATATGTTACCATAAAGATTTATCAAGAACAATCTAAATAACCTCGAGAAAAGTTAGTGGAAAATAAACATATTTTCAAAACCTAATTAGTGTAAGTATAGGGCGATTCTTTTCTCTTCTTCTTTGTTTTTATTATTATAAAATATCTAAAACAGAACCACACACCTTTAATTTATTATACCAAATCAATAACAGATATTATCTTTCAATTTCCTGCCTTATTCACCTCCCCTTCTTTTCTAAACCATTCTGTACATTACATCCTATTCAGTGGAACAGTGCAGGGCTGTTTGGTTTGTGTGTGTGTGTGTGTGTGTGTGTGTGTGTGTGTGCAGAGTTCACTGCAGATTGTGCTATGTGTGGCCAACAATTATAAGAAAGGATCAGAGGATTTGCTGTCCAGCCACCTGTGGTACATGTGGTGTCACTCATATGAGCTGACCATCTACCAATTTCTAGAACTGTAGAATTCAAACATGAGCAGGTCAGCTGAGAGAAACATAGTGCAGGCTGGTGGCCTTGGTAGGGCTGCCTAAAAGATCCAACAAAGGAATCAGTTGATGATGGAAGCAGGTCAATTAAAGAGTAGAGAGATAGAGAGATAAGGGAGAGTGTGCAGCCTCAAAGAAAGAAAATTGAAAGAGTATTGCCTTGATTGCTGACTTGATTCTCGGGAGCAGTTTTATGAGGTTTGCCTATACTTTCTACCTATTGGCTCCATGATAATTCCTGTATTCTCACACTGACCCACTGCACCCGGTACCACCCTGACCATTTACTTCAGCTAGTTTATTTTTTCAAACAGAACAAGACAGTACTAAGTGAATATGCCCAAATGTGTGTGGATGGGTAGAGGGTGGGATGACACTCTCTTCATAAAGATGGCTACTTAACCTTATACCCTTCTAAAAATAGAAGGGTATATCTTGATATGACGTCAGTAAATTTTTATGGTGGTAGAAAAGGGTTTTCTCTTCTCTTTCTTTGTTTTCTCTCTCTCTCTCTCTCTCTCTCTCTCGGTATTTTCACTATTTTGCATAGGTTTTCTCATAATTTAATAGATAGCATTATCTGCCATATATCAGGCATGTGTAGAGTAGACATTTGAATCAGGTATCTATAATTACGTGAGAATAAAATGACCTAGCCCTTCTATGGATAGCCATATATCTTACCTGCCCAAACTTGTATTCTGTTGTAAGGATCAACAGCTGACAACAGATACAGAAGTATCTCATCTCACTCCTACCTTTCACTTGAGGCTATTTTAAGTTCAAGCAGGAAAATGAAGAATCCATCAATGTGGTGGTTTGAGGCTAAGGAGGGGTAAGTCAGCATGAGTACTGGTTTTTGGGGTCACTGAACACTATATAGGGTTGGCTAATTAATCTACACGCTGATCTCCCTTTTAACACTCTCTGGCAATCTCAGTAAGTGTCTTGGAATAATGTTTCCAAAAACCAGCTCAGAGTCAGATGCGCTCCTAAAAATATATATATTTAACTAGGTTTTACATTTAGAGAAAAACAACTAAAGACAAATACAGAAGGTAAGAAAGTAAAATTGTGTTAAACACCAAAAACATAATTACTATAAAGTCTAAAAAGACACTGTCGCTGTGATTAAATTTAAGTTTTTAAAACCATTTTCTCAACCAATATCAAAACAATGACCGCAGTTTTGTAACTGGCATCTTTATATGTAATAGACATGTTCATTTACAAAGAAAGCCTACTAATGTGGACACATTGGTGCTAATTGTTATGTGTTGGCTCCAGCCAAAAATTAATTTATCAGACCTTGCTTTTAACACTTCATAAGTACTCAGGTCACACCTTCTCTAACTTGGAGGAGCAACACCACTCACAGTAATGTTTTCATTTTCTTCCTTGATGTTTCTACACACGAAACCCTCGGACGTTTAAAATTCTTTTCAATTTCAAATGTAATTTCTGTTTAACTGAATTTTCAAAATTTGTATGCAGTTAGAGGCTATCTGGATATTTTATATTTATAACAATATACGAATTACTTTTAGAAGGGGACATATAACAAATTATTTTTTGTGACAGAGATTTTCCCATTATTTTGGAAAGCTACAATTTATCTATGATTCCCTGAACTTAGGTTTCTGTCCTGGAAAGAATATATCTATTTCTTTAATGAGATCATAAATTCACTTGTGTGTTTTATATCTCCGATGTCTACCTTTGCCTCACTTCTCTTTCCATATAGGCATCGTGTGCTATCTAATATGATTTGATGTGAAGGGCATAAAATCACTTTCATGGAATTCTTGCTAAAATAAATGCATTACTTCAATCTACTCATGAGAAAATTTCAGACAAATTCAGATTGAGGAAAAATTCAACAAAATAATTGACCAGTACTCTTCGAAAGTGACAAGGTAATGAAAGGCAAAGAGAAACCCAGGAACTGTCCCAGATTGGTGGAGAATAAGAACACATGCAATATAAATGCAATGTAATATCCTGGATTGGATCCTGGACCAGAAAATGAATATTAGCAGGAATATTGGCAGAATTTAAATTAGGTCTGTAGGCATGTTAATAATAGTATATCATTGTTAATTATAGGTAATCAGATAAACATTAGGAAAGAGTGAGTAAAGGGTATAAGAGAATAATGGGTATTATGTTTCACAAATTTTTTTTGTTAAGTATAAGATTATTTTAAAATAAAGAAAAATAAATAAATTCCGCATTCTGAGCCCAAAGGTCCTGAATTTTTATTTTATTTTTGGAAAAAAAAAGACAATTCTAATAATTCCTACAAAAGATCTTGGCATTGCAGAAAATTTAACTAGTGAAATAATACTTTGTAACCCTTCTGTTACTTCAAAGGTGAAGTGAAGCTATTTTCCCCATGAAGCATATGCCAATAGGACACTGATTATATTTTATTCATGCATCTATTTTTTCTATTCCTCAAACCATAAATGCCACAAGAATTCAAAAAAATATCATAAAAATTCATAAGGAGTAAAATATAATTATCCCATTAAAATTTTTTTCTGATTTGAAACCTTTAAAATCCATAAAATGTTCCAAAACTACTTTTAAGGTGGTTTAATATGTGTTTTTTTCCCCTCCTTTTGATCTCATGCTATCCATGGGTCACTTTCTAAGAATATGACAACATGGCAATGAGGCAGCAATTTATGTTGACTATGAATGAAGTTGTCATTATGTTCAATAGTCTTTCTCAAAACAAAGTTTCTAGAACACAATACAATAAAAGCTTTTAAATGGATGAAATGTAGTCCTCGATATGTCTTAAAGAAATTTTATGCCACTAAATATTAAACTCCTGAAAAATAGTGGGTTGACATGGAATTACTGGCAGCATCTGAACTATTTTTTATATAAATAATATTCCTATAATGAAATATTATTTTAGGAGAGATAGGATTGTGTCTTTATGATAGAGACATATATAATGACAGCTGATGTCTGGAAGGTATTAGACTGTGGTTATAATAATCACTATAATTGCAACAGTTCATGCTAGCTCAACTGCACATCTATTCTTCATTTGTCTCTAAACTAATTTGTTCTACATATGAATATATAACCTTCATCAATTTAAAGTGCCATCCCTTGGCTATGTGGGTCATTAAAGGAAATACATAATGTATGAGTTCCACCATCCAAACTTAAAGGGGGAGGTCTTTGTAACCAAGTGTGAAATCATTGCTACAAGGTTGACTTCTGAGATTTAATCAAAATCAAGTATGATCACAAATGGCCATTAATCAATTCCAGGGTTACTCATATATTTTGTTTTGAACAGAGGAGATTCATTCACAATTTTATACCCAATATTGATCATGAGAGCAACTAAGGTCATCAAATTATATGAGTAACTTAATGAAGTTAAAGAAATTTCCCATAGGGCATTACTGTTCCAAAAGACAAACAATCAATCCCTAAAAATGTGCAGAATTCATTGGAACAAGTTTATTCAAGGAGCACAGCACACTATCTGGGATGATAGAATAAGTAGCAAGTTTGCGGTAATAGTAAATCACACACAATGAGATAAGGAGAACTAAATACATCTGGTTTTAGAATAATACTTTTTGGGAGCTCTATAGTATGTGGAATATGAAGAAATTAATGACTACTAGGGAAAGATTATAGTGTTCTTGGTGATGATGCTAATACTATGACATCATTCTTGACTATTTAACATGTTGTATTATAATGAATATTATTTTATGTTCTACTTCCTATACATTTCCTCAAACCTAGTTTCAGTTGCAGATATTTAAAAAGAATACCTCTGTCCTAACAAAAGGCATGTATTCTGAGACACTTACAAAATATGTTTATCCAGGATCGCTCAATTCAGCCTTGAATAGCAAGGATAATAGATTTTTTTAGGGAGGTGGATTCATTACCGTTAGCTAAGTGTCCTCTCTCTGTGAACATCTACAAGTAGATCAGATTCAGAAATTGGGAGATTTTTCAGGAATATGCATAGGTGTCAATGCTATGTGAAGAGTGAAATGGGGAAGGTCAATACTTCCATGTCTTGTTCAAAGTATGGCAGATTAAGTACTGAGTTTATTGCAAGTTTAGCAATTTTTATTTAGATAGTTCATTTAAGTAAATACAAAATTTTAGAATGGAAGTCTGTCTTCTTTCGAACTGTTTTTTTGTGGGTGTGCTTTTGTGCAACAATCAGAAATAAATGGCTCTCTTTTGCGGGGGTTGGGTAACAGGATGATGGACATTAAGGAGGGCAAGTGATGTAATGAGCACTGGGTGTTATATACAACTGATGAATCACTGACCTCTACCACTAAAACTAATAATACACTATATGTTAATTAATTGAATTTAAATTTTTAAAAAGCTGAAAAAAAAAAAAAGGCAAGAAATGGCTCTCTTTTTGGCCAGAAGATTCTTTGCAGTTCAAGTGAAAAGGAAAATATAGCTATAGCATATGGAGAGTGGAGGCATTATGTAATACACTGGGGATTATAGTTGCAAAATAGACTTACGGTTTATATTTCTTTTCAGAGAATTTGTGCGTGTGTGTGTGTTTCTCAACATGCATACAAATAGATGAGGCAGGATCATTTCCTTTTTGTGGAAATAAGATTTTATTTCTATTTATCTCATCCAATATCTAATGGTATAGACTAACGGCCTATTTTAAATCAGTATGAAGATGCTGAGCTATTTATTAAACATATTAAATGAGTACGGAAAGTATTTTTCAGTCTTTTATTTTTCCATTATGACAAACATTTTATATTCCTTTTCATGTCTTCTAGAATACTAATTCCAAAGCAAGAGTGCTGCTAGACTTCATAACTTCTACATGCTATAAATTTTTTATTTCTATTCTATGTTTAGAAGTCCCAAGAAAAGTTGAAAAAGCAACATGGTGATGAAAGTCATTCAACCATATAAACTACCTTAAAACCTTTGTGTGATGATTCTCAACTGAGATTTGGGCATTTATATTAGCTCTATTTACATCCTTGTAAATAGAGCACCAGGCTAAAAAAAAATATTTGAAAATACTGCTGATGACAATGACAATATAGTAAGTTTAAAATTAAATGCTCTCACAGGAGTGCATGTGTGTGCACACATGTGTGTATGTTACAAAACTTACAAAGATGTGGTGATATATTTTTAAATGTAATAGAAATATTTAAGTAAATTATGTAAGTTAATAAAGGAATCAAAAGTTTTATACCTACTTTTGGGTTAGTAAAGAGGCATATGTTTGACCTGCAGTACATGTGGGTTGAATTGAAATAAAATGAAAATTGGTAGTTTTCACTACTTTACTCTCTGAATAAAAATTAAACTCACAATGTATTATGTATTTCTATAAAAATGCAAACTGATTTTAGTTCTGTTTATCCATTTCACTAATCTCAAAGTTTTCCCTTAATTGGCTTAACATTAAAGTTTTTTTTTTTAAAAAAACCTTTAACATGACTAAATCAGTGAATTTTAATTTTAAACATCATTTAAATGTCAAACAAAATAAAAGGACTGGTAGCAAAACTGGAAATTTGTGAACACTGTAAGATAGCAGCAGAAAATACTCCCTCTCTCTCTTTTCTATCAGCCCTTGCCCCTTATTTTTATTTATTCATTCATAAAACTCTTTTTTTTTTTTTTTGGTCATGCCTTTCTCTAAGTACTGGGGATATAGTAGCAAAAAGATGACAAACATCCCAATACTCCCAGAGCTTACATTCTAATGGAGAGAAAAAGACAATCAGCTTGATAATTAAGCAAAATATATGATGTCAGTGCTTAAAAAATAATTAAGCTGGGAAAAAGAACAGGAAGTTCGTGGATGACAGTGGTTGTAATTTTGCATATGGTGGTCAGTTAAAACTTCACAAACTACACTTGAGAAAAGGTTTGAGCGAAGTGAGGGTGAGAGATATGCACAATGAACAGTGAGGAGTATTCCGTGCAGGAAGGCTCCCTGAGACAGGAATGTGTCTGACACATTCAAAGAATAGCAAATAGGCCAACGTAGGGGGAATAAGAGGAAGACAAATCAGGATAAAGTCAGAAAGCTCAGAAGAATGGATGAGAGGTCACAGATGGGTTTTACCTTTTATTCTAAGTGAGATCTAAAGTGAAATCTAAAGCTATTGGAGAGTACTGAGCAGTGCTTTCATATCCCACATTACATTTTCAAGGGTTACCTTGTCTGTTAGTTTGAAAGAGGAGGAGTAATAGTGGAGACAGGGCGAGTAGTTGGTAAGCTATTATAATGGCTCAGGGCAAAGACAATTGTGACTCAGGTCAGGGTGGTTGCAGTGGATGTAGTGAGAAGTGCTTGTACTCTGGATATGTCCTGAAGACAGTGTCAGAAGGATTTGCTGACAGAACAGGTATTATTCACAAGATAAAGAGTAGTAGAGAATGACCCCAGGATTTCTGGTCAAAGCACCTGGAAGAATGGAGTTTCTCCCAACTGAGATGGTGACGAGGTAGAAAATCAGCAGCTCAGTTTTGGAAGTTTAATATTCGAGATGCCTGGGGGAGTCCAGGAGTTGAGGAGAGACCAGCAAAGGAAAAGAAGTGGCTGATAGAGAGGAAGAACACCAGCGAGGTCTGGAAGCCTAATGAAGACAATCTGAGTTGGTTCAGTTGTTGACATCCCTGAGAAAATGCATAAGGATGGATTCAGAGAAGAAGAGAAACTAAATAAATGGAGGCAGAGAAATCTCCCTTAGATTCTGAACAAGACTACCTCATACGTCAACATGTTTTGGGTAGGAATTGGAAGGTGGTTGTTTTGTGAGTGTATTAGGTTCTATTGCTGCTGTAAAAAATTGTCACAAACTCAGTAGCTCAAAAACAACACAAATGTATTATCTTGTAGTTCTGTAGGTCAAAAGTCTGAACAGGTCTTACTGGACTAAAATCAAGGGATTAACTGGGTTGCATTTCATTTTTGGAAGCTTTGAAGCTGTTCTTTCTCCTTTTGTAGATTCCAGAGATCACCCATGTTCCTTGGCTCATCCTTCTTTGTCTAGCTTCAAAGGCAGCAATATTACATCTCTCTGACCATTCTTCCATTGTCTCATTTCCCCCTCTCTTCTTTCTTCTTTCATTTTTTGAGTGCCCTCGGATCACATTGAACCCACCTGGCTAATCTAAAATAATCTGACTATTTGAAGGTCGGCTGACTAACAACTTTAGCCATCTGCAACTGTAATACTTTCTTGCCATGTAAATTAATGTATTGACAAATTCTGGGGATTAGGATATGGACATCTTTGGGGGGGGGCTGTTATTTCACCTACTGCAATGAGAATATAAAATGCTATTGGATGAGAAATCATTTTTTTCTTGTTATTCATATAAGCACATTTATTTTTCCATTAAGCCTAATCATTTTCTTCTAAGTAAACAAACCAGGGCAATGCATATACAAAGTATAATAGATACAAAACACATTATTGCTTAACCAATTATGGCTACACTCTTGAAATGGAATAGGGAGGTATATGCAACAGATGAAGTATAAAAGACATCCAAATCGGCAAGGAAGAAGTAAAACTTTCACTATTTGCAGATGACATGATGCTATATATAGAAAATCAGAAAGCCTCCACCAAAAAACTGCTAGAACTGATAAACGAATTCAGTAAAGTTGCAGGATACAAAACAATCAGAAATATGTTGCACTTCTATATACCAATAATGAAGCAGCAAAAAGAGATATCAAGGAATCAGTCCCATTCACAATTGCACCAAAAACAATAAGACACCTAGGAATAAACGTAAACAAAAAGGTGAAAGACTCTGAAAACTGTAAACCACTGATGAAAGGAATTGAAGATGACACAAAGAAATGGAAAAACATTCCATGCTCATGGACTGGAAGAACAACTATTGTCAAAATGTCTATACTACCCAAAGCAATCTACACATTTAATGCAACTCTATTAAAATACCAACGGCATTTTTCACAGAACGAGAACAAACAATCCTCAAATTTATATGGAAGCACAAAAGACCCCAAATAGCCAGAGCAACCTCAAAAAATAAAATTCTGAATTTGGTATATGAAAAAAAGATTTTAGGATGTAAACGGATACCATACAATAGTGTGTCTATAAAAACACTGGCTCTATGGAAATGGAAAAATATTGTGCAATTGTTCAGTTTTTGTTTTGTGTTGCAGAAGAAAAGAAAGAGCCAACGTCAGCAGACTGCCTTGAAGGAGATGGTAGAAAGAATTAGATTTTGGTTTCCAGGCAGAAGCAAAGTTAGGAAGCATGGATCGGAACTGATATTAGGAAAATCTTTTGAGATGTCAATAAAGTTTAATGAGACAAATATGGGAGATAGAATTTTATGTCAATATTGGCTCAAAATCAATAATAACGAATATACAGAGGGCAACATGTGGAATCTAAGGTTTAGAGATAGGCTTCTTGAGTAATTTTCTTGAAGCGGATATGTTCCTTTGTGTGGGACTGATAATTTTTCATGTTCTGAACAATTATTGTGTACTACTAATCTCTGCTGGGAAGTGCAACACAGTCTCTTACGAGTAGATCTTAAAAGTGCTCATCACAAAAAAAAAATTGTTACTATGCGAGGTGATTGATATTAATTAATTTGTGATCATCTTGCAATATATACATATATACATATATATTTATACATATATCAAATCATTATGTTGTATACCTTAGACTCACACATTGTTTTATGTCAATTATGTTTCAATAAAACTAGAGAAAAAGTCTCTTATGTTTCTCATTTCTGTGAAAAATTCTCTGCCTTCAAATAAGATGCTTATTTACTAAATTCATGTTATATGTAATGTAAGGTGCTTGGTTTAATGATAATATAAAAATGCTGCTCTTTAGCATTTTACGACAGCATATATGTGGGTAGAGCATAAGCATACCAAAACCTTTAATAAATAGGCAAATACTGAACAGTGGTACATTAACAAAATATATACATGATTTCCTAAGACCACAATGTAGGGTTTTATTAGGAAAAAAAAACTAAAAAGGCAGTTTTATTTTTTATCTGACTAGATAGTCAGTTTAAACCTAATGGGAATTCAGCACTAGTGAGTCATTATGGGCTTTTAAGAATAAATGAAGTGATCAAAGCACTATTGGGAAGAGATTAGTCCAACACGGTAAGTAAAATAGATTATACAAGGAAAAGATCAGAGTCATAAAGACCCGTTAAGATTTTATTTTAATCATTCAAGTTTACAATAATTTAAAGAGAACCACTGTGTTTAGAAATGAAACTCAAGAGATAAATGGGAGAGAAACTGTGAAAGAAAACCAGAGTATGAAGTAACAAAAACAAAAACAAAAAACAAGAGAATTTGCTGACAGTGGATATGAAAATGATAGAACACAGAATTCTAGGATAACATTCAACCTGGAGACACTATGTGCATAAATAGCAACATAAATAGTAAAAACTCAAATTGAAAAACTATTTGGGGGTGGGGGGTGAAGTGGTTGTGGAGGGAGAGTATGAAGTACTTAATAAATTTACTCCCTTCAAAGTTCAAAATGAAAAGGAATACAAGTCTATGCAATTTCATAACCCAAAAATAATCACTGCAAATTGTTGATATATTTGCTTCCATACTGTTCTATACTTTTAAAAATGTGTATTTTTTTTAAAAATAAGCTGTACTCTTTATTTATTGGCAAAGTTGAAGAAGTCCAGATGACAAAAAAGTGATTTTCTATATTGTTTATATAAAACAGTATTTCTTTCCTGCTCAACAACTTGACAATGTGGAGCAAGAATTTTAAAAAATATTTATAGACTGTTCTAGTAATACCACTTCTAGAAATATGTTATTAGAAAAAAACCGGAGATGCCAATGATTTATGTACAAGTATGTCCATTATTGTGCTGTTTGTAATACTGAAAAATTGGAAGAAAACTATGAATAGTTTAGCATAGTTTATACTGTATGGGAATTATCTTAAAAATGATCTTAGAAATTTGGAAGAATTTACTGGAAAAACTTATCTGGGCCAAGATTTTTTGTTGCTGTTGTTGGGAGAGGGTAATTTCCCAACAACCTTTGTGGAAATGAATTTGATAATGCTAGTTCTAAGGACATATTAGAGTTGTGTCCACTTGAATTCAATAATTAATTGACTATTAAGTCCTTTTCCATAACATGTGAGAGGAGTCAGAAAAAATTCAGAGTCCAGCAATGTTCCCATAAGTACTTCTGGATTCTTAGTAATTTTTTAAGTTCAGCAAAGATTTAGTCTAAGGTGAGGATTGGTAACAAGAAATTTTGTTACAGCAAATTACTTTGGACAAAAATAATTACTTTTTCCATTATTTGCAGCTAGGCTTTAAATGCCTGAACAATGATTCATCTTCTTTTGTTTTCAAGTGAAATGAATCAGCGAATAGATTACAATGGTGTTTCTTTGAGTTAGACTGTCCTCAATAGTAGATTACTTGGGGTCATTATTACTGATGAGTTATTTAACTCCCCTCTCACTTCACATATTGACAATTTCAAACTCAAAGAACTTCCTGTATTTTGAAGTGGAGGATTTAACCCCATCTCTTCAAGAAACGAAATAAAACTGAATATAAATCCACTTCAGTGAAGTGAATTATTTATGGATATGAGACGGGTGGGAGAAACCAAGCTTTATAAAATGAATAGTGAAGCTATGAGTGACAATATACTTTCACACATACTTCAAATGCATTATCCTTATTATTTTTATGAATAAAAATTAAGGCAAACATAAAAATCTCCAAAAGGGCCCAAAGAGATTTGTAGTATGGAAATACTCCACACCATATGGAGTATGGTGCCTTCTTTCCAGTGAAAGATCCCATGGAAATATAATTAGCTCCTAGGATCAGTTTTCTTGGATTCTTCATACACCATTACAATGCCATCACTTTTTTTATGGTTGCCTCTTTGCCTAAGTATCCTCGTGCTCAACAAGAAGTCCAAATTTTCATACAACCAGAGGAATTTCAAAACATGAGCCCAAGAAATGTGGCTACATTTGACTATGAATTTTACATCATTTAGACATAGTCAAAATTCTCTGAGACAGCAACTCTGGGACTCGGGAGAGGAAAAAGCAATTTGAGTCAAAGTGGAAATATGAAATTCTTACGTAGAAGTTAAAATTAAAGTCACCAGATTTAATTGAGATGGAAATAAAAAGACACTGTCTTCCAGCCAGTTGTCAGTACGGCAGTTTTTAAGATGATCATTGCGGGAGAGGCATGCAGAGCCACTTAAGTCAGGTCTGTCCCTGTCATCATTCCACTTCCTCCATCTCTGACAGTTTGATCTTTTCTTTGTTCAGAGGAGTATAGGCTGTTTCTGATCTGGCTTTATCCATATAATTCAATGGAACATAGTTGGCACTCATTCAATATTTTCTGAATAAATGAATGAATCTACCATGATCTGGTGACACATGTTTCAGTCATGAGATCTTTGTAATTCTTGTTCGTTCTCTTTCCTAGGTGGCTCCATTTCCTTACTCCCAGTACCCCTCCACCCCCTACTACTGTGTTCCCTCCTAGACATCATGCACTTAAGAGCATAAGAAAATATGAGGAACACATTGTAAATGTGACAACAATATTCTACTCCTTTTAGTCAATTAAAGACCCCTCTGCTATGTTGTTTATGTACCCTTTCCCCAAATACACATGACTTCACTTTAACATTTAGGTATTGTTAACATTTTAATATGGAAGACATTTAATATACTGATGTTTTGTTGAAACTGACTTTAAAAATACAGGGGCGCCTGGGTGGCTCAGTGGGTTAAAGCCTCTGCCTTCAGCTCAGGTCATGATCTGACCTGGGATCGAGCCCCACATCAGGCTCTCTGCTCGGCAGGGAGCCTGCTTCCCCCTTCTCTCTCTCTGCCTGCCTCTCTGCCTACTTGTGATCTCTCTGTCTGTCAAATAAATAAATAAAATCTTAAAAAAAAAATCTATTTAAAAAAAAATACCTATAATTTTATTCAAGTTCAAATGCAAAATTTGGCTTTTATTAGGCAAATATGTCATGCAACCCAAAGATAAATCAGAACTTGTAAGGTCTCTTTTTTTTTTTTTAGAACTTGTAAGGTCTTTATAGTTATTTACCTATTTATCTATCCAAAAAGTATTTACTGAGGTTTGGAAGAGGAGATGTGAACTAGAAGTTTTTTAATGTTAGTCACTGTATTTTGCATTTCACACATATAATATACTCACTTTATCATTTTACTAACTCTATACATGACTTATTCTCGTTTTGCTTATGAGGTAATGAAGTGCTGAGGGTCTAAGCGTCACAGGGGACAAACTGTCAGTTGGCTAAGTTGGGATTCCAATGTATGTTCTTTTTAACCTAAGGTCCTTGAATATGTAAGCACAATCATGTCTCAATTGGATTCACTGAGTTTGTGCAAAGCACTGGTAGGTATGCATTGGGAATACTAACATAAATTGAATATGGATTCCGGCTTAAGTAACTTTTAGTTGGTAAAAGTGATAATATAGATACATAAATATACTAATAATACAGGGTAGAATATACGGTATAAGGATAGATATAAGTCTGTTATGACTATAATACATGATGAAATCTTGCTCAGATGAAATTATAGCTTGAGGGTCTATGTATCTTTGTTCAAATTTTCAAATGTTTTGTCCATTGAACAATGGAAAAAAAAAGATTGAACCTAAAAGCAACAAATGATTGTCCAAAGTCAAATACAATTATGATATAACACTCTAGTATTTTCAATTTACTCATTTTGGGTTTGTGAGCCAATGCATTAAGAAGAAATGGACTACTTCTAGGTCATACAAACTCATGTTCACATTTTTTATTTCTTCATGCCATTGTCTTTTGTCACTCATCTTTTAGATCTGAATTGGGAAAAGCACCCTTAAGCCAACTGAGGAAGGGTCAAGCTGCCAGAAACTCCTTCAGTGTGATTCAGAAGCACAACTGTTTAGTTTTAGGTCCATCACAGTAGTAGACAGGGCACTGTGTGTCTGTGATTCATTTTTCTGATGCACCAACGATATTCTGCAGAACGGAATGACTACCAGTAGTTACTTGCTCTTTTCCCTCTCTCCTGGCCAAGGAGCTAGGCCAATGAGCCAGAAGAACTCTGATAGAAAACCAAAAAGGGGCTAGAGTTGTTAGCATTTTCCTTTTCTCATTATGGTCATTTCCTGCAGTTAACTGAGTTTGGATGGAGCCTATTTGATGAAATAGGGACTGCGTTCTTGCTAATAATCATCAGATATACACTTATGTCCACAGTGCCATCTTAGCTATGCTATATTTAGTTATAATATATGGCTATTTACATATATGTGTTTTCTTTCTAGGGCAAATCACAGCAAAATTAAAATGTAGAGATTGACTTTCCAAACTGGCACATTATCAGGGAACATTATCCTCTATTTTTAGAAAGGATGATAATGGTGCTCAGAAGCTAAATGGCAGGGAGCCCTTCCTCTGAGCCTCCAGCAATGATTCATATTTTTGATAGCTCTGAGTGAGGTAAGCTTTGTCTCTGTCATAGCAGCCTCTTTATACCTGGATGAAGACATAAATCCTGGGGGCACCAGAAGGAATGGAGCCCATATACTCTGCCCTGTATGCCAGAAACGAACTGTGTGACAGCCAGAAACAGAAATAAATGTAAACATCCTCACTATTACTGTGTTCTTCAGGAAACAAAGCTTTATTTCATTGAGTTATCTTGACAGGGGATAAAAATGAATTCCTGATCACAAGAAGAATGAAAACATGTTACTTTTGCACTCTGTCTGGAAAGTTGGAAAGCTGAGTTTCAGTGACTAAATGAAATACCAGCATCCCAATGCACAGCATTGACTCCTACATGGTTTTGATGGAACTGAAAGCTCCATGTAGAGTGTGAGGCCTTTACAATGAGTCTTGGGACTCTGGAAGGCCTCTGGATCAAAGCCTGTCCACCGAGATCTGGGGTGGGAGAAGTAATAAGGAATGAGTTCCAGCTTTGCCTCTCAAACTTGGTGAGATGCTAAGACAAGTGGGTTTTTTTCTGTAAGCTGGGATGGATAAAATTGCTTTTCACTTATTCTGAGGGAGGTCTTCTTGGCCCACTCTCCTCCCTCCTGAAATATGTCAACTCTCACCTCAAAATCACACCTTCTCCTCATCCTTCTCATGCTTTAAGAACAAAGGTGTGAGGTTCTTTCAGTGGAATGCTTTGGTTGGGTCTCAGTTTTACAACTTAGGCCAAAATGGTGCCTAAAGCTTCAGTGATTATTTCTTCCTTGTGTTTTTGAACAATTGGTTAGTAAAAATAACAGAGTGTAGGACTCTGCCTCCTTCAGTTTTAGACTTTCCAGCTTCTATCATAGTAGCCTGCACATTACACATTCTGTATTAAGAATTTGTTTTGACTCCATTCTATTTGTATTTTTATTTGTTCATAGAGAAGTATTTTCATTCTGCTTTGTAAAAACATGATGAAATGTATGATTATTCTGGTATGCCTACCCACATCCCAATACATTTAAAACAAAACAAAAAAAATTGGGTAATTATCCTAGCTCACATGACTCCAAAAAGTCAGATATGATTCTAACAATCCTATTAACATTTTCATCTTTTAGAACTATAGCAGCAATATGACTACCTCATGATTGATTTGTGGTCTATTTTGTCACCATCTTAAGTGCCAAGAATGATACCTGTCATCTAAAAAGCAGTCAACACTTTATAAATTATCATTGCAAATATTTGAGTTTGTACATAACAAAATTGGGTATATTTATATGGATATTTCTCATTTAGTCCTTTTTACATTTATTTTTTTATAATTAAATGACATTAATAAGAGGAATTCTTTATGGGTCAAACACATATCCAACTGCAATACATCCTAAATCACCAACCATGGAAAGCATATATTCAAGTGATGACATCAATCAATTTATTATGGATCAATTTGCAGCCAAGCATTCCCCTAAACCTGTCTAATGTTTTGGCAAGGAACTTGAAAGGACTCACTAAAAATTTATTAGTATAGCTTGAAATAGTTTTTTTTTTTCATTCTCTGGCTCAACAAAGAGAATACTGTTTGCCCTCTGAATATATAGATTTTATAGTTTAATGTAGTAATGGATATGCCTGCCAAGAATCACAGTTTTTAATGAGCCTTTATTAAAACCATTGCTGTGTTTTAGCTTTCATTTTATGTACTACATTTTTATTTAAAACTCATTCTATTTAAATTTGTCTGTTTAGTAATCAAACTTAAATGGTAGCTTGGAATATATTTTGCATCACTTTGCATCTTCTTTCCAAAAGGTTTGAGCCTAAACTAGTTCAATTAATTGATACTAATGTTGAACATATACATTATGTAAACTTTAAAAACAGAACTCGCATTCATGTTAAAAAGTATGTTACTTTTATATGCAATGTTTTAAGGTAAGCTACACTTTGAAAGTCTAAGTATTTCAGAGACCGAATTAAATTTCCAAAGTATTAGCTTGGTGCAGTAGCCACAGCACCAAATGAACAGCTTCGTGGTTTATTATATATTACAAATCAAAGATTTTCTGGTCTCTAGAAGAGACCAAAAAGTAAAATGTCAAACTGAGACCGGGAAAGGGTGAACTTTTAAACTGTTATAAAACTTAGTTGTTGCTATTGACCAAAAAGTGGCAAAAAGTTAACCCAAATTTTATTCCTTAATGAAATCTGATATAAAAGATGGCAGAACATTTATCAATAATATTTTTTGCAAACTATCTCATTTTGAGAACGTTTCATCAATAAAAGAAGTGGGTTTTGATTTCTTCAAGTGTAACTTTCTTTTTTTTTAAATTTATTTATTTGACACAGAGAGAGAGACAGCGAGAGAGGGAATACAAGCAGGAGGCAGAGAGGGAATACGAGCAGAGGGAGTGAGAGAGAGAGAAGCAGGTTTCCCCCCCAGGAGGGAGCCTGATGCAGGGCTCGATCCCATGACCCCGAGCTCATGACCTGAGCCGAAGTCAACCGCTTAATGACTGAGCCACCCAGGCACCCCAAGTGTAACTTTCTAATAAATGTTATCATTTCTTTTCTTTTTTTTAAACTTTATTGAGGTATAATTGATATACAAAGAATGATTTGGATTACTTTGGACATACACATACATCTGTGATACCACCATCATAATCAAGACCTCCAAACATGTCCTTGTGTTCTTTGATATACGTGTGCATAGTATGTGTGTGCTATGTGGTAATGGCCCTTAACCCAAGATCTATCCTCTTAATATGTTTTAAAGTGCACAATACTCTATCATTAACTATAGCAACTATGTTGTACAACCAAGATATGAAACAAAGCAAATGTCCATTGGTGAATGAATAGATAAAGAAAACGCAGTACATACATATAATGGAATATTATTCATCCTTAAAAAAGAAGAAAATTCAGCTATTTGTAACAACATGGATGTATCTAGACAACATTACACTAGGTGAAATAAACTAACCAAAAGAACAAATATTACATGATTCTACTTATAAGAACTATCTAAAATACTTGAACTCATAAAAGCAGAGAATAAAATGGTGGTTTCCAGGGACTAGGAGGAGAGGGAGGAAACTGGCAAATGTTGCTTGTGGGTATAAAGTGGTTTTTTTTTTTAATGCAAGATAAATAAGTTTTAGAGATCTACTGTGTTTTCTATTACAATATTGAGACTTCAGGCTAAGTTGTTTTTTCCTTCTCAAAAAAAAAAAAAAAGAAGAAAAAATATTCTAAAATCAAGAAACAATGAAAGAGCTGAAAGACAAATGATATAATAGCTGGCAAAAAGTTACCTGAATTTACTGCATTTTGGATTACTACACTTTTTCCCTCCGCTTTTTAAAAGAGCGTGTTTTGTTTTTTTAAGATTTTATTTATTTGACAGAGAGGAGAGAGATCACAAGTAGGCAGAGAGGCAGGCAGAGAGAGAGGGGGAAGCAGGCTCCCTGCTGAGCAAAGATCCCGATGCGGGGCTCGATCCCAGGACCCTGAGATCATGACCTGAGCCGAAGGCAGAGGCTTTAACCCACTGAGCCACCCAGGCACCCCTCCCTCTGCTTTTTGAACGTTTCCATTTTGAACTGGGGGTTTACACATTGCATGGCCATCTCTGATCAAAGTCTTATGTGTCCAATTTTCTTAATTAAAATAAATAGGTAAGTGGGAATTTTTTTGTTTATATTAATATTTAAAAAATATAACTGATCAGAAAAAAAAATATAACTGATCAGGCAGTAAACTTTGTCAGCAAATTATCACAAAATAAAAGCTTACACATGACATTGCAATAAAGCATACCAGAGAGTTATTGGATTTCTGTGAAGAGTTTAGAATTTCTAGTTTTAAAAACTGCTACAACATTGCAAAGCAAATAGCCTTAGGTTTAAAAATATAAATTAAATTTAAGATTGATTTTCAGTGCAAAAGAATACTATTTTCAATATGAAGTTTAGATGAACCAATCATTAATGGAGAAGATAATTATAGCTTTCTGCAATTAAAGACACAGTGATAGAATGCACCTGCAAGTGCTGTGAGTTATATATAAATCACAAAGCCATTTTTGGTTTCTTGTATGAGCCCTATAAGTTGTAGGAAATGTCAAAGAAAACATGAAAATGCTATTATATAAATTTACATTGAAAATTAAATTCAAACTAAGGTGAAATTGATTTGTATGAAGTGACAAACTTTTAAGAAAACAATTTCCCATAAAGAATCAACAGCTTCATGAGTACTAAAACTTGTACTAAAACATGTACTAAAACTTACATCTTAAAGTAATTTATGAGAAATTTATCCGAATATTGTCTATAAAGTATTCTTAACTCCCACATATCAGAATAATACTTTTAAATTAAAAATTACCAAAAGTCTTTTGCTATCAAACATTTGCATAGAATAACTGACACCACTCTGAATAATGGTGATTGAAAATGAAGTTGATAAAAGTATAAATTTGGATGACTTAATAAATTCATAGAAAAAAAGCCAGAATAATCTTATGATCAATCAAGATAGCATATTAACAAAGTGCTAATGTACTATATACAATTATGACACCAAAATATTTTTTTGCAATTTCTAAGTTATTACTCATGTGCTACCCGTCATGTTTTATAAGTAATAATTTATTTATTTATTTATTTATTTATTTATTTATTTATTTTTAAAGATTTAATTTATTTATTTGACAGTGAGAGACACAGTGAGAGAGGGAATCCAAGCAGAGGGAGTGGGAGAGGGAAAAGCAGGCTTCCTGCTGAGCAGGGACCCCCCCCCCCCAATGTGGGGCTTGATCCCAGAACCCTGGGATCAAGACCTGAGCTGAAGGTGCATGCTTAATGACTGAGCCACCCAGGCACCCCAGTAATAAATTATTTTAAAAGAAATTGTTTCACATCTTACTACCTTTAACTGTACTTTCCCTCCTGCTTTTTGAACAACGGACTCCACATTCTCATTTTGCACTGAACTCTACAAGTAATGTAACCAATGATAATCAGTCTTCTATGCCCAATTTTTTAAATTAAAATAAACAGGAAAGAGGTAAATTTTCATTTCTGTTCATTTCATATTTAGAAATGGTAACATAGTACTATTTTCTTATCATGACTTTTCTCTTTCCTATTCCAGCATTTTGGGTCTCCTTGATTAGATACCTTTCTTCATTCCTGCTCATATTTTCCAGAGAGATAAGAAAAAAACCCCTGGATTTAAGATAATAAGCCATAGTTTTCTAGCTCACCAGATTATACACTTGCATGACTATCAGGATCCAGATTTTTAAAAGAACTTTTTTTTTCTTTTTTTTTTGTGACCTCAGTGAGAAGTTCCCACCAGCCATCCAGCCATATTTGACACAGCTGGTGAATGAGCAAAAGACACAAATTGTTACAGACTCCCCAAACAAACTGCACTCTTCTTTCAGCACCACCTGGGGTCTCTTAATGTAAGAAGCAGGAAAAAGAAATATGCAAATGTTGGTATTCATTTGCATAGAGCTGATTCCACTGAATAGTGTTCTTGGGTTTCCTAACATTTTCATGGTTTTCTCAGCATATACTTATCAATCATTTTCCTTGTCAGTAAGAAATCTCATTTTTTTTTTTTGTTTCCATGTTAAGTGTTGCCTGAAGGTATCTTCAGGCAATCCTCTCAAGGTAAGAATTTTCTTGGAAAATTCTATAATTCTCAACAGAAAAGAAACCATTACTGAAAAAGCAAATAGCAATGATCCCAGTGCATAATAACCAACAGACTACCAGACTTCATTCTTTACTTTAATGGGGCTCTTGATTACCATATGTAGAACATAAAAACAAAGCCGAAACATTACGGGCCTGATGCCAAGTTCTTCCCTCTGGGTATGGATACCAACCTGTCTGTCCATGGTTCCTAGTCTAGCCTTGGTTTATCGGTTATCATCATCAATGCCTGTCTTTAAGAGCCACTAAAATTTAAAGGCCCCCTTTCAAGCTAAGGCATATCTGCTTTTCTAGTCAATTTGTGCTTCTCAGAAGAGAATGACCGTACAATTAATTAAAAAAATAAGCCAGAATCTCTGTTCCCCAAATGGATTAGTACTTTCTTTATTTGTTAGACATTTGTTAATTGAAAAAAACATATATGGTGGCTCATAATAAGTGAGGGAGGCAAAACCTTTGTTCTCACATTCTTGTGTGAACTCAAAGAATCCCTTTGGATTTATTCTTTTTCATTTTCCTTTTGAACAACATTTGGAAAAAAATTCCTAGCTACCACTGCCGTAGGATATATAGGACATTGTTAAAAGAGTAAATCCTAAGAGTTACCATCACAAGGAGAAAATTTTCTTTTTCTTTCTTTTATTGTATCTATATGAGATGATGAATGTTACCTGAACCTATTGAAAGAAAGAAAAAACAAAAAAACAAGATGGAAATGTTATGGTGTTAGGTCATTTGCTCTTTTTATTCAATTTCAAATGACCACATAAAAATCACTCTGGCAACTTACTACCTCACATGTATTTTTAAGTATATACACGTTTGCAAAAATTGTGTTTAATACACAAAAAAACATGTCTGTCTACAGAGCCTCCTTTATTTCCACTTTGTAACAATTTTATTTTGCTGTATCAGACTTTGTTTACCAAAGATTGTTGCAAAAACATGTTTCATTCAAGAGCAAGTATCTGTGTAATTCACATCAAAAGATCAAGTAAAAGATGAGTTTGTTAAAACAACCCCATCTTTATTCAAAAGAACTGTTAGGGACTATTACATTTTAAAATCTATTCTGTACATGTTATGGGTTCAGTGTATCTGTCACCCTAAAACTCATGTTGAAATCCTAACCCCCAATGTGTTGGTATTAGGAGGGATTGGGAAATAATTAGGCAATGAGGGTGGAGTTTTCATAATGGGATTAACAACCTTCAATGACAAAGTCAGAGAAAGCTTGCTTCTCTGCTCTCCACTACGTGAGGATATGAGAAGATGACTCTCTACAAACCAGGAAGCAGAAGGGACGAGGAAGTCACAGAGCTACCTCGCTAAAGTCATTCTCATTCTTTCTGCTCTTGCCCTGGCAGTGCTATGACTAAGATCATCTCATATTTTGTCCTTAACCTTTTATAATGAGTTTCTCAGTACACAGAAGACACATGATTCATGTGTATCACGTATATTTCAAACTCCTTGCTAGAGGTGGCTCAGCACTGGGAATGATGTGGTAAACAAAATGCCCATCATCCTTTCTGTCATCAACCTACACTCTGGTGGGAGAGAATAACAATATATAAGTAAAATAAAGTTTCAAACTGTGATGATTGTTATGAAAGAATAATGTACCACATTAATACAACTACAATAGGTGTTTCAAAAGGCAGGGGGAGAGGAGAGAAGGTTTTCCCTGAAGTTATATTGATGTTTGGAGGGATGAGGTTTCTGTTCCCCTTTGTAATTACTTCACCTCAGCAATGGCAAAGAAGAGCACATTCTTTCCAGTGAGAATGTGATGCTTTCCTGTCTTCCTCTTTTTTTTACTTTTTCAGTGAGAGAGAGAGAGAGAAAGCAAGCAGAGAGAAGGGCAGAAGGAGAGAGCAGAGCCCCACATGGGGCTCTATCTCATGACCTTGAGATCATGACCTGAGCTGATATCAAGAGTTAGTCGTTTAACAGACTGAGCCACCCAGGTGGCCCATGCCTTCTTTTTTTTTAGAACACAGCTCTCTTGTTTTTCATCTTTTGTGTGGACAGCCGCAGGCTAGCTGTTAAAGGGACCTGCCGAGCCCGGACTCATGACCCCTGCCTGATTGGGCGGAGAGTGGGCGCTGGAGAATGGGCTCGTGCAAGGGGCCTTGAGGCATGCTGGTCTGTGATTGGTCATGCCCCTTTGAAAAACAAGCTGTACAGGTTGCAACCAATTATCTCGCTGATTTGTGGTAATGTCTCAGGTATATGCACGTGCGACTCATAAAGCTGCCTTTGTTAATCTTAGTAGGCCTTAAGAAGTGCTACGTGTGCTACGTGACTTACATGTGAAGCTGTTTCCTTGAACTTGTTTTTCGCACACTATATCGGCATCCGCACTCTGAAATAAAGCTGTACACAATCTGGACATCATCCGTTGTGTTCCTCCCGCTCCCATCCTTTGTCTCTCTACTTCTTTTTTCCTCATTCCCTTATCCTCATTGAGATTGTCGCGCCGGCCACGGCAAGTGGCACCCGAACAGGGACCTGACCATAACCCGAGAGAGCTGGCCACGGCACTTTTGAAATCCTTTTCCTTTGCTTTCTTTCTTCCAACACGTACACCTAGCACCTTGTTCTATAACCAAATTAAGAAAGCTTACTGAGATAATATGCAATATTAGCCCCTTATTTGCCTTTGATCTTGATGTAGTCACTGTAATACTGGCTTATGTATTGTAATGCATACCAAAAGGCACCTGTGCGGTTGAATAAATTTGTCCCAATTATTGTGTTCAACCTCCTGGCAACTCTGAAACAGAAAGACATAACACTGACCAAAAAATAGAAATAAAAGACGTGCTAACTACTGAGAAGTGATGCAGATGTTCTTAAGACCAAGTCCCAAAAATTATTTCTTTTGGGACTCTTCAGCAAGGTGAGTACTTTTGATATCATAGTAACTATAGGTAAGGGATATTGATGATATTTAAAAAAATAAAATAATGAATAATGTACTAATGAACATTAATATGCTAAATAGAGCCTAAATGTTCCTCTTCTTCCTTTATATCCTGTATATTTAAGCAGGGAAATTATGAGATTATGTCCCATCAGATCTTTGTATTTTAATTCTAAATAGTTGGTCAACTTGGAAGGATGTTACTCTTGTTGGTGAATTCAGGAGGCACTTAACATGGATGTCTGCGTAATGCTGATAACGTTGGGGTTGCATGTAGTGGGTTTAACCTATGTGGCATACTCCTTGCATTTGAGAATAAATTTTAGTGTTTCCCATGAATATAAATATTTAAGAGTAATTGTTACAAACTCCCAACACCAAATGCTTTGGTAAAAGTTCTAACTTTTAAGCTATTATTTTAATTCACAAAATTATATCAAGAACCCAATTCAATTTCAATCTGCTTTGCACTCAACTAATCTTAAGGGGCATTATTTACCAGCAAGAGGTTGGAACAGTCCTGCAGTGGTCCAGGAAGTAAGTGGCTGAATTGAAGTTACTGCCACAGTGTTTCTGGGCTGAATAAAATAAATCTCTTCAACACACACGGTGCACTGATTTATTTATTCACCAGATTCAGTCTGTCTTAAAAGAAAAGCTTATTAGATTTTTAAACTATCTTTGTAATAAAAAAAGATGACTTAAGTTGTTGAACCACAGATTTCTTGATTTATTGTAGTACTGATAATACATAGAAATAATGTTTAAAGAAATATTCATATGTAAAATATACACAAAACATGTAGGTAGAAACATGTCCCTAATTAATGCTAAATAATAGACCCAACTAATGTTTTACTTAAATTTGTGTCAATTTGACACCTGTGAGTAACTGAATGCTAAGCCTTTAGAGTGTCTTGGGTTGTTTCACGAGTAGGGAGAACCTGACTCCCTCCATAAAGATGATCTTGAAAAAAGGTATAATGACCAGATAGATGTCTCATTAAGACCTCTCTCACCCCATAAAATACTCATTCGTATATCAACTCAGGCAGTTTCATTGGGGAGAGGCCCATTTTGAAAGAGGGTCAAGGTTTCGGATTATAAAGTCGGAAAGCTCATCATGCTTTGCCATTTCCTTTCTCCTCCCACCCTATTAATTCAAATTTTTTTACAAGAAGTGACAGTAATTAGACCTGATCTGGACCACCACCAAGGTTTTCTATCAAATTTCTTTCCTGTTTATGTTTGAGTTACTCAGAAGTTATCTGTCTGCCCTTTGGACATTTAGGGCCTATTTTTTTTAAACTCCCTCAGTACGAAGAATGTAATCTTAGCTGACTCGGCTCTGGATTATATCATTGTATTTCTCTTTTTCAACTGAGAAATCTCAGAGTAAAGAGCAAAAGTAGTAATTCATCATAATAGTCCCCTTCCTCCCAATTCAGGGGGAAAAAAAGACACTTTTTGTTTAAAAGGCTTCATTGCCTAAGATTGACTATATACTACCTAATTAACTTCAGTTCAGTCAAACAGAAGTTTTATCTATAAATTATCTTCTTACAAAACAATTTTGAGGTTGTTTCCCATATGAGTTTTTTCACTTCTTTTGAAGTTTTATTTGGGTCATTTGTTGGAGAAATAGTAATTGGAAAACAGCAAACAGATGTTATTGATTAAAAATTATAAGAATACCTAGGATGCTAATTGACTACTGATTATTGTGTGCTGATGAAGTGGACAGGTTTGTAAATTATTTTATCTACTAAACAGCATTTTAATCTTCTGAGCAACTTATGCTCCTTGATAGATATTTCTGGACAATTTATGTTAGGTTGTTCCCACGATACTTGTAACTTAAAAAAAACTATGAGAAAGAGAATCACTACTTCAGAGAGGAAATAAATAGAGTTTTCTTATCTACTTATATCTTATTTCTGAATATAAGCCTTATCATACTATTAGAACTAAAAACTTCTCAGGTGTGATTTGGGAATAGGAGCTGCTATATCATGACTTCTCTAGAAATTTAAGGGATTTGGGGAGCATCTAATCCAGTTATTTCCCATCATAGAAAAGGAAACATACACAGAGAAATAATTTGCTCAGGTTATACAACTCATGACTCAATTAGCTTTAGAAACTTGGGTCTTATGTCTAGTGCTTAGTATTTTAGCCACTGTGTTTTCAGAATTGGCTTTTGGTTTTATAATCTGAAAATTCTCGCTATGACTGAAAACTCCTATGGGAGAATAATTAGAGGAGTGTTGGGTTCTTTGTTGCCTTCTTAGAAAACTTACAGAATATCTGATATAGATATTGTATACATTGTTGGTCAAAAATATTTTCTAGTTAAATAATCCACTGATGAATTTTGAGAATGAAAAACACATTCAAATTCAGTAACAGTAATAGCACATAGTTGAAGAATCTGGAAGAACTGCAATTTTTAGCTACAGAACATCCATAGTTACAGGCACTGCTGACAAACTTCAGTGAGTTGCATAATTGGGTACACTAAAGTCTTACTTTACAAACTGAATTTAAAAAGTAGCCCTTACATAAAACAACAGTTTTCCTCACCTAGAGTAAGGCTCTTTGTAACTTTGATTGTTCTTCATCATTTGATCATTTTAAGTTTGCCTCAATTCCAACCCATTTCTTTCTTTCTCTTTCTTTCTTCCTTCCTTTCTTTCTTTCTTTCTCTCTCTCTCTTTCTTTCTTTCTTTCTTTCTTTCTTTCTTTCTTTCTTTCTTTCTTTCTTTCTTTTCTTTCTTTCTTTCTTTCTTTCTTTCTTTCTTTCTTTCCTTTTCTTTCTTAAGATTGTATTTATTTATTTGTCAGAGAGAGACAGCACAAGCAGGCAGAGCAGCAGGCAAAGGGAGAAGCAGGCTTTCTGCTGAGCAAGGAGCCTGATGTGGGACTTGATCCCAGGACCCTGGGATCATGACCTGAACTGAAGGCAGATGTGTAACCAACTGAGCCACTCAGGTGTCCCCCAGCACATTTCTTAATCCTTGAAATGATACAACTCTAATTTCTTTTCATTTTTTAAAAAGATTTTATTTATTAGAGAGAGAGAGCAATAGAGAGCATGAGCCAGAGAGAAGAGAGAGAAGCAGGCTCCCCACTGAGTTGGGAGCCTGACACCGAACTCAATCCCAAGACCCTGAGATCATGACCTAAGCCGAAGGCAGACCCTTAACTGACTGAGCCACCAGGTTGCCCCATCATTTTGGGTTTAAATTGAAATCCACTGCCATGTTTCCCTCATGACTTTAAGAGAGTAGAAAAATATTCAGGAAAGTGTTTCCAGTTCTTGGAAATATAAAGTGGCAATGAATTTCACAAAGACTCAAATACATGATTATAAGATATAAAGAAAAGGTAACATCAGATCAATAAGACTTATGTTAGAAACAAGTTATACCACTTGTTGGCAATCATTCTCATTTCCTCAGAAAGGACCTTGTTGTATGCCACACTGTTTCTGATCTTAAAAATGAAATCTCCAGCAAGCATGACATTTTTTTTTCATTTCTTAAAGTAAGTTCCTGCTTAGTTGCTAAATTATCTCAAACTTGTTTATCTCAGAAGTACAGATGGCACATTTTAGAAACTTTCCAAATGCCCACCAACACATACACTATTAAAACCATGTATTTTTCTCATATCACTTAGGAGACAATCTTGTGAAGAGTATTTAAGTAAACTACTTAAAGCATTGGGAAGTAATGAAAAAAGAGCTTGTCTGCCCCAAAACTCTTTTTCAAATAATTACATGACACTTGCCCCTTCTCATAAGAAAATAATGTGAAAAGTACATTCGTGATTAATGCTTTCTGATACATATTCATTGACTGTAAACATTATTTACATGGGCAAAATCTGTGTGATTTCTAAAACCTTTTTTCAGAACCCATTCAAACCAAATCTTACCTGCTTTCTCATCATTTCATATGTATTAAGAAAAAAAATAATTTAAATAGACTCATGTTTATCGAAGTTCAACAGCCTCATCTATACTATAGGTGTTGAGAATGTATTAGTTTCTTTACATTCAGTGGATATCATAGCAACTAAAGAGTTAATAAATGCTGCAGACTTTTGAGAACAGTGTCCCAACCAGATGATTAAGACACCTTGAGTAATGCTTCTCTGAGAAGAACAGTTAGTATGTAAGAGGAGGAAAGTTCATAGCCATTTTGACTTAACTCAGTTTTTTTTGACTTAAACTCAGTAGATCTTAACTAAGGATAATAGCAGCAGTTATGTGTTAGTTTTGTAGCATTGCTTAATAAACATGATTCATGTTGATTTTAGGTATTCCCAAAAATAGTGGGAAAAAGTGAAAGCTCAGAGAAGTTAAGAAACTTGTTTCAGTTTAAATAGCTCTTGAGAGAAAGCTCTGGGACCCTATATTCTAACTTCAAGTCCAGGGCTCCTTTCCCTACATCATTCTGCCTCCCCAGTAAATTGTATGACAATGAGAGAATATATTAATTTTTATTCTCTTGGAAAAACCAACTGAGAGTTTTACCTGGGTAAAATTTGTCTTAAATTTCGAGTTTTAATGATCTAGAATTATGAGACTTTAATTTTGAATAATAAGACCTAAGTATTAAAAAGTTCCAAAAGATGCTGGATTAAAATGTCAATTTTAAAAAAAATCTAATAATTACCGAATGGAGAAAAGCATTGCAATTAGACCAAATTTAGCTGAGGTCAGATTCTATTATCTTTATACCCTCATTTACCCTGTCCCAGCATATTACTGTCACTGTGTGTGTGCCTGTGTGTGTGTGTGTCTGTGTGTGTAAATAGATAAAAATCTTCTTGAATTCATTTCTATCTGTTTACATATGGCTATTCAGGGTAAGTATCTTAAAAGTTTTGGGATCAAAGTGACTCATATTGTCCCAAATTCAAAAAATAAACTAGAGGGGCGCCTGGGTGGTTCAGTGGGTTAAAGCCTCTGCCTTCAGCTCAGGTCATGATCTCAGGGTCCTGGGATCGAGCCCCGCATCGGGCTCTCTGCTCAGCAGGGAGTCTGCTTCCCTCTCTCTCTCTCTGCCTGCCTCTCTGCCTACTTGTGATCTCTCTCTCTCTGTCAAATAAATAAATAAAATCTTAAATAAATAAATAAATAAATAAACTAGAAAAGATGCTAAAAATTAGTAAGAAGGTGTGTGACTTTAGTTTTATCATACTGAAGGAATTAAACAATTAACTTGATATTATGTACAAGTCCTTTATTTGAACATGGATCACTTTGGAGGTGTAATTCCCATCAACTTCCCTACTATACAGGTTCCTCAAAAACAAGTATGCATGACATGAAGAGTAAAATAACTAACTCTCCTAAGGAGAAACTTTTTAAGTATATCTTTCACTCATATTTGTGATTTATCTTTTTTCCCCCCAAATTAACCTTTCACCTCTGCTTGAATTCTCTGTGCCTCTTGAGTAGCAGCTACTCATAAAAGGATTACTTAAGTAAATTGCTTAATGCACAGTTTTGAGTGTAAGTGCCACAAGAAAAAAGACTGGAGGTCATGTTGACAAACTTGGCAAGGCTGCAGTTTGAGAATCGTTCTACTCTGACATTTACTCAAACCAATCACCTCGTTTTTTCAACCAAATGGTTCCATGTCAATGACTGCTATATCTGGGTCTAGACTAGGAATGCTGCTTTGTAGGTGAACTACATTTTATCATTTTAGTCAAGATTTAAAATTGGAACAGTACCAGAATGTTTGGGCTACCCAGTTGGAGCCACATATTAAATTTTCAATACTAATTCTTTCCCCCACACACCAAGCTTGGTCCAAAGCACAGAAAGGAATCAAAGTTACAAAGAAACTTAAAAAAAAATGTTTGGGGTTGACTATTTATCTATGGCTTTGACTTATTTGGAATATGGTATTAAAACAGAGAGGCGGGGCACCTGGGTGGCTCAGTGGGTTAAGCAGCTGACTCTTCTACTCAGGTCATGGCCTCAGGGTCCTGGAATGGAACTCTGCATCTGGCTCAGTCCTCAGCAGGGAGTCTGCTCTCTCTCCCTCTGCGTCTCCCTCCCCTCTTTCTCTCAAATAAATAAATAAATCTTCAAAAAAATAAAAACAAAAACAGAGGGGCGTGTACCAGTATCTCTGAGGATCGTTTCGTTTAGCCATTTAATTAATGACTGTGTTCCCATTAGACTGCTCAATTATGGTAGGAATTATGTAAATTTTTGTTCCTCTCTCTGGCATCAGTATCTAATAGACTACCTACCCCATAGTAAGCTCTCAATAAATATTATCAAATGATTAAATGAATCTTTGAAAAGTCAAGAATTCTTATTTTGTCCCATTGTTTATTCATGGTGAAAAACTGCATCTGTTACCCTCATTAAGTTGATTAAATATATCTGCTTTGGCTACAAGAGAAGAGAGAGAGAGATGGGAAGGAGGGGCAAAAGATACGAGAAGTAAAAAATACAGAATTCAACTTCATTATACACTAAGAATCTAAAATGTTTGCTTTACTGAGGGAAACTCTATCATCTTCATGTAGGAAAGGCATAAAATTAACTTAAATACTAACATTTTTCATAAAAACTAAATTACTCTGCAGTCTAATGGGATCTTAACCAAATAGACTTACAAATTCAAAATGAATCATTTCATACACTTGTAGTCAAACTGGGACATATCAATACAGAGATGAAAGAGGATGTAGTAAAATCTATAGCACAATGGGGAAAAGGGATGAACATTTAAATAATTATATTACTAGAGCTTGTGTAGCAACATGGCTAAGAAAACAGATTCTAGCATTCAAACTGCCTAAGTTTTACTTCCAACCAGACTATTTACTGTCTGTACCAAATGAGTTACTTAACCTCTCTGTGTCATAGTTTTATCAACTATATACTGGGTTATAATAATGATAGTACATATCCCATAGAGTGATTGTGAGGATCAAATAAACTAGTAATTATACATTACTGCATTCCAGGTTCTTTTTATGTAATAATTATTATTATTATCAGATGAACTCAGTAAATTGTCAGCTGTGTACTGTGTGTCTATGCAGCTAAATAACCTAATGAATCAAGAAAATCTTTTGAAATCCCCATTGCCTTAACTATTTTTTGTGAAATATATCTCCCAAACCTACACACACTGCATTGGATTACATTTAGGCAATCTAATCTATTTTACACATGGTTATAAAACATACAAGAAATATTTAAATTAAATTATATAATTTTATGCTACTACATTATTGAAGGAAAATGTTTATTTCCAGTAATAAGGTTTTACTTTCCATAAGAAAAAAATTCAAGGCAAAAATGAGTTAGTTTTTGACCTTAGAAATGCTAGCAGATCTCTTGACAGCTCTTTATAATTATCTATGAACTACAATAAACAGGACACCACACCACGTTTTGAAAATCTCACCTAATGTTATCACATACTCGCTTTGAATTTAAGAGAAGCAGTTCATTTTCTGCCTGACTGATATAACAAACATAAGCCACAAAGAAGAAAAAAAAATTGCTAGCTTTTATTGATAGCAATCAATCTTTCTTTATACTTGTCTCAAAACTGTGACATGATGACAAAAACAAAGATATTAAAAGATGAAAAATGCAGTTAACTCCAGGATCTAAATTTGGGAGATGTGGGTTTAGATTTTTATAGCAGTGATAGTAACAGATACTTCCCTGAGAATGTCCCAGAACAACATTCTGGTGTTTCTGAGCCCAAAGATGGTGACTGAGTGAGGAATCTAAATAACAAGCATGTATAGATCCACAGCATTCCACACTGAGAATAAAAAAAGATTTCCAAATTATATCTTTGATTTTTATACATGACTTAAAATTTTTCAGTACTGGTAGTCTCCTGGTGGAAAAGATAACAGACATGTTTTGTTTTTTTAAAGATTGTATTTATTTGAGAGAGAGAGAGGGATAGAGAGAGAAAGAAAGCTTGAGCAGGGGAAGGGGTGGAGGGAGCAGACTCCCTACTGAGCAAAGACCCCTCCTCCTTGGGGCTCGATCCCAGGACCCTGAGACCATGACCTGAACCGAAGGCAGACACTTAACTGACTGAATCAACCAGGTGCCCAACAGATATGTTTTTTAATTAAGCATACTCTAGCACTAAGAGTGAAGAGGCACTGAGGTGGGAATTTGGAAAAAAGGGTTTGGGTCCTACCTCTTCTAGTTGGTTATGGTCCTTCTGTGCTTTGAGATTAAGGTAAGATATTATTTGGACTAGTGGGAATCAATCTACTATCCTCAAGATAATCTGACAGTTGAAAATGTAAATGGTAAAATGTGTGTTATAATTTCAAGTGTCAGGTCATGAAAGCCTCCCTAACTTTATACTAGTTTTTTTTTTTAATTAACGTATAATGCCTTATTTGCTTCAGGGGTACAGGTCTGTGAATCATCAGTCTTACACAATTCACAGCACTCACCATAGCACATACCCTCCCCAATGTCCATAACCCCTGAAATTTTTCTACTCCCTTTCTTTTGTGTGCCCTCAATATATGGCTGTCTTGACCTTTCTCATCTCATTCTCTCACTTTATCCCAATAATAATTCCTCTCATTTCTGGTGTGCAGGGCCTGTAGTTGAGGCACTAACGAGCAAAGAGGAAAACAAGGCTCTCCCTCAATTGTCTTCCTACACAACAGCTGGGGTACAACATCGATTTCCTCAATACATTTCCACCCCTTTTGTCTCACTCATGTCCTCGCTAAGTATATCTAGGATAACCAGAATTTAAGCGAGATTCTGAAACTTAGTTGTTCTTCCAGCGATACTTAGGTTAAAAAACACAACTAAACTTTAGAGGTAGCTTGCATGATTTCTAAAAAATTGTTTTTCACTACTTTCAGAAGCAATGCTTTGAAACTATCAAAGAATATACACTTGAGAGAAAAGATTAAAGAGGCATAAAAGATATCTCTACCAGAGTTAGTCCTGGACAAGAGAAACATGGTTCAGAAATAATCGTTGGTGGCAGTGGAAAGGCAAATAGGAAACTCAGTCACAAACTCCACTGAGTAATGATAATATTCTGGAGATATAAAATAGGAGATTTTGTCTGCCCTTGAAGGTTCACACTCATGGGATAAATACAGATAGAACAGGCAAATCAAAGATTCAGGACCAAACGAAGATGGATCTCTGGACTAAACGGAGTAGAGGAGCCAGTTCTTAAATCCTAGACCCTGGTGTCCAGGATGGACATTTGTCAATCTCACTTGCCAGCAGGTGGAGGCAGGAAGAAAAGAGTTCATGACTGAAGAGATATGAGGCTAGTACCTCAACTTGGAAAACAAAATATTTTCTGGAATCATTCCATTAGTAGATGCTAAGTCTTAAAATATTATAGAAGAGTAAGATACCTCCATTATATCTTGGTTCAGTACATTTTGTCAGCTTACCTATAAAACCAATTGCTATATTTAGCAACATTAATATGATAAAATGCATTGAAACAAATTTGAAGAAAGGCTTTTTCCATAACTAATACATTTTGTTGTGCTCTCTAGGTATGATGAGCAATTCCTAGACTTCCATTACTGAATAAGTCTTTGCCCTAGCACAAACATGCATACATCCTTAAGGATATATTAAAGTGTTTTCAGCAAATCCATTTAAAAGTTAATCCCCAAAAAACCTTAAAATATGACAAAAAGCACTTGAGTCTTCCTTATATAAATTACCATGTGCTCTAGGGGAGAAAGATGAATTTGATGGTTGTCCTTAGCTGTGTGTGGTAGGTTGGAGGAGGGAGCAGGAAGAAAAAGGGCAGGGTTAAGCCACACTAAATAGAAAAAAGGAAAAAAAAAACATGTGTACTAAATCTGTAAATTACATATATGAAAAACATATTTCTTAATAAATTAAACTGGATTAAAAAGAAAACAGTCATATTCCTCAAGCATCTCATTTAAAAAAAATTAATTAATTAATAAACTTTTCCTTAGGACTCAGAAGTGTCCTTTGTTATCTACAATGCATCTGGACTAAATATTTTTTGTATTGTATCTTACCTATAAAGCATCATGCCCCCTGTATCATATTTAAAGAAAGAAAGTTAATTTATTATTTCTTTAAAAGATGTATGTCGAGTACCTACTGTAAGCCAAGGATTTAACCTGGAATAAAACACTTCAAAATCCTTGTCCTTGTGCAGCTTAAACTCCAGTGCCAAAGAAAGAATATAAACAAAAATAAAAAGTTAAATATATAACATGGTATTTGGGGATACATTCTACAGACAATAATAAATTAGGGAAATTGGTAGAGAATGCCAGAGTATTGCAACTTAAAATAGGAAGAGAATGGCCAAATCCATGTTAACCCTAATACTTGGGGCTGGTATCAGTAGGCTGCCGTTCCTGAGAAAGATTAACTCAGGATTTCATTACAGTGAGAATCTTTGTTCAAGGGTAACTTATTTATGTTTGGACTCTCTTTATTCAGTATTTAATTTATTCCTAAGCAATAATTTGGCTCAGATGATTCAGCCTAAACAACACACGGCTGCAAATGTATTTTTCTTCATTCTATTTTCCTCTAAGAATAACTGTGAGCTTAGCTGCTGTAAAACACCAGATGGAAAGGAAAGAGTTCGACAGCATCTTTTCTTCATCTGCATTGCCGTGGTACTCAGTTTCTCATTGGGCACAGGAACTTGAAAATTCCAGGCCTCAGATGTGGTCACATCTATCCTCTGCTGACGACTACGGATTTGCCTTCAAATGAACCACAGGAATGTTCATTTCTTAATAATCAACAGCAGCTTCTCTTGTAATGTTTTGTGTTTACATATAGGTTAACAGCATCGGTCCTAATTTCTAGCCTTAGCTGGCAGGTTGCTTTCCCTTTGGGAGTTTTAAAAATCACTCATATTAAGTTAATTATGCCTAACTCTTGTCAAGGGCTAGGGAGGAAAAAAAAAATCGTCCAGTGTCTTGAAAAAAATATGACAACCCAGGATCAATTCTTATTGATAATCTTTTTAGTGATCTGGCCCAACTTCCTTATCGTGCATGGTGTCATGTTTTGACACCACCTAAAGTGATAGACCATCTAATGAATTATGATGGAAGGGTCTTCTCCAACTAATCTAAGCTTAGAGTCAAACTTAAAGTTAGTCAAACTGGAAAAAGGGTCCACTCCCATTCCATGACAGAAGGTCATAAAATCTGCCATTAATATTGCTCCAGAGGAATAAACCTTCCTTTATGCTTCAAAAATATATACTAATGAGTACAAAGTAGAGAATAATAAGTATAATAAGTATTCATGAATATTCATCTAATTCTAAATAATTTTGGGTGCATGATATTGAGGTAAGGAAGTGTGAAATTAACCACACCCCAGAGAAAGAATACAATGCAAACAATGAGGGTGGGGGCTTTGTTCACTTTGAACAATGTCTCACACTCAAGAGGTGCTCAATAAATGTTTGATTAATAAATGAAAAAATATCTGTTCACTTCAAATAAATCTGTGTAGATGTCAAGATCATATCCTTGCAAATTATCCTTTTTATGGGAAGAAAATGGCTATTGAAGAAATTGAGTAATTTAAAAATAATTTATGAAGATTATAATTAAGCAATATTAAAATTACTTTAAAATGTTCGTTCTACATAGCAAGATTGTCAAGTGTTTGTGAAATAATCTAAGAGACAATTTAATTTTTAGATCCTAAGCAGGAGGCATTATTTAAATCCACGTTCTTTTTTACATTTGTTATACAATGGTATTTATTTACATAATAATCTTCACATATATAAACTTGCATGCTTTTGACATAGCAACTGCATTAGATTTTTGCTTTTTTCAATCACCCTATTTTTTTTAAAGGATAACAATTGAGAAAAAAATTGCGAACAGACTTTTAAATGTCAGATCAAGAACTCTATCAAAACTTTCCCATCCCCCCTTGAAAAAAAAATCTGGTTTTATTTATAGCACTACACTAGACTGGCTATTTAAAAAAAAAAGAAAAAAGATTTTCCTTTTGAGGAAAGTGGAGGAATGGTTGCATACATCCTGCATCTGGTGTTGGTGATTTTGAAAACACATGGAACTGGTGTGCAATTACCCTTCTTCCACATCTTAGGGTTATCATGTGAACTATTCTCTCCTGTCAAATACCAAGAAGATGAGGGCTCTGTACTTGAATGTCTACCATTCCTGGCATGAAGTCCTCATTCCCCCAATAATTGGAATATAATAAATACCAGCTAGAAATAGTCTTTTTCTTTCTATGCTATATTGTAGAACATATATTTTTAGGAAATATTTATGTTACCGAAGAATCTGAAATGACCCCAAATATACAGAGAAACCTAAGTTAATGTAATAGTTATTCTTCACACCACCATATATACTACTGGAGGAAATTTTACTGTTCTCAAACTGATGTAAGGAGACTCACTGAACTGATAAAGACTAAGTAAAATTCCTCCTGAAACCGAATTGGGCAGCTAGGTGGGGACAGTCCCCTGTCTTATATATAAATTTTGCCTAAACTTACATTAGGAATTGTTGATATTCATTCACAAAATCAGATTAAGTCAAAGGACACAAGGAGATTAAGAGTACCAAATATAGAGGAGGAGCAAGATGGCAGAGGAGTAGGAGGCGGAGATAGTGTCTGATCCCAGAAGTTCAGCTAGATAGTTATCAAACCACTCTAAACAACTACAAACTTAGCAGGAGATAGAAGAGAAGAAAAGCACCTCTAGGAACAGAAAATCGACCACTTTCCAGAAGGTAGGACATGCAGAAAAGTGAATCCAAAGCCACGAGAACATAGACCGTGGGGGGAGGGGCTGGCTCCCGGCAAGCCGCATAGCAGCAGAGCACAAAACCGGAACTTTTAGAAATCTGCTCCACTGAGGGACATTGCTCCAGAGGCTAAGCGGGGGGTGGAGCCCTCGTGGGGACAGCGTGGTTTCAGGACCCGTTGGGTCACAGAAATCCCGGGGGTATCTGAGGGTGGCAGAGCTCCCAGGTATCAGGACGGGGAAGCCAATGGCAGAGACTGAGCCGAACAGTGGGCTACCAGCTCGGGCTTACCTTGAACCGTGATCCCGGCACAGTCAGGCCGCTGCTCTTTGATGGGCAGATCCGGAGAGACCCCCTCCTTCCTCCTCTGGGAGGAGCGGCACGGTAGCTCGCGGCAGGAATCTGATGGATTTGGAGACTCCAAACGGCCGTGTGCCAGAGACAGAAACACTCGGTCACAGGCCGGGTGAGCTCGGAGTGCAGCCGGAGACCAGGGAGACGGGATGGACTGCTTTTCTCCGAGGGCGCACTGAGGAGTGGGGACCTGAGCTCTCGGCTCCTATGGGCGGAGACTGGGAGGCCACCATTTTCATTCCCCTCCTCCAAAGCTGTACGGAAAGCTTTCAGGGAACAAAAGCCTCTGAGAGTGCACCCAAGCAGATTACCTAGCCTGGCCCCTGGCAAGGGTGGTGCAATTCTGCCTCGGGCAAAGACACTTGAGAATCTCTGCAACAGGCCCCTCCCCCAGAAGATCAGCAAGAATATCCAGCCAAGACCAAGTTCACCGATCAAAGAAAACGGCGGAACTCCTGAGTTAGGAAAAAGCAACACAAAATTCATGGCTTTTTTCCCTACGACCCTTTAGTCTTTCAGAGTTAAATTCTTTAAGTTTTATTTTTTTCTTATTGTATTTTTTATTTTATTTTTTCTCTTTCTTATTTTAATGTTTTTTAACTAGTATCTAATCAACACCTTTTTAAAAATCTTTCCTAATTTTCACTGTTACATATTTTATCCCCTCATTGTATTTAACCTTATTTTTTTGTATACATATAGGTTTTTTTTTCTTTTTTCTTTAAAATTTTGGGATACACTTTCTTCAAATAGATCAAAATATACCCTAAATCTAGCACACAGCTTGGATCTAGTCTCCAGCCTGATTACATTCTTTCCTCTTTTATTCTTTTTTTTCTTTTTTTCTCTTCTTTTTTCAACCAACCTCTTATCAATCCCTTTCTTAGAATCTTTTTTAATTTTTATCTTTAGACTCATATTCCATCCCTTCATAGGGTTTACCCTTATTTTTGTATATTTATAAATTTTTCTTTCCTTAAAATTTTGGGAGGTAG
>CM052898.1:166431213-166481367 GCA_028534135.1 Potos flavus
CGAGGGTGGCTGGGGGGTAGGGGCGGGTAGGGATAGGGTGGTTGGGTTATGGACATTGGAGAGGGTATGTGCTATGATGAGTGCTGTGAAATGTGTTAAGCCTGATGATTCACAGATCTGTACCCCTGGGGCAAATAATACATTATATGTTAATTAAAAAAAGAATCTTAAAAAAAAATAAAACAACAACAAAGAAAATACTGGAAAAATAATCAGATATCTACTCCTAAAAGACATTAAATTGCCAATGGCATTACACTGATTTTCATTAAAAATCAAAACTAATAATTCCTAAGTTATTTAAACTGATCCAGAACACAGAAAAATATAGAAATCTCTCCACCTTGTTCTACCAGGGAGCATATTCTTAAAACACACACTAGATAATATTTAGCACACAAGAAAATTATTGTTCAATATTAGGAAGACAATTTAAATGAATTATGAAGATAAGTATAAAATTCTGAAACACTGGCAAATAAAATCCAGAAATACTCAAAAAAATCTATCATGAAAAATACAAAGGTGGTTAAATGTTAAGAATTATACGAATGTCATCAATCATGTTAATGAGAGAAACGTGAAAAAATAAACCATGTGATTTGATTGATGTTGAAAAAGCATTTGATAACATTCGAAATCCATTCCAGACTTTTTAAATTGTTTAGCAAGCTTGGCAAAGAAAGAGTTGTCTTGATTTGATAAAGAGTATCCACCAGAAACCTTCAAGAAATGTCACACCTAATGGTGAAGTATTAGAAACATTACCACTAAGGTGAGCTGTGAGATAAGGATATTTAAGAGTGGTGAGGGATACTGAGCAATATATGGAACTATTGGGTCACTATATTGTACACCTGAAACTAATATAGAACTTTACGTTAACCACACAGGAATTAAAATTTTTAAAAATGTCTAAAAAGAGTGGCAGGTGATAAAAAGGAAGACACAAAATTGTCATTATTTAATAATAGTGTCTATTGAGATAGCACAAAATAATCAATGAAAAAATATTATTTTATTGAAACTGGTTGGAGTGTCCAGTAAAAGTCAGTGTTACTAAGGTCAATGTAGAAAAAGCATATCATGCATGATAAATAAAATATGATAGATGATATACAATGCACCATAGCAACAAAAATATATGAAAAAACTAGAAACCATACTAAGGAGTTTTTCATGCCCTATATCAAAATGTTGGGAAAGTTCCTCCGTTCCGGAAGGACAGATCCTTAAGGGGAGGCACTTGAGGTATAGGCAGAACACCCTTAATATCGCCACTTTAAAAGTGCTTAGCCCAGGGGTGCCTGGCTGGCTAAGTAGGTAGAACATGTGACTCTTGAGCTCCATGGTGAGTTGGAGCCCCATGTTGTGTGTAGAGCTTATTCAAAAATAAATAAATAATAAATAAATAAATAAACCTCTCTCTTTCTCTCTCTCTCTCTCTCTCTCTATAGAGAGTATGTATCTCTATCTACTCTCTTTATATGTATAGAGAGAGAAATATATATATATATATATATTTTTTTTTTTTTCTGTTTTGAGTCCACATGATTGGCCATTATACTTCATTACCTAAGATCAGGTAAAAAAATCCTACAAGACTAAGCAGTTTATATCTATCTATATCTATTATATCTATCAAAGCCCGGCTCCACAATATACTAAGTAGGTTTGTTAATCTCACTCTTCTGAGCCTCAATTTTATGTTCTTAATAACAACAAATAGGATGATAATAATAACTATCTTTACTGGACTGTTACTAAAAGTGAGATATGCCATGTAAATGTATTAGTACGATGTATGTCACATGGCACTAGTTCGATAACCCACTAACATTTTTCTAATGGGTTATATCTTCCTAACCAGTTCCCCTACTCCTACCCTTGGCTCTCTACAGTTTGTTCCCAATGTAGAGTGATCCTGTTAAAAAGTATATTAGATGATAGTAATCTTTGGCTTAGAATCCTTAAATGACTTCCTTTGCATGTGAATAAAAGCAGTCCTTCCAGTGGATTAAAAGACCTTTTTATTTGGTCCCATGTTCCTCTCTTCTCCTACTCCACTCCCATTTCTTTCTCAGGAACCTTGAATTTGTGCTCTCTGTGCTCGAAGCCCTCTGCCCTAAGTTTGTTACCTAGTTTGTTACCTCACTTCCGTCATCTCTTTTCTCAAATGTCTTTGTTTGGTAGAGAACCTCTCTGACCACCCTATTTAAACTGAAAACAAACCAAATCCCAAACTCTCATCCTAATACTCCCTAGTCCCATTTTCTTTTAAAATTAGTTTTCCATTATTACTATATAATAGGCATTATATATATATATTTTTTTTTTTTACTTAAAGATTTTATTTATTTATTTGAGAGAGAGAGAGAGCGCGCACAAATGGGGGGAGGAGGAGAGGGAAAAGACTCCCTGCTAAGCAGGGAGCCGGTGGCAGGGATCCATCCCAGGACCCTCTGAGATCATGAGCCAAAGTCAGATGCTTAACAGACTGAGCCATCCAGGCACCCCGGCACTATATTTAATGTAAGTATCTATTATTGTCTTCCCTGCTAAAGTATAATCTACATAGGGGCAGGGATCTTCACCTGTTTTCTTCTGTCCTTTCCCCTTTTATCTATAACAGCGTCTGGCATATAGTACATATTCAATAAATATTTGTTACATGACTAAAATTGATATGCAAACGTTATTATGAACTGGAGCTATTGAATTCATTTCCACGTGTTAATATGGACTATTACATATTAAAAATGTTCATGTTTCAACCGCATATTTTTATGATGATTTTATCACTTTGTTCCATTTCATTCTTGGTATAGGAAAGCTCCCTTCCAGATCTGGTGCTCCTTGATTATCCTGACCTGTGATTTTGTTAATATCTTAGGTAGCTCTCTTTCAAATCCCAAATCTCTCAAACCTCAAATATTTCTTGATATCCATTTCTTTAAGATCCTATGCTCTACTAAGTTGCAATGCAAAGAAAAATAAGGCCTACCTTTCAAACGCATTTTCCTTAAGTTACTTTGAGAACCAAACGCCAAGATGAAAAAATCAGCCTCAGTGCCCGAGCAAGCGAGCCAGTCCTATCTCAGGCAGCAATTTGGCCTGGTAAAGGGTTTCTCTCTATTACTGTAAATGTGAATCAGATTCTCAGCACCTATCATCAGTCAAGCCTTGGGTGCACAGCTGTGATTTGGAGAAGCTCATAGGAAGTTGTGTAGGCCTCGCTCCAACAGAGGAGCCACTGTGGTGTATGAATCGTGTGAAGAATGAATAAAAATGATGAAGAATTTCCTCAAGTTCTCACCAATCTGTCAACTTTTGAGGGCATTACAAGATCCAGGAAAAATTGGCCTTTATGTTAAAGGTTATAAGTCTTCAACAGATACTATTTTCTGGAGGAAGCATGAACCAAAGCCACTCCATCAGAGATTAGAGGATTTTAAGCATTACACACGTGTGAACATTTATGAAAGAAAATGAGCCAATAAATCAGCTTCCTTAATTCTTACTGGCACTGATTAAAACCTGGAGCCCAAATCTTTCCATGGCATGAGATAATCATAAGCATTTTTTGGATGTGTAGATGTGTAGATGGTGATTCATAAATGGTAAAGACTGCAATGTCATAATGTAACAAAATCGTCTTAACATGATTCTTCCCCTATATGGAGGCAATAATAATCCTGACGGTATAGACATACGAATTTTGTTGAAATTATTATAAAATTTTACCTAATCCATATTCACATGTATTTTAACTGAATTTTCACACCCATTTTCCATTTACCTATATAAAACTTTTGGAAAATTATTATTAACTCTGCTTCTACTAATGTTCACCCTTATAATACTTAACTAGATTCATTTAAAAGTCTTTTTTAAGGCTCTTACAATCCATTAACAATGCTATTTTAATTTGAATGTATTTAAAGTAACCAAAATATTTTGAATTCCCTAGTGCTAGATGAATATAAATCTATAGTTACACAGAGTTTTAGAGGTACTTGTATGTTAGTAATCTCAACGGTCAGGGTTTGTTGCAGTAAACCTCATGCTTCAAACCACTCACTAGTTCCATTTTATGCAAATAGTAATCAAAGTGGGAATATGGCAAGTCTCTTGGCCAGAGATAATATGTCTAAGGTGGCTTCCTGAGATTTGACTAATACATGCACACCATAGAAAGAATGCACTTCGGTTTACCCAGAATGTGATAGCAGGTGAATATTGGTGCTGGAATTCAGGTTTTGTTGAATCAGACAATATCAGAAAAGATTTTGGAGAGAATAGTGTTTATTGATTTCAGTAGCAGAACATTTTTTAATGAAGCAATACCCAGAATCTTAATTTAATAACCCAAGCTTCTTTTTAAATGAAGTGTCTAGATTGGTTAGGGGAAGGCAGAGGGTAAAGACCATCTGACTAACCACCCCAGGAACAACCATGTGCCATCATGCTACCTTTAATACACACCTCTGGATTCAATAAAAGTTGCTTTGAAAATAGATTCTCCTTTTTTGGGGCGCCTGGTTGGCTCAGTGGGTTAAAGCCGCTGCCTTTGGCTCAGGTCGTGATCTCAGGGTCCTGGGATCGAGCCCTGCATCAGACTCTCTGCTCAGCGGGGAGCCTGCTTCCCCCGCCCCCTCTGCCTGCCTCTCTGCCTACTTGTGGTCTCTCTCTGTCAAATAAATAAATAAAATCTTAAAAAAAAAGAGAAAAAAGAAAATAGAGTCTCCTTTTAAAATTTATTTTTAATTTAATTTTATATTAAATTATTTATTACCTAGAGGTAAGAACAGGTGGGCATGGCAGTTTAATGTCATTATTTAAGAGCTGGAACAACAGAGAAGCCATGAACCTAGATAATTTCCCTAAGATCACATGGCTAATTTTTGAACTGGAATTTGGACTAGTGCTTTTCTCATCACGTCAACACTAAAAAAGAAAAAAAAAATGCTTCCTGAAGCAAAGGTAGAACAACCTCATTAGTAATCAAAAAAATGCACATTTAAAAAAGAAAATGTCATTTTTTTTTTTCTTTTAAATAGGTACTTTTGAAAGAAACACTACTACTTAAAACCTGGTAACAAATACTATCGGCTACCCCATAGGAAAACACCACATCTTCCAAAATCTAGCCTAGTACTGCCCAATAAAACTTTCTTATGGTATTCCTGCTCTGTCCAATATGGTGGCTACTAGCCACATGCAGTTAATGAGCACTTCAACTGTGGCTCGTGTGACTGAGGAATTAAATAATAATTTTAGCTAATTTACATGTAAGTTAATATAAATGTGACTAGGGGCCATCAAGTCAGATAGCCCAGACCTAGTCCTTTACTTCCTCTCTATATCATCTCTTACCACACTCTCACCTATCACCTATGGCTTGTCCATAATAAAATTCCAGTTTTATGAATGGAACCATTTCTTTCTGACTCCGAATCATTCTGTTAGTATCACTCCCTAATTTCTCACTCCTCTATTCCTAGCCAACTTCTATTCACCTTTTGTATTTTGATTAGATGATGCTTTCCTTATAACCCTTTTCTACCTTAATCCTGTTTAGATAACACCTACCTAATGTAGATAGCACTTAATCTTCCCTAAGGCAATTGTATTTTTGCTATCCCTTTCCTCCCGGAAGAATGTAAGAGTCTCTATGGAAAAAGCTGTGCCAGGAACAAGCATAAGACTTGTCATATGTATTTTGAACAAATGAGTAAATGAATTAATAAATTACTGTTTAGGAGCTCCTGGGTGGCTCAGTTGGTTAAGCCTCTCCCTTTGGCTCAGGTCATGATCCCAGGGTCCTGGGATCAAGCCCCATATCGGGCTCCCAGCTCAGCAGGGAGCCTACTTCTCCCTCTCCCTCTGCTACTCCCATTGCTTGCTCTCTCTCTCTCTCTCTCTCTCTCTCTGTCAAATAAATAAATAAAATCTTTAAAAAAAATTACTGTTTAAATGTCTACTTAAGGGGTGCCTGGGTGGCTTAGTCATTAGGCATCTGCCTTTGGCTCAGGTCATGGTCCCAGGGTCTTGGGATGAGCCCTGCCTTGGGCTCCCTGCTCAGTGGGAGGCTTTTAATTAACATATAATGTAATATTTGTTTCAGGGGTACAGGTCTGTGATTCATCAGTCTTACACAATTCATAGCGCTCATCATAGCACATACCTTCTCCAGTCCATCCCCCAGCCTCCCCATCCCTTCCAACCCCCTCCCCTCCAGCAACCCTCAGTTTGTTTCCTGAGATTAAGAGTCTCTTATGGTTTGTCTCCCTCTCTGGTTTCGTCCTTCATTTTTTCCTCTCTTCCCCTATGATCCTCTGCCTTGTTTCTCAGATTCCACACATCAGTGAGATCGTATAATTGTCTTTCTTTGATTGACTTATTTGGCTTAGCATAATACCATCTAAATAAAATCTTTAAAAAGAATAAAAAAATAAATGTCTACTTAATTGTATTAATCATATTTTTGAAAGTTGGGCAGAAAAAAGCATGGATGCAATGTTGAGAAATATCGTCATCTCTCAAGCTGAGTTAACGACGGGCTAATTCCACACTTCAGTCGAAAAGTAGTATGATGAATTGATTATTAGGTGGAATATTGCCTAGATATCCATTCTAATAGTCAGCTATGAAGTGATGATGATCTGGACGAGAGTCATTCAAGCAGCCATGGAAAAAAAGATGTGAGTCTGAAAGACATGTTGATAATTGGGTTGAATAGAACAGAAAAAAAAAAAAAAGTAGAAACAATTTCAATATGTCTTTCATAAGAAATACCTAGATCAGTGATTTCAAACAAAGATATTACATATGGGAGGTAAATAAAACTTTGGATGATGTATGATGAAAATGATGCTGTACAAATAAATTCAGAGGATCTCTAAGTGTGAAATGTCTAAGCGATAAAGTTGTATAAGCAGTTGGTAATACATGACTATTGAGAATGTAACTGGTAAATCAAGCTAAAAGTTGGAGATAGTAAAGCCATATGATTATTTGTGGGTTTTTTTAAGGAAATGTGTAGGAAGAAGAAAATAAACTGGTAACTAAGTATTTAAATGTATCCAAGTAAGGAGACAGAAGGAAGAAGAAATGCCAGTAGACTATTTAGAAATATTTTTAAAAATCAAAAGACTAGTGTTTTAAAGAGGAGGCACAGTTAAAAGTATTGACTTACCAAAAGAAACCGAATTGGAAAAAAGTGAGAAAATAAAATTTGGATAGATAGAGTCTTAGTGGGTGATTTTTGACACAGCTCTCATTCTAATGCCTTGCACAAAGAATAAATATTGACATTCCGTACTTCTCAAGTGGCCAGAGGCTTTTATTCCAGATATAAGACCATAAATTCAGAGGCTGGGCTTACTGTTCTCTATAGTATTTGGGACCAGATAAAATGTTTTTGTTTTGTTTTGCTTTTAAGAGATAGAAAGTGAAAGTCTAGTAACAGTTTACCTCTTAAAGCTTAATATAAATAATTTCAAGGAAATATTTGTCATTATTTTTTTTCAAAGCTTTGTTTAAAATGGGTCTATAATACCTAGAGTTCATATGAATTTTTTGTAATAGGTTATTCTCTTAGCTCTGAGGGCATAGAACCTCAAGCAAAAACTTTATGTGTTAATGCTATATTAGGAAGTGCTTTTCCAAGGAAGTCACAGCGAGGGCAAAGGAAAGGAGGAGAGCAAAACTATAGAGGTGAATTACCAACCTTTCTACACTTTGTATCAAGCACAATTTCACCATCTTTAAGAAGTAGTACGAACTAGTGAATCTCAGTCCATCTTGAAGTAAGGAAAGGAGAATTTATATCTCATACTCCCATTTATATTGTCACAGGTTTGCTTCATGAGCTATTAACATACCCCCTTCCTCCACTCAAATACACACATTTCCAGGTTGCCCACAGGCAGTCCCTACTGTGTCCCATGACATCTCATGTCTCAGAAACATAAGAAAACCTCAAGGAGAAAGGCAGAGTATGCCATGTGGGCATCAAGCAATGTCAGGCCACTCAAAGCCAGTAGTTGAAGTATCTGGAATGAAACAGTCCAAAGCCTCAGAGAGAGATCCTACTAAGCGGTTCTTAGATATAACACTAAGAGGTATTGGATACAGTTCATAAGACCATGCACTTTATTCTTTCTTCCCTGACTCTAGCACTCAAGGGAGGCATGCATACAGCCTCTAATTTGAGTTCTATTTTTGTGATGGGTAATTATGGACAGTGAATGTACAAGTGTGTGAACACAGACATTTTTAGAGAATACATATCCTGGGATAGTTTGAGTAGGAATAAGGCCTGACATTCTTAACTCTGATATTAATAAATGATGGCAATTTTCATACCAGCTTTATTTTTGTACAGCTTAATCTTTGAAATCTTATACTCTTTAGATACATCATTTTTTTAAATATTTGTTTGGTCAACGTGCATTTCATCAATGTGAAGTGAACTTTTGCCTTGTCTGCCCAACAAAACTTCACGCATCTTCAAGGCTAAATTAAAAACTCACCTTGACTCTAAGGATGGTATTGTATAGTTGAATCTTACTGAATTTAGTTTAAGTTCTTAAGTCCCTTGGTAAGGAAAAATTGAGGACAGTCAAAATGACCCATGAAAATAATTTAAATCACCCACTAGAAAGAGTATTAAATTTATACACATTATATATATTCTATTGTAATGTGATTATATTATTAAATAATTATTAGTTTGTTTATGCAAATCTGTATGAAATTTCCTAGGTCTTGGCCAGTCAGTGTTTTCTGTGTGGCTCTGAGTCTCAATAAAGGCTTAAAAATTGGTCACACAGCTCTTCTATCATTTTTGCCCTTGAGTTTCAGGCTTACTTGCATCTATTGTTTATTTAATAGAGCCAGGTATGTGACTCAACTCCACTGACCCAGACCTTCTCAAAAAGATTAACCATTTCTCCTTTGCACTTTGGTATCACCCTCTTTATGCTATTAGCAGTTTATCATATTTATCATGTATATTTGGGGAGATATGACAGTGAGGCATTTCCTACAGCCATCTCCCATTTGAATATAATATTTTGCCTCCTTAGAGAGACACTAGTGTTAGAATTAAAAATAGGAAAGATTAAAATACAATCTGATAGGAAAGCATCTAAAATAATAACAACAACAAAAAAAAACCAACATCCCTAATTTGCTAAATAAAGACCCCTTCTCTGACTTGATATTTTAGTTGCTTGTAACTGTGTTCCTAGATGGCAAAACTGAGAACTGAAGCTAGCAGAGGTCATGGTCCTAGGGGAGTTCTGTTTAGAAAATCTTGACTTGACGTAGGAGCTGACCCACTCCAAAGGCTTCTCTGCTGCATTTCCTTACAGCTCTAACAGTACTGTGTTTGGTTCTTTCCAGAATCATCCACCTTGTTGAAAAGTGAGTTCCAGGAAAACAAGGACTATCTCTTTTATTTGTATCCCTGATGCCTAGCATAGTTTGGAGGATGACAGGTCCTCAATAAATGTTTGAAGATATAATGAAAAATTTTAAATTATGCCATGTTTCCACATAAAATCTTCTCAATCCTTACAAACCTCTCAAAGTATATTATATTAAATTAAATTTCATTAACTGACAATGAGGATAATTTGTGTTTATTTGGTATTTCTAATTGTTATATTATAAAACAGAATTGTGCTGAATTTAAACTTAATTCCTAAGAAGCTTTTTAATTTATCATAAAAAACAAGTGAAGATGTGCCACTTAGATGATTCATTATATTGTTTATGCCCATACTAAGCAAGAAGAGATAATTAAACCCACTAGTGTGTTCACACAGAGGCTTGATAAATGTTTATTAATTATTATGGATGTGCTATAGATAACAAAAGGCAATATATATTGGGTCATTTAGAATCAGCTGGTGTCTAGTTTCAGAGTTGAATTTTTCTTATTGCATTGCTCTATTGCTTGAATATAGCTTCAACTTGAATAATTAAATCGAGGACTCTCGTAAGCAAAACTCTCTAATGCTATCTTGAAAGAGAACACTGTTGAACAACAAGTTCCAGCACAAACTCTACACTGAATATTTTTAACAGTCTTAGGAAACCATTGGTTTGATAATAGCTACTCCTTGGACATCAGAATTTAATTAGGCAATCTTGTATTGGACACCAGATAAAGTAAATGGATAGTTAGCAACCTTAGATCACATGGCACAAAATAAATCATAATTCAAGACTTCTTCCATTTACTTCCTTCTTTCTATAGTGCAATACTAAATTGGTTTGAGATAAATGGTTTCCATCATATGCCTCTGTTGAGGACAAAAACCAGAAAATGACACTATTAATATACTGAAGTTGCCTCATTATTCAGAAAGATTAGAATAAAGAACTAAGATAACAGGCCTGTAGATTGTTTTCCTAGTATATTAGAGGGCTTTGTTAATGACTACAAAGTTTAAGATTATTTATATATATATCACAAAATGTAAGCATGACAGTAGTGTTAAGCAATTAGGAATATGTTTCAGTAATATTTTAAGATTTCTTACATACTTTTAGTAGTTTTTCTCTTGTAAGCTTATGAAGTAATTAATCTGATTGTATAGACTTTCCTAATAGATTAAGAGAAACAAAAAAACCCAAAAAACAAAAACAAACAAAAAGATTAAAAGAAACAATATATAATAATTTTTCAACGAAAATTTTAAGCAGCCATTTATACTTATATGTATTATGGAGTAAATTATACATATGACTGTTCATGATTCTGGGTAATTATTTCAGGAAGAGTCATTATATTTCCTTTTAAACAGTTGTAATATAACTTATTAATGCTTTAGAAAAATCAGAGGAGCTCTAAAATAAGTGATCTAATGGGTGATGATATTTTTGTTTGCTATCATGTAAGCCAATGAGGTCATTCTCCTTCCTGTAGGCAGAACTCCAAGTTAACATCCTTTTATAGATATGAGTATCCCTAACATGGACATAACAAACTGATAACGGGAACTAATTAATGCTGGGAACCCAACACTATTTGAGATACCATTTTTAAGAGTTACTCATCTTCAAAATTCTCCTTCACAGGCAGAGTAGCTTAAAGCTTCTATGTGAGAGTTGAGTTTTGAGTTTCCTAGGATAAAATTCTGTACAAGAATAAGTCTCTTTCAATTTCATAGATGGGCAGAAAAATTTAACAGAGCACAAATGCAGTAAATAACCATGAATAAATTAATACAAGTAACTTATTTTCCAGAAAGTTCTTGGTAGATTTTGAAAATCATTTAATCATATCCTCAATTTTTTATTTATGTCAGAGCTGTGTGTTTTTGTTAATTTTATTTTTTTGTTACTTGAATATATTTTTTGCTTAGCATTCTATAGGTAACAGATGCTGAAAGTCCTAAAAACACTAATGTTATTTTCAAGGAAAAGAAATGCAAAGAGTTTTTAAAAGCTATTTTGTCACTTCAAAAGTATTTGAAATATAAGTTCTGGAGGGCAGAGGGGAAAGTGAATTATCTGAAAGAGGAGTGATGACATTGCTGTTTTCAAATGTGCTGAAGATTAACTGTATCTAAAGAGGTAAATCCAGGTAGGTAAATGAGTCTATGCAACCTGCCAAATAATTCTGATTATTTGGAATCACTGAGTGTGACATTAACAGATTGACAACACACTTCTTTCACCTCTACAAGAACTTGGACTGTTAAAACCAGTACTGTAACTAAAAACAACAGCATCAACAAAACCCAAACTTACAACCTACCGATCAAAAACCAAACAAGACAAATATTACCCACAAAGAAAATCAACCTACCACACAACAAATGCCCTGGTGATCTTGCTGAGTCAAAGCAAACAGTAATTACGAGGGCAGGCATGGAAACCAGCAGACAGGGATATGTTTGATTACACATCAGGCTTTGCCTTTTTTTTCTTTCTGTCATAGTCAGGGCCATAATCATAGTGCCCCATTTAGATGCCACGTCTGGGTCAAAAGACATATTCAGAGATCCAAATAAGCACTCTGAGTAGGAGAAAACTATTGACTTATGGACATCTTTATTTGCATGTTGATTTTTATTCAACATGTAATTTATTCTGATGTAAAATAGATGATACATAGTTTGAAGCTCTAGAATAATTTTGCAGCAGGAAAACGTCCTAATAGTGACATTATTCCAATTAACATATTCCTGAACATTTTGGAAATGGCACGGGAAGTCAGTAAGTCAAACAATGCAATGTAACAGATGAGGCTCAGACGTGGAAGTCTCCTCTAACTTGAAGTCTGTTGCAACTGTGCTTTTCTCATTTTAAAATGTAAGAACTGAAGTATTTCTAAGAACACTGCACACTTCCAGATTCAGTGACTGTATATATTTTTCGACATCAGATTTCAGATTTTAAAATATAGGAATACATTTACATTCTTTGTGTTGAAATATCCTAGAGATTGAGTATCATTAGGTATTGTTTCAGAGCATAGTCTCCTAGGTTTTAAGGATTCACTCTTGTATAATTCTACACGCTCTGATCCAATTTACTAACAGAGAAAGAGATACAGGGCACTGTGGTTAATTGTAGAAAATGATTGCCAATGACTATTTTCTGACGTCTGGGAAGCCATCTGAAAGATCAAACAGTACACAAAACTAGGTACAGTGTATTGTAATTAAGCATCACGGCTAATGGCCCTCGAACAAAACTCTGCTGGAAGACACAGTGATTAGAGACACCTGCAGGTTAATAATTAGAAGCATCTGAGCACAGAAGCAATTAATATAGGAAAACTCTCCCAGGAGAGAAAAGGCTGAGTAATAAACAAAATAAGATTCCTTCCAAACTCCCATTTAAAAAAGTCTGTTATTAAAATATCACCGAGTCCAAACTTTTTAAAGAATGCGTTAAAATACTTATATGTAGTTGTTGTGTAGCATATTCTTTTAAGTTTACTGGACTCGTAAATGTTTTCATTCAGTGTAATCAGCAATGATTGTTCTTCTCCATTTACCAAGCAAGTATGAAACAATTCGGAGGTATTAAGGATCACGTATGAGAACCGGTAAGAATGATTTGCGAGGCAAAATGAAGACCACTGACGTTGAATTTATATCTGAATTTCTGAATTTTTAAGAAAGAAGAGTCTAAAAACCTGATTTTTCAAAATAAAAACCATACTAACATGTCTAATGAAGTATTTATAAGTAAAAATTAACTTTTAAGGTGTGGAACTGCTTTGGTTTTCATAGAGAAACATTTGCATCATTTCAGGACAGCATACTCTTTTTAAATATTCAATAACCACTTTTGGCTACCCAGCGAAATGTGTTCAGCTGGCGTACATTCCTCTATTTTGTGCTGATCATCTTTTAATCTTTATTGTGTATATGTATAAGCATTCCTCATTTCAAAATTGTATCAGTTTTAGACATCTTAAATACATACTATTCAATCAGGTCCCACTGTTCATTTTCTGTTCCAAGCTGATTGCAAAAGTAGATGTTTTGAGGGTATATAGCAAAGGCTAATGTATTCCTAAGCAAAATGGAAAAATGATAAACCAGGAAAAAGAGAGACATTAAAGGACATTAAAGGACTGCTCTGGCCATGTGACCTAATCATTAAAAAACACTTCCAGGGGTGGAAAAAAAAATCTAACATTACAGAAATACGGATTCATGAATTATGTATAGTCATAAAGGCCCTTGGAAAACATGTAAAATTCAAGCCCTAAATCATTACTTTGAGAACTAGTTCTATTATTTTTCTTTGTCTTAAAATGAATAATTTGCAACAGAATCCCAATGCATCTATCTCCTACAGCAAAATTTACTCGGTCAAATATGAAAGATACCATATTCTAATTTATTTTTACTTTCACTTTTTTTTAATAGTATTATCTTTTGTTCATAGGGACAGATGTTGAGCAGTTTTAGAACACAATGGTTCAGATTTAATTACAATCCAAGTTGACTACGAGCAAACATTATAGACAGTATAAAGGTGCTATAACATATTAGCTTTTATACTATCATTATTATTAAATTACTGCTTCAGAATGTCTCTCTTTGTGTACAATCCATATCAGATTTGGCTCCTGCTTCTTGATCCCCCTTGTTAGCCTTGATCTTATAGACTTAACCTCAGAGGCCTTTATGGATACATTCTGTTTGCTAGGCTTATTCATTGCTATGCCTTTTTTTTTTTTTTAATGTTCCTTAAATCTGAATTTTCTTGTCCTCTTCTTTTTTTCAAGAAAGATGTGACACTTATGGGGATTGTTTAGGGATTGTCATCTGGTCTCTAGCACTTTGATACTCAAAGTGATGTCCCATGGGCCTCAGCAGGAAGCTTGCTAAAAATGCAGATTCTTATCCCTCCAACCCAGACCTACTGAATCAGAGGTTTCACTTGAACAAGATCCCAGGAAATCCAAATGCACATTCAAGTTTTAAGAGCATTGCACTTGGCACCAAGTACATACTGGCTTATAAATGAATACATGATTTTTCTCCTTTTCCCTACACATTTCCTTTGACTGTGCTTTCAATTAAAAAAAGAGTTATTTGGAAATAGCATGGAAATTCAGTAGAGGAATGGAAGTTTACATGAAGTTACAACTAGAGAAATCACCTTGTGGATCTTTTTGCTGAATAAATCTTTCAGCTTGGTTCAGTTAAAATTTACATTCAAATTTCAAAATAAATTAGATTTAAGTTTAAGAATCTTATTTAATCATTCTCCTCTCACATATTTATTATTCTAGCTGAATACATTATTTGTTTTGCATTTTTGTTTAATTTTAGAAACATGATATATTATTTCTCTTTGTAAGCATCCAAAGAGGAAAGGGGAGCATGAAATGAATCATCAAGAGAAAAACTAACATTTACACCATTCATTTCCACATTATTAACACGCAGCTTAGAATTTTCTCATTTTCTTTTCTTTCTTTCTTTCTTTTTTTTTTTTTTTGGAAGCTTAGAATTTTCAATCATTATGCTGTAGGACATCAAAGTCTTGCTTCCTTTTCAGCTTATTTTCTATTTTTATAGTATCTGTGGGCATCTGAGTATGCAGAATTTTGTCCTTGACTACTTGTTCTCCAATTACAAAAGTTTCTTCTCTCTACTGAGTAAATGATAAAGGAAAATAGTGATAGTTGGCAAAATTTTACTTGGTAATTTTGGTTTACAATATTTTAATATTGGTTTTAGCTCAGACTTTCTTAAGTATTATAGTTTAGCAATGATCTGGCTTATTGACTATAAAACAAATAGATTTTTTAAAAATATTTATTTCCATGGGAAATGTTTAAAGAAAGTCTAAAATATTTTCCACTGGAAGCCAGTTACATACATTCATTAGAATGAAAAGGATTAATTTTTGTGAAAGAGATTTTGACTTTGCTTTGCTTTCCTATTCTTTTGAATAGTCATTGATAAAGTGTAATAATGGATAAGTCTCCTTTGAGTCAATTTTAGTTTTTATTCCACTTCATTTAAGGCTAGCACCTTAAGGAACTTTTTTTTTTAATTTATTTATTTGACAGAGAGAGAGAGATCACAAGTAGGCAGAGAGGCAGGCAGAGAGAGAGGGGGAAGCAGGCTCCCTGCCGAGCAGAGAGCCCAATGCGGGGCTCGATCCCAGGACCCTGAGATCATGACCTGAGCAGAAGGCAGAGGCTTTAACCCACTGAGCCACCCAGGCGCCCCAGCTTAAGGAACTTTCAAAAACCCCAGTTGTTAAAAATGTTTGAGTAAAATTACCATCAGCCAGAATTTAAGTTTCTTATTTACCTCTGTACCCACTTTTTTTCTTTTCTTTTCTTTTCTTTTTTTTTTTTTTTTGAGAGTGGAGCGGGTGGAAGGGGGAAGAGGGAGAGGGAGAGAGACTCTTAAGTAGGCTCCACTCCCGGCACAGAGTCCAACCTGGGGCTCAGTCTCACAACCCTGAGATCAGGACCTGAGCTGAAATCGAGTCACATGCTTAACAGACTGAGCTACCCAGGCAACCCTGTATCCATTTTTTATAAGGTTTCCTGAAGGTTCCCTAAATGAAGTACTCAACGAGTCTTGGGGGCAGAATGGGCTGGACTGAACTATACCCCCTCAAAACTGATATAATGAGCCCTTAACCCCCAGTGTGACTATATTTGGAGTTTTGAGTTTTTAGGATGTAATTAAGGTTAAATTAGGCCATGAGGGTGGGATCCTAATATGTAGAATCTGTGGCCTTAAAGAGGAAGAACTCTCCCTCCAGACTTTCTCTCTCTCTCTACACACACACACACACACACACACACACACACACACACACACACACACGCAGGAAAGGCCATGTGAACACAGCAAGAAGGCAAATGTTTTCAAGCCAGAAGAGTGTTCTCACTAGAATCCAGCCATGCTGATATGCTAATCTCAGACTTCCAGCCCCAAGAAGTGTGAGAAAGGAAGTTTCTGTGGTTTAAACCACCCAGTCGAGGGTATTTTGATATGACAGCCTTAATAGACTATGACTGATTTTGGTACTGAGAAGTGTGGTGCTGCTGCAACAAAAACCTAAAAATGTGGAAGCAACTTTGGAACTGGGTAATGGGTGGAGGCGGGAAACGTTCTAAGAAACATGCTAGAAATAGGAATGCTAAAGGTGATTCTGGTGCGATCTGAGGCAGAAATAAGGAACTCGTTATTGGAAACCAGAGGAAAAGTGACTTTTGCTATTAACTGAACTGTCTTCTGGTTTATTGTGGAAGATAGAACATGCAAACATTGAAATGAGATATTTAGTTGAGATTTCTAAGCCAAGTGTAGAAGGACCAGCTTGGTTCCTCCTGGCTGCTTATCATAACATGTGAAAAGAGAAATGAGTTGAGAAGAAATTATTAAGCAAAAAGGAACCTAAACTTAAAGATTTGGAAATTATTTAGTCTATCCATATTGGAAAAAAAAGAGAGAGAGAGAAAGCATTTGTGAAGTAAACACGAAAAGTATGGCTGGACTATCACTTGCTAAAGAATTTATGGGATTATATAAGAAGAGATTAAAAAACCTCCTTGTTTTTCTCTCTCTTGACTGCTTAGTATTCCAGAACTTCTCCATGGCCATGGAGCACAGAATAGAAAATTAATTAGACTTGGTTTCTGACCTCACAGCATACTATACTGAAAGAAAAATAAATTTGGCTGTGTATTGTTTGCATATGAGTCAGATTACCATCCTTTAAGCAGAACTAAAATATTTCTGAGAAAAACCTTTAAGTTAACTTTAAACTGGTTTGTGCAGAGAAACTTGATTATCACATTTCCTGTTCAGTGCTACTGCTATTAGAGGCTCTAACTTTCAAATACTAATAAAATAATATCATTTTATGTCACATGTTCATATAAAATATTTGTGTAATTTGGGAGTCTTGGAAAACATGAAAATATTCAGTTTTTTTCACTTTTATGGAAAATGTAAAATATTTTCTTAGGATTTGGAAGTTTTTTTTTCCCCCCCTAAATTCGAGTATCTTAAAAATGATAGTGTCTGGTAGGAATCTATTTATTAATATTTAGGTCATCAAATAACAACTGTTTGTAGTTTGATTAGGTCAAATTTATTGTTCTGGAAGAAAATGTCAGCAATTTCTAAAATGCAGTGAAATAGCAAGAATTTCATAAATTTTACTTCTTGCATGCAATTATTCTGGTTAAGGTCTTATTCCAGTAAACACCGAGGCACTTATTTTTGCAGGGTTGAGACTGAGGTAAAAAATGCAGGTGATCTTTAGAAGCCAGAAAAGGCAAGGAATGGATCGAGTACTAGAAGTTCTAGAAGAGATGCAACTTTGCTGACACCCCAATTTTAGCACTTTAAAACCCATTTTGGACCTGTGACCTCCGGAATGGACTAAATTTCTATTGTTTTAAACCACTAAGTTTGTGGTAATTTGTAAGCAGCAATAGGAAACTCATACACTCTCCATAGCAAGGAAAGGAATCTCACATTAAATCATAAAGCAATTAAGTCACAGAAAGAGTGAATTCAGTTACATGGGTAGCATCTCAATCAACTGCTCCCATGGAGTCAGGTAATATGTGTTCTTGTCCTACCTCTGTCATTGACTAACTGGGTAACTTTAGGAAGTCATTTCACCTGTCTGGAGCATGTGCCCTCTTCTTTGCATTGACTATGAAGCAATTAAACAAAATCATCATCTCTTAAATTTTCTTTACTAATTCTATATCCTTTCAAAGCTTTTCCCATCCTTCTTCTATTTAAATTTCAATGGACTTTAATTTTGGTTGTCTGAATTATGGTAAAATAAGTGCATTAATATTGTGTGTGTATGTGTGAGTGTGTGTGTGTTTTTCAAAAAAACATCATTTCCTTCTATCCCCGAGCCTTTGACATAAACTTCTGGGTTGTGGAGGAAAATCAAACCCTCTTGGCTTTGAAAATCTGACCTCAGACAAAACCATGCCAACCCAACCTCTGGAACTTTTTATATAGTTTGAGAATTAATCAGGAATACCGTCAGGATTTCTTAAGAAGATTTCTGGGCAATAATGAATAATTAATCGAAGGAGAAAAAAGTCAAGAAATCTGATAGCAGCTTGATCAGTTATTTCATCTAATAACTTGCAATTTGGCTTTGGAAGATTCTTAATGGTGAGATGAAGTGTGGACAGACAAAAACAGAGTTAATGGCTCTTGGAAGTCAAAGGCACTTTTTTTTTTTTTATTGGTCTGAAAATAAACAACTAAATTCTACATAGAATGTTTAACCTAAAGCTTTTGTTTAACCTAATGGCACTTAAATTCCTTTTCTCAAATTCCCAGGGTGACTTATCTTCTCAATCAGTCAAATGTGGATGGCCCACTAACGTGCTCTCCTTTCTAACTTGGGGGTCTCAGGGAAATTGACATTCTTTCGCTTACTTCTGTTATGCTTCTGTTTGGTTCTTTCTCCGTTCTATTTATTCAGCTAGTGCCATTCTCTGTTTCAAGGCCACCAGGGTCAATAACCAAATTAGAAAGAGACCAAAGACTGGCCATTCTGGGTGGTAAGCTTCAGAATACCCAGTGTGCCTCTGACAAATAGAAAGAAGGAATGAGGAGAGAAACTCTTTTCCTAGCATTGGCCACTCTTACGCCAAATGAGCAAATTTTATGAGAAAGCTTTTAGAGCAAGGCATATCTTCAAAGTGTCTGCTACTGCTGTTGTTTCAGTTCTTTCGGTTTCTGGAACTGACAGTATAAGACGACCAATGGAATCGAGAAGTGCCACAAATTTGCAGAAAGCACATTGCTCAGTTCATTCCATAATTCAAAGAACATATTTAAAAAATTGGAAATTCAAACTAAAAGTTTGTTTGCTGACTATACAAGGAGATTTGCTACTTCTAAAATGCTGAGTGTTCTCAGGAGTCTATATAGATTCCAGACACTACATAAAAAATAAAATAATTCCCATGGTTTACAAGTCATTCAATATACCCTTATTCCGGTTCTGAAATAATTAAAATATTTATGAAACTTTTTTCCTTGCCCTAGAGCCCATGAACTTTGCCTTAGAAGAAGCTTAAATATTGACTGATCCATTGTAATGTGACATTTATTAACCTATGTAATGTTTAATGTGCACTAAAAGTAATCTTGGTTTAACATTATTCTGAGGAACAAAAAATTTTTGGATATTTTTTAGTCAAGTAAGAGTGAATAATACATGATTTGTTTTACTTATAAAGGATACTTAAAACATCAAAATTCATACAAATTCTTTGTATGAACAAAGCAGAATACCACTTTTATATTACAGTTTTGAAACTGCCAGCATCTAACAATATTTAGGACTTCCATGCTGCTATTGTTCACTTTGATATAATGAATGCAATTTTTTTTTCTGGCCAGACACATTGATGACTCTGGCCTATGTAAATATAGAATACTTAACAGATGCAATGGAAAGCAACAGAAGAAAGCATGCAGAAGTCTTAATAGTAAATGTATTTATTTTATAGAAGCAGAAATATATGAAATCCAAAGCCTTAGATCTACAAGTATGAATATTTTTAATGCAAACAAACTTGGTGTTAAAGATGCACCTAGTTCTAATTTAAAGCTTGGGGGAAATATATGAAAAAATTTCCTGATATCATAGCATTTATTTCTTACCAAAACTTACACAGATTGTGGCCTTACTGATTTTAAGTTTCAAAAATTCACAAAGAGGTTGACTATTAAATTCTCTTCTTGGAATGCAATACATTATTTAAAAATATTATAGGAATTTAAAAAGTACTGACCTTGGGCAATTTATATATTTCTTTCTAATATGCAGAGTTCTTTAATTTCTAAAAACTAAAATGAAAATAGAAAGGCTTTAATCCACAAATATAACTCCAAAGAAACTAAAAGAGTTTTTTCTGAGTGTTTGGGTTATGAATAATTTGTAGTTTTCACTGTATTTTCTGTATTTTTTCAGTGTTTTATGGATGTCTGAGTTGCTTTTATAATTAAAATTTTCAGGTTATTACCCAAACGTCTTATTCGAGTCATATTTTAAGTGTTTCTGGTAAGAACACATTTCTGGTCTGAAAGATAAATCAGAAAAAAAAAAGTCACAGGAACACTTTAGTTACTAGGCAGAGTTTCTTGCTCAGTTTATAAATACTATTTTTGGATTATGTTTCTAAAATTTCTAAAATTTGAATCTTTGAATTAAAATCTTTGTGGAATACAAGAAAATCAAAAGTGGTTATTCTCTGTTGGCGACTCAGTTAATATTTCAGTGACATTTATGACAAATCTCCAGGTGTTACAATTTTCCAAGTTTAGACCTTTCATTAAAAAAAAGAACCAAAGAAAATTAAAAAAAAAAAAATGATGAAGACTTACTGCTGAGCGCCATCCCTGTCATTACTTCCGCCAGGTTTGCGTCCCTACAGCCATCTGCAGCCACAGCCCTTCCCTGCTAATTACAGCCATGGTCAGCCCAATTTTGATAGAACCAAAGGCTAGTCTCTTTCAGATCTACTGTTGTCACAGTCAGCCAGACACCAACTTTCCAGGAAATAAGTTGGCTGCCATTCAGAGTTACGAATCTCCATAATAGGTAACAATCACGGACCTGTTCCTCAGCTCCCAATTTCCATGCAAAATGTGATTATTTCTTTATAGATTCCACCAATCATTTTCCTAAAGTGAGTTAGTGATTGCTTGAATTTTTAGCTAACTCAATATTTTTCAAAGACTAAATCCTGGATTGAGTTAAGTGAAACTCCACAAAGTACAGAGGAATTAAAACTGAGACTTAAGTATAGTTATCTAGAGAATTCAAAATTGTGGCTGAGGACCAATGATGTGGAGAAAACAGTTCCTGAGAAGAGCTGATCACCACATGACCCAGAACTAAAATAGTTACTGAGTCATATATTATTTTCAACTCCAAAACTACTGAATAAGCCTAATGCCTTCATTATCATTGTTGCCCATTATGGTTATAAGGCTACATAGCCTGATGAAGTAAATATGTTATTTAGAACTCTCTACATCTTCTGTTCTATTCTAGAAACATTCCCTGAGTTAATTTTACAATTACCATACTTAATCAAATAAAAACTAAATAACTAAATATATTTTATGACTCAATTTTATTTCTTTGTGTGGTAGATGAGGGAGCAATTGGCAGTTCCTTTAATGTTCCTCATTTAAAAGCCAAAAGAAGTTTCTCTCTTGAACTATTATCTAAAATAGGAAAAAGAAAGAAAGAAAGAAAGAAAGAAAGAAAGAAAGAAAGAAAGAAAGAAAGAAAGAAAGAAAAGAAGGAAGGAACGAAGGAAGGAAGGAAGGAAAGAAAGAAAGAAGGAAAGAAAGAAATGGAGAGAGAGAAAGAGAAAGAAAGACTGATCAACCATTGGAAAAGGCAGGTTATTGGAGGACATGACAAGAGGAGGGAAGCTGGGTTACAATTAACTAAATAATCTTTTGACTCAGTATGTGGACACTCAAAATCTTGCGTATCTATGTCATTTTGCCTTATCTTTGAGAAAACTAACATTCTGCAAACTAGGTAAGATTCATTTTCTGCTTACAAAGTATCTGCTATTTAACTTATGTATTTCTCTTAGTTTAGGGATATAAAGAGAGATTACAGTTTAGTTCATATAAAAAGTTATGTTGATTTGTTGGTATATATACTAAATTAATATTGATTGAATGTCAGATACTGTTCAAGATCCTACGTAAAAAAGATGAATGAGACATGCTCTCTAGGATTTCACAGTCCAGCGAGAAACTGCAGTTTAGTGCAGAGAGATCCCTCCCCAGATTTACACCAGAGATAATCTCCAAAGTCAAGCTCATACACATCATGGGAACTTGGGCTTTCTAGAAAACGGGAAGATCACCTGAACACAAGTTTCTAAATAGCAGTCTTGATTGGCCTGTAGGAGAATCATTTGGAAAACATTTTAAAAAAAGATACCTAAAGCCCATATCATGTCTATTGCATCAGACTATAGAGGTGGGTTGAGAATTTATAATTTAAAAAATGTCCCCAGATAATTTTTTTTTTTAAGTAGAGCCCAAGATGGGAGGGGGGTGGCGTTTGAACTCACAACTTCAATATCAAGACCTGAGCTGAGATCAAGAATCACCTGAGCCACCCAGGTGCCCCAAAAAATGTCCTTCAGTAATTCTGATAAAAGTCAAGTTCATGAATGACTGCAAGGTTCAAAATCTTCTTTTGGGGGGCATATATCCAAAGAAGTCAATCATTTGTGGCATGAGACCATACAGCTATTATTTATACTGTTTTCACATAGTGGTAATATTACTGAATTAGAAAGTTATTCCAAATATTATTCTGTCATGCACCAAAGAGAAGAAATACATGCTAGCACAATACAAGTTACTACTCTGACAGAGGCTTTTGGAATTCGTGGTACTTTATAAAATCAGAGCATGTTTTTAGATCTTTCATAAGCATAATTTGATAGGTAAGGACGATATTTAGTTTTTTTTGTTTGTTTCTTTATTGTGTCTTGCCGTGTATCCAACAGGGAGTTTTATCCCTTGTCTCCTATCATCTTTAAGCTTCAGAGACAGTTTCCGTATAAACAAGGAGGGGAAAGTGGTGTTTGCCATTAGTTTAGTGATATTATCTACTCGAACTCCTGCTCACTTTTAACCCACACAAGTTCCCTGCATTTGTTCAGTTTGAAAGAATTTCAATCAAAAACATCATTAAATTTACCATTTGTGTCCATTAAAAATTAGTATCTTCTTTCCTTCATTATTATATTCATTAGCCCTTTTCACGGCCATCAGTAACACCCTTAACAAAATATTTTTTCTTGCTAAATATATTTGTATGGATGTTATCTTTGATAACACCTTTTAACAAGTATGTCTCTAAAACTCTTTAAAAATATCTCAAACAAATAGGTTTTTTTTTTTTAGATAACAGCTTATAGGTACATTTTAGGAACATTTCCCGCCCCCCCCCCCCCCGATCTTTCTGCACTAGAAGGCTAAAATCACCCCCCATTTGTTTCTGGAAATATTGCAAAAGCCAAGTATCTGTTCAACTGATACCATTACCAAAGCTGCAGAAACTTGCAGATTGTAGAAAAAAACAAACTGCCGGGGGAATTTTAGGGGGTTATCATACCACATTTCTCCAGTCTAGGGGTCAGGGAAGCAATATCCTAATCTGTGTGGGTTGTAGTTCCTCCTAGGTGTGCCCTAATTCAACAGGTCTTGGGAAATTGGGTAGGTTATGTGATATTTGAGTGATTTAAAACATGTCTTTGAGAGTTTAATAAATCAATTAGCAGAAGATATTAAGTGTGTTATAATTACTTGGGATTGGGCATGAAGACAGACTGGGAGAAACAGAATTAAGATTGTTAAGAACATTTCTAAATTAGAATCAACCAAACTGAAACCAATCTACGGACCTGCACTTCTATGCTCCCAGCATATCGTCAGAAGTATAAATGTCCCCAGCAAGTGGCAAATTCGATTATGAAGTGACTATTTTTTAAAAATGAATGAAGGCAATATGTTATTTTTAAGTCCTCTTCTAGCTCTGATATTCTTAGTTTCAATATAAAATACACGATATTTAAAAAAGTGGTCAATATCTACGAGTCACAAAAAATATTTGCCAAATGCTGTAAACATCCATCTGTTGCAACAACAACAAAAAATTTCTTTAAGGTCCTAACAATGTGTGTGTGCAGATCTACATGCTTACTAGTGTGGAGGCGGTGTACGGAATGTAAGAGTAACTGGGTATGAATCCTAATTCTATTGCTTATGTCGCTATCAGCAAGGTACAGGAGCTCTCCGGGCTTCAGTTTCTTCATCTACATAAACAGCATAATGATTTCTATTTCTTAGGGTTTGCAGAGGATTAAATGAGTAATGTAAATGTAAATGTAAAGCACTGAGGAAGAAAAAAAAAAACAAAAAAAACGTGCCCATAATGAGTGTTTACTGAATGTCATCTCTTTGGCTTCTTTTTTCGTGCATACCCATCTCTCTCTCTTGAACTAAAGTACTCTGGTTAGAACTTAAAGTTTTCACATAGTCATATATTACTGCTAGAGAAAATTATTCCTAATATTATTTAGTGATACACTTAACAGAGGAAATACACATTAGCACAATGTATGCTATTCATTCGACAAATGTGAATTTAGTTCCTACCATGCTATGTGGCAAAAGCAGAGAGTGATTTTATATGTTTTGTACACACAATGTGGCATTTAAAGACTATCTAGATATTTCCTTTTTATTCCCATATTGTTACTATTGTTAATCCATTTAGTGTTGCAAAACATAATCTGGTTCCTGTGATTTCTTATTGAGTTTTTTGGCTAAGATTTATATATTCACTTTACTTAGTGATTTTTAAAAAGGTTAATTTATTTATTTTAGAGAGAGAGTGCGCATGCAAGAGGGGGAGGGGCAAAGGGAGAGGAAGAGAGAGAATTTCAAGCCAACTCCCCACTGAAAATGGAGCCCAAGGACGTGGGGCTCTATTTCACTACCCTGAGATCATGACCTGAGTGAAAATCAAGAGTCGGATGCTTAACTGACCGAGCCACCCAGGTGCCCCCTTAGTGATTTTAACAGCAACGGAAGCAAGTTGGAATATCATCTGATAACAGTATGGATACGATTTGATAAGATGCTATCAGAAACTTATCAGTGAAATTTGCCCTAATTTATAAATTGAAAGTTGTGATTTATTTTCTTGAGTTGCCTTGTCTAAGTTTTAGCACACTGATGAATGTAACAAATGTACTTGAGGGTGAGAGCTCCAACTCCAAAAAGAGAATCTGTGGTCAGTTCTTGTTCATCAAGGAGCAATGAATGAAGACGAGCATGTTATAAAAGAAGAAAGTGGAAGATGAGAGGGAGAGAAAAGATTATTTAGAAGAGCATACTCTTTGGGGGGACAGATTATAAATTCGTAATCTGAAACCCAAGAACTACAGATGGTTAGGGGCAGCAAACATTCATAAATTAGGGAGATTGCCAAAAAGAATCTGTGTTGAATAAGAAAAATAGTTGTAATTTACAAAACTGAAATATAGATTTCTTTTGCTATATCTGAAGTTGGGTTAGATCTACCTTTATGCCCTCTGCCTATAAAAATGTATACTGTTATATGCATAGAATACTCCTAAAATGGGGCTGAATGTATATTGCCTGATAATTTATCCTGAAGTAAATCAGTTTGAATGTGGGTGGGGTGGGAAGGGGATGATATTGTCAAGCCCCTAATACCATGAGAAAGCACACACTTTTGGGGGTAAGAGGGAGGGCAGAGTGTGTCAAGAGGAGTCCCTGGCATGAAGTACATACCTGATATTTTGATCATTTGCTTTAGGTATTACTGGCAGCCCCGGTATCATGTCTAAAACTCCATGGAGGAAACAAGGTTCTCTCTTTTTGAAAGCACCTGCCTTTTCACTTTCTCATTCAGTGAGTTAAATTTTTCCCCCAAATGTAAGTTTTCGAGGACAGACTCAGCAAATGTTTTTCCCTGAATAAACATTTCTTTAATTTTTAGAATTCCTTTCTAATTTGAAACAATTTACAAGACTGAAGCCGCTAATGCATTCCATTGGAAACTGTTGCGAACATTTGCTATTAAAAGAAACAAAAGCAATACTTAAATTCATCCCAGATACCTTTCTGTCCCCGAGGAATAGCATTAAATACAATGCACCCCCACCAACTTGAGCTCAAGGATTGTGGCCTTTTAAAATGTAAATTTCTATGGGCTAAATTTTGCTTCAATCCAAGCTGAGATTAACACAAACAAATAAAGCAAAAGAAGCAACATCAACGGGCAACATTCTACAATGCACATAAACCTCTTATAAAATGGTCTTATCTGGAAGATGATCTCTGAGCCTGACTGCCTCAATAACACTCCCACTCAACAGACTGAGACTGCTATCTGTATAATGGAGAAATGCCCGATTAACCTATATTTCTTACTAAAGTAAGAAATGGATGTCTTATGACAGACCAAATGACAAGTTTTTCACTGAACAGGATTTCCCTGGAGAGCAAAGGTCAAGCTGATAGTCCATTATATGCCATTTCCTCCTGTCTTACAAAATAACAGTAATTTAGGCTAGTGTTAATATTCTTCAGCATATAAACACTTAATAAACGTCTGTTGAATTGAACCAATGCCCTCCTCCTCTTCTTGCTTAAAAATGAGTGGTGGTCATCCTTTTCAGTTAAAATGTAGCTACTATCTGGTTGTGAGCCAGTACATTATATATTCCAAGTCACTTAGTGACTTTACCCTGCTAAGTCACTAGAAATGGCTGAACAATTAACATATAGTTCATTAAATGAGTAAGATCAGGCCCTTGAGAAAATCCCAGGGCACTGGAAAGTAGTAGTTGAGATGTGCAGGTGCGTCTACTTATAGCTAGTGTGGATTATGAAAATTATCCTACTTTTCTCTTATTCAGCCTGATTACGTATAAACAATCACTCTCATTTTTCATTTGTTTTTTATTTGCCAAAAATAAAATGAAATACTAAAATAAAATAACTGCCAGATCTATGGCAGAGATGATTTATGGAACAAACACTGATTTAAGATTTAAATCCTAAAATGCTATTTGAGAATTAAATGTAAAGAAGATTTAGAGACAAAATGCTTAGAATGGCTAACTAACAGAGACAGTCATCAATATTTCTCTAAACTTGGAGTCTTGGATAGTGTTAAATTTATCATTATTAGTTCCCAAATGGATTAACTTTGTTTTAAGGTAAATTAATAAAACTAACTTTTTGGAGTATAATTAAAGTTTGACAGCAATAATATTTTAAAATAATAATTACATTTAGAATTCTAAACGTGGAGTAAAAATATGTACAAAATAATATTTAAACAGTTGGCCTACCTTTTATGGCAAAGGCTTTATGTGATCGATAACAGAATCATGTCAAATATAAGTGGTGTTCTTCCAAATAGCTTGCTTTATCTTCAAAATATGAAGTTAAATAACTGTTTTGCACAGCTAACCTATGTGCATTCCTTCTTGTCTTTCTTTCTTTCCTTTCTTCTTTTAAAAGCAGTTGAAGTTACTTACCCATATGGAGTGGTAAAAATACATAGAATATTTTTTACCACTTTGAATCTGGAAATTCTTTGAAAAACTCATGGACTTCTCTTTCTTTGATCAAATTAAATAGAGTGAAACATGCACCCTCAAGACAGTTTTTAGATAGGAAAAGATCAAATAAAAGCAATTACACTGTAATTTGGCTGGTAAGGCTTAAGATAAGGAGCCTATTGAGAAGCTCTTTCATACTTCAACTCCTGCATAAGTAGCCCGATTTTTATGTTTAAATTAATATAATCATACTGAAGTACTTACTAAAATACACGGTAGCTATAATTGATCCTAAAATTCTACCTGCAGGAATAAAATGCCTCTTAATTCAAAATGTAATACAGCATTTGAATAAAAAGTCAATTAGATTGGCTTTGCTTGAAATAATCTGAATGGGTATAGCAGGTCCTTACAGCTTTTGAAATTTCATTCAATGCCTGTAAACAAAAGTTTATCTGTCTACCATGGGCAGGGTAACCAATATTAGTGACAAAAATATCAGTGACCCCTATTTGATAATCTGAAATAATATAACGAGTTCAGTGTAATAAATCTGGTTATTACCTTAGTGATCTGATCTATACCCTTAAGAAACTTAGACTATGGTAGAACAGAGGAGATTGACTCTGTATTTATGTGCCAGAGAATATGTGTTCTGCCCTAGCGAAAGCAGTGCTACTCAAAGTGTGGTCCGTGGACCAATGGTTGTCCACAAATTGCTTGTTACCAGTTCACAGTGTGCTAGGCACAAAACTTGACAGTAAGCATTGATAGCAATTTAATCGTTATTTGCTGCTGCTGATTCTAATAATAATTTAAGAACTGGGGGGCTCCTGGCTGGCTCAGTTGGTAGAGCACGCAACTCTTGACCTCAGGTTGGGAGTTCAAGCCCCATGTTGGGTGTAGAGATTACTTCAAAAAATAAAGTGTCAAATATTTATGGATATCTGCATCTGCAGCAGATAGATCATTAAAAAATATTTAAGAATTGATGGTTTTAATTTCTATGGCTTTGCCCTTTTATTTTTCTAGTAATTCATCTTGATTGTATTATATAAACTATTGGGCCAAAACAGAATGAAAAAAAAAAAAAAACCCAAACAAAAACAAATTCACAAAAAAATGAGGTAGATGATTTGCTTGCCTATATTTTTGGATATATTAAAAAATGAAAAGAAAAAGCACAGGGAAGAACTAGAATAATCTCTAGGGAAAATAAACTTCATACCTGACATTTTTAATGACAACTCAATTGCTCAATAATTTAAATTCTGATTTTCTGCCATTCTAACAGTGCTTTCAATTTAGCTGTGCTAAATCTATTAGTTAGACAAGTATCGTATTGTGCATTATTAAAATTTGTCTTGACCTTCAAGAAACTGCAAACTAGTTCCACATTGTGTCATTTGCCATTTCTAGATATTTTAGTACAAGTCTATTCTTAGGTCATTTTTACAACACGGATGGAAAACAGCATTTCAGAAGTTTAGATCATTATAAAGATTGATTTTAGTTGTTTACATTCCCATATATACACAATGTTTGATAATCTAGTTAGCTAATTGTTAGGCAAGAAAACATATTTTTTTTTTTTGGCTGCAGATATCAAAGTTAAACACAAATTACTATCAAGGGCTAGATAAACTGCTTTTTCTTTATGTATGGCAAATTGCTGCTCATATGTGGAGACCTGCATACACCCACACAAGTACAGTGACACAATTTTTTGATGAATGTCAAAATAAAGGCACACTCTGGGAGTAAGAAATGCTATGATGTCAACTTGAGTTTCTGGCAAATCTACCTTAGATATATAATGGATGAGAAAAAATGGAACATGGGATATGAAATACAGAGACTAAGAGATTCTTGTGATTAGTTCTGTGATGTCTGTGGAATAATTTTCCTATTCATCAAGATAAAGTGAAGGAAATTTGGTACCTTAACTGATATTTCAGAACAAAATGACTGAAGTGAGAAATTATTCAATCTACTTTCTTTCATACAGTGAGGAATATTTTACTGAAAATATAAATCAAGGAAAAGAGCCTTGATATTATAAAACAACAATCAGATTTGTAAACTCAAGAAACGCAGACATGTAGCCATCAAATAAAACATATTGTGAATGACAGAGTTCCCATATATATCTGAAGCATTTATAGTTTTTAAAATCTGTGACCCAGATCCTATTAAATAAGGAGCCCATTCTGGAGGAGGATTTTGTTCAACTCAATAGAATATCACATAGTGGATTACTACACCAGAGAACTACACTGGGCCCCTGGGAAATGTGCCCTCACCTGGAAACATTCATTCTTTTGTACTAGAAACATTTACATTTCATGACAGTACAATTCCTTAAGTCTCAATCAGGATTATTTTCATATAAAGAACAAAAATCTTGTTAAACACCAAGAAAAGGCACTTATAGAGTAAAAGATAATTTAACTATATTTCTTCGAATATGGATTTAGATGTGCTATAAAGTTTAGTGTTTTTCTTGCTTGAAACATACTTGGTGGAGGTAGTTATTTTCTTTACGGCATAACATGCATTATTATAATAATTATGTATGCTAATATATTTAACTTCAGATACTTAAGAGCTCAACAAACTTTTATTGAGTACCTACAATTCTGTATCTATACAGTAGATAAACAGATAAGTCCAACACGTACCTATGGCATTCACAGTCTCAGAGGGAAAAATGATATATAAAATGCCTCTTATAATGGAATAAGTTCTGCACTATAATGATGTATATAAGATACAGTGATCTATGGGGTATGAAGGTGCAAGTGAGCCAATCACCCTGATTTCAAGCAACAGCAACAGCAACGTTACTAGAAAAGTAATGTCTGAGCTGGATCTTGAAGGACATAAAAAAAAATGAACAAAAAACTAATAGGAAAGTAATGTCTGAGCTGGATTTCGAAGGACATAAAAGGGGAGGAAAAAATTTCATGCTCTTTTGACATAGCATGTACAAATCCACAAAGACAAATAAATGAACAGCAACCTCAAGAGATTGCAAATAATTTGATGTGGCTGCAAGACGAGCTACAAAGACTGTTGGGAGCTAAGTTTATGTAATTAGGGTGATGTTCATTACTAAGTACAATTTTTGCCCTTTCTAACAAAAAATGCCAGTGTTATAGTATGGGATAGTTAATGAAGAATTTGAGATGAGAGTTTCCATGATCAGGGTCGTGTTCTAGAAAGTTGACTCTATCAGTAATGTAGAGACCAAATCTTGTAGCATTTGCCTTTTTTGAACGATGACAAACTAAGTCAGTAGCAATAGCAATGGAGAAAGGGAAAAATATGGGAAACTGTTAAAGTTATAATTTATAAGATAATAGATACCGGAGACCACTCATTAAATCACCAAAAAGATAAACATATCAGGTGATGGATTTGTTCATTAACTAGGTGGGAGGAGTCTTTATACACATACACAATGTGAGTGTATAATCACCATCATGTATACTTTAAATGTCTTACAATTTTAGATGTCAATTATACATCAATAAAGTTGAAATTTAAAAAGTGCAAACACTATTTTCTTCTATGTCAATTTGTAGATAAAAACAAAGCCACCCAGAATAGACATCATTCCCAAGCTTTCTTTGCGGTTGCATGTAACCGTGTGACTAAGTTCTGGCGAACGGGATGTAAGAGGAAGTATATTGTGTAGCAGCTTCAGGGAACAATTCCTATCTGCAAGACGGAAGGTTTGCCTTTTTTTTTTTTTTAAATCTTTCTTTTAATTGCTGCCAAAACTACAAGCATGATTGCTGGAACTCTATCGGCTCCCTTGAAGTCTCCTTTTTAGGAAGGGAGAACAGTGACCTACAAGGGTCCAAGTTTCTGAAGATAAAAATAAAACAAAATAAGTGATCATACATAAGCCATTTTACTTGAGGTCTCTGCTTCACTTGTAATACAATCTCTTCCTAATGATACAGCCGTTGAAAGTGGAGGCAAAGAGAAAAAAGCAAGTAGAGATTTCTAGCTTGGATGATTACTGAGTTAAAATTCATGTTCTGAGGGAAGATACTGACTTCAAGATTTAGAAATTTTGACTTAAAAATACCAGAGTGACTTTATTTTTTTATTTTTATTTTTTTAAAGATTTATTCATTTATTTATTTGACAGGGAGAGATCACAAGTAGGCAGAGAGGCAGGCAGAGAGGGAGAAGGAATCAGGCTCCCCGCTGATCAGAGAGCCTGATGTGGGGCTCAATCCCAGGACCCCGAGACCACGACCTGAGCCGAAGGCAGAGGCCCAACCCACTGAGCCACCCAGGCGCCCTGCTAGAGTGACTTTAAAAGGGAGTGGTCTAGTAGGTGGTTAAGAATACGAGTATGGAATTCATGTGAATGGCTGGATATAAAGATTTGAGAGGCATAAAAATATGTGCAGCAGACATCCCGCCTTGACAATGGATATGATGGCTTTGGAGACCATTCAGAGGACATAAGAGAGCCGAGAAAGGAGCTGTAGGGAGCTCCAATGTGTAGGCTGTGGGTGAAAGAAGAGGGGGAGGAAGAGGAAAAGAAGCAACAGTGGTGATGGTGGTGCTGGCGGGGCTGGTCATGGTAACAATAGTAATTGGATCATTTCCATGGCCATTACTAGATGCTGGGCACTACTATAAGCATCTTACATGTACTAACACTTTCAATCCTCAAAACAACCCTATCTGTAGTACCTACCTGATAAGTGGAGTACTATTATTACCCCCATTTTAAAGGAAGCAGGCACAAAGAAGTTAGTAAGTTCCCAATATTACACTGTCAATGGTGGTGTCTATTAGCTTGGCCCCAGTGCCCTTCCTCTTCACTATTCTATCCTACTTTCTCAAAATGGAGATGTTCAAAGTGTTACGAAGAAACTTAGTGCTATCAGGGCAGAGAAAGGGTGAGGATTTGAAAATAATGAAATTGTTGGCTCTTACTAATATTACAGAGAAGTCAGGGGAAGAGGAAAAAGTGCTGACTGGATTTGACATTTTGGAGGTCACCAGTGACTTCGCCGAGAACCGCTTTAGCGGAATGGTGGGTCAAATTTTGATATGGATGGGCTGATGAGAAAGTCCATGCCTTTCTTTATCACACACACACATATGCACACACACATTAAAAAAAGCTCGATTTTTAAAAAGTGGGTGAGGCAATGGAAAGAAAGGGCATATCGTTCATCTGTGAATTAAAGGTGAGTCTGAGAAGAAATAGAGACCAAGGCTTTTTAAAAAATTTGTTGTTAGATCATAAAGAATTAAGTATGATTTATCATATGTAGTGAAGAAGTCATTAGACTATCTGAAAATGTGGAACAAAGATGGAAAACCAAGGGGCCAAGTTGTAAGAAAAGGCAGCAGACAACAGTGTCAATAGGTTATGTGGTAGAAGCACGTGAATGTGAATTTCCTCAATGTTTCAGTAGTAGTACAAAATAAAGACTGCCTGAAGATAATGCATCCTTAAGTATGTTCTGAGAACCAAGAAAAGGAACTAAACCAAAAAGAACCCAGAGGACAGCATCCACCCTAAAAATCGTATGGGGATATTAATCATGAAGCCTGGTTTCAAGTATTAGCTCGGCCCCAAACCCATGGACAGAACTCTTCCTCAGAATCATGATCTCTCAATTTTCTTATTTGTAAACGGCCCTACTAAAACAGTATTTTTGCATGAAAAATGGAAATAAAGAGGCTCTGAGAAAAGAATATGCTCCACGAATTTATTATCATCAAGGGAAACATGAAGAAACTGAAAGTTACCAAGTTGGTGTCGTGAGAAAAATACCAGCTCGGGGTGAGCCATGCCACATCCGTGCATGTCACTGAGACCAAATCACTCAGCCATGCTGGATCTTGATCACTCCTTTTGTGAAATTAGGATAATTGTCCTTAGATCAAAGATTTGTTTATGTATCAAACTAAATAACTTACCCCAAATAACTTTATAATACCAATCGCTACATAAAGGCAAGCAATTCTTTTGGGAACCGTGAAATATCATTTGTAACACAAGATAATAACAGCACAGTAAATGATGAATAGCATTCCCATCCAAATATCTCAGTGGTGGTGAGAGATAGACTTGCCACAGATGTCACATCTAGTTTCCTTATTGTTCTGATGAGTCACACTTAATTTTAAACAGAAGGCAATTCTGTGAACAAAGGAAGTGGTCTAGGGGATCACAACTCTGCTGGCCAAAGAATGGTTAACTGCCATATGCTAGCCAGCGGAATAGGGAGAAAATGCATGGCCACCACCGGTGGGGTGGGGAAAAGATGTTGCCAGAGACTGTGGCTGAGGCAATTTCAGTGCAGTTATGGGAAATCTTTGTGCTTTTCCCATGTGGTCTCACCACATCCTCACAGACCCCCGTGGTGGGGCTCTTGGGAGAGATGTAAAGTACTGGGCAGGGGCAGGAAGGCAGACAGAACATAGGAGACAGGAGGTGGAGAGGTACCAAGGACAAGGATGAGGGAGAGATTGGGATACGAGGGAGGAAGTGGAGCTCTGGGGAGACAGGAGTCATCAGAAGGTGCTGCTGCACACACTGTACTTGGACTGGGATACCTGGGGGTAAGCCAAGAGCAGAACGGTAGAAAAGTCACTCAGCAAAATAATCCATGTGGGCTAGTCGCGACATTTCACTTTCGTGTCTAAAACTTCAAAATACCTAACATACATGACTAAAAATCTATTGCACACAAAGACTTAAAAGTTTTGTATATTCACTATCTTGATAACATTGACCTTTTCTCTCTTGAAAGCCATATATTCTTTGGTCAGGATTTCTTTTTTCTCTCTTATCACGGTCCTCTATTCTCTGACCTCTCTTTGTTCTTACCCGACAAAGTAGATGCTCAGTGCTCATGGAGTCAGCCCCATTTTTATTCAACTGATACTCATATTCAAAATCTCGAACTCAGAACCCCATTCATACCATGGAGTCTTATTTTTAATTGCTTACAGATTTTCCTTGCTTTCCATTGACCTTTACGTAAACCTGGTTTTCCCAAAAGTCCCATTGCCCCTCACGAGACAAATGTCTCTCCTTCTCCTCACTCTATTTCCAATTACACCACCCCCATGCTTATCTTCCAGGCCAGAAATCCTTGCATTCAACACGTCTCTCCCTGCTTTACTACATTAATACCACACGAGTGTAGATCTTCCTTATCCCACACAAGAGCTACTGTAACTTCATTCATTAATACTGTAGCTTAAATTCATTATTTTTGTTTTCCTAAATCATTGTATTGTGTCACCTTCCCTTTCAAAACGCTGTAATAGTTCTTAGCAGGTCTTCTGCAATTTAACTTTAGATATCAAAATCTTACTTCTCATTACTCATGACATGGTTGGAATGTAAAGTTTTAAAAAAGTTTTTATTGAGTTTCCGTTACCTGTTGGCACTGTGATAAACAGGGCTATATGTGGCATACTCCTGTTCTCCAGGGGTTTAAGACCTGCAGCAATGTGGGTGAACAGTGCAGCTCATGCTATGCTAGAAGTATGTAAATGGATCCTTAGAATAAGGACTTAATAGAAACTTGGGCCACAAAGGAAAATTTCCAAAAGAAGTAGAAGAATGAGCTAAGTCCTAAAAAGACAAATAGGAATTAAGTGGGAAAGATAAGAGATGAAGACATTTTAAGCATGGGGATCAGTAGCTTGAAGATACATGGTAGTTTTAAGGAATCCCAAATTGTTTTTTTATGGCTGGAGTATGATGTTTAGCTATAAAGCTAAAGAGGTAGACTGGGGTCAAATGACGAGGGACCTTGTGAACAAGACTAAGAGATGTTCATTTTATGCTGAAAGCAATGGGACTGTCAAAAGATTTGAAAGTAAGATAACAAATTGCATGGTCATATTTGTGTTTTAGAAAAATGCCTGGAGGGGCGCCTGGGTGGCTCAGTGGGTTAAAGCCTCTGCCTTTGGCTCAGGTCATGATCTCAGGGTCCTGGGATCAAGCCCCGCATCGGACTCTCTGCTCAGCGGGGAGCCTGCTTCTCTCTCTCTCTCTCTGCCTACTTGTGATCTCTCTCTCTCTCTGTCAAATAAATAAATAAAATCTTTAAAAAAAAAAAAAAAAGATAGAAAAATGCCTGGAAACAAAGTTGAAAACCCTTGGAAGGGATAATACTGAAGTAGAGAAACCAAGTTAAGAAGTTTGGGTTTCTCACAAAGTCTTGGGAAAAGTTACTGCTTAAAACTATCCCTACCACCACCACCACAGGGGAAAAAAAAACCAAAAAAAAACATTTTTGTTCACAATGCGTAAACCCAATAGGCCAACAAAATTATTTTTGGTAGTGAAGACATATTAAAATAAAAAAAATGTCAAAATATGGGTCTACTTTGCAAAACAAAGAGATCAACATTTCATAAATTGTAAGTAAAAATAAATCCTTTGAATTCAGTATAAGGCTAGGGAAATGCCCTCTAATTCCCATGGTTTTCTCTTCTAATCTGTTAGATATTTTTCTCTTGTATTTTATTCATAGATAATTAAGAATAGAGATTCATTAATTTAGTGTTACATTATATTCAGCTTTTCAATAAAAAAATGGAGCTGGGGAATGCAGATTCTACTTCATAAGAGGATTTAAAAAATAAATTACTCTTAGTTTTTAACTCCTTGAATATAATATAAACCATATGTAAACAACACTATGCAGAACCCGGATTAAAGAAAACACTTGCTGTGTTGAACTGTTGAATGTGTATGTTGTTCTGAACACTCCTTCCCCATTTAATTCCTGCAATCTGTCTGCCAATATAGGCTTCCTAATCATCTGCCGTACTGTGTTTTCATCTGAAAGACTTGTGTATAGTTTATAGACCAATAGAGAGCCAGCACCCTAAGATATTTAAATACACTGTGGTAGGTCAGTATCATCACTACCTAAGAACTTGTTAGAAATAAAAATTATTGGGCCCCACCCAATTCTTAGAAAATAAGAATTTCTAGGGTTATGCCTCAGGAATCTGTATCTTAGCAAGCTTTCCAGATGAGTCTTATGTAACTTTAACTTAAGAAGAATTGTGGAAAATAATCAATCCAAAAGCAGAACAATCTAAAGGCCGTTAATTAAAAAATTAATTTTGCTACTGTGAATGTCTGGATTTTTAACAGATAACCACAAATATCAACTAAACTTGTACCAAACCTGTATTGGCTCTGGTTGAACCTATTATGTCTTCTTATTCATGTAACAATGATCCACAGGAAATAGACCCCACTCAGCTTATGTTACCTACTCGTGAGACTCCTACATCAATAGAGACCTGATCAGCTGGTCCGACAAGGGATACCAGCACGTTCAATAGAAAATACATTTAGGATAAGAAATGAAGGTCCTCAGTATGGACATTATTTTTTTTAATACAAATTACCCAATAAAACTCAAAGGTATAGTATTTTCAATGAGTTTGTGAAAATAATTGTTGGTCACATTTTTTTCTGGTTTATAACAAATGTTCTTATTTTGTTAATTAGTTGTTTGATACTGACAATTACAATAACTTAACCAGGGGTACAATGTGCAGAAACCGATTAGAATGCATTGTGAATTAAGAAATAAAGCATTTCTTTTTCTTGATGGAAATCAAATAAAAATGTCAAACTGCTGCAATCAGACATTCTAGATATGAATATTCATTGGCAACTGTTCATGGCAGATTTATGAATTCTTTCACCTGCTGTTAGGAGGAAAAAGGAAAACATTAAATTGTCAAATAAAGCTATTAACATAAGCTAAGAGAAAAAAATATATACACAGATGGATGCTGATCTTGGAATTATGCAATCTTACCAAAAAAAGACCTATTTCTTTGATATTGTGAAAACCTTAGTTTTATGCCTGCAGATTGCAAAGGTCTGAGATTTGAACTCAGTATCCACAAGCAGCACCCTGTCCTGTGGTTTATGGAGGACAGTGAAACCAAACATCGATCACCTTGTCATGGTAAAGCCATGTGTAAAGATACTCATTAACAATCTAAGTCATACTTAGAACGTCTGCCTCATTTCTTCAGCAACATTTACATCAACATCCACACACACACTGAACTATTTTGCCCTAAAGAAAAGCTTTTGATTAAATTAGAGGATATAATTTAAATGGATGATAGCAAAGTACTTCAGCGGATTTGTTTTCAAGGTTTAGTAATGAGAAACCATATAAAATGTTTGTTTAGGCATGTTAGGTTACTTATTTAACCATGTGTGAATTTCAGTTAATTTGTGGAACACGATTTTCATGAGCATTTTTAGTGCTTCCTGATTATTACCAGGGTTGGAATGCTACAAAAGCATGACATTTCCTGGAGCACTTCAGCATTTTCATTTATAGGCAAGGAAAGGATGCACAGAAGCAATCAAGACTACATTTCATACATTTCATTATTTTCTCACATACAATTTGATTCTTGTTTGGTTCAGATATTTTTTGGATTAACTTTTAGACGCCTTTCAGGTTATTATCTCTGATACAATCTTTCAAATAGCGATAGAATTTTTCCCTTTTTAGTTTATGGCTTAAATAAATACATATTTAATACTAATGGGCTGTTTCATGTTAATTAGTTGAATGAAATAGTAATGGATCTATCAGGCCAAGAAGACTTTGGGTTGTATTAACACCCAATAATCATAAGATTTCAACTAAATATTTGGTAGCAATCGTAGCATTTTTTTCTATATTTGAAGAGAATTGCAGAGATCTGAAACATTACTGTTCCTCAACTATGCCAACAAGTTAAACTAGAAGTCATCTGAATGTATTCTCAACACATCGATTTGGTTGACAAAACCAAAGTAAGTGGTGCTGAGTCCTTAAAAGTTTGCATTATCACATTCATTCATTGTTGGTGGAAGTGTAAATTAATGTTGTTTGTGGAGGAAAATTTGCTAACATTTGTTATGGAGGATAATTCATCCAACATACAATTCATCCAACATATAATTCATCCATCCAAGTGGCCATCCAAATTAAATATGCATACACCATTTATACCAGCAATTCCATTTCAAGGAACTAAACGCACAAAAGTTTTCTACATTCAAAAGTATTCATTGCATCATAGTTTGTAGCAAAAAGGATCAAAAGCAATCTAAATGTCTATTAATTGCGGACAGGTTAAATAAATCATGGTTCACCCACACGATGGATTATTTGAAGACATTAAAAGAATGAGGTTGTTCTGTATGTACTGATGTGGACTGATTTTTAAAGTGCATTTTTTTAGAAGATTTTACTTATTTATTTGAGAGAGACAGAGAGAAACCACACAAGTGGGAAAGAGGGGCAGAGAAAGAGGGACAAGCAGACTCCATGCAGAGCACAGACCCGATGTGGGGCTCAATCCCAGGTCCCTGGGATCATGACCTGAGCCAAAGGCCGACGCTTACCGACTAAGCCACCCAGGTGCCCCTTAAAGTGTATTTTTAAATTAAAACATCAAGCCACAAAATTGTGTGTATAATATGCTCTAATTTTAATGTAAGACACAGAGAAAGAGAATCTATTTTTCCGTTTATCATCTATGTATCATTCCAGGATAGGCAAGAGACTCAAAGCAATGATTGTGTCTACCAGGTGAGTGGGGTAGGAATGCACACAGTTTTCATCCTAAGTCTTTTTGCATTTTAAAGATAGTTATCATGTAAATGTACTAAATAAATACATTTAAGAAATAAAATTTTAATTGCAAATAATTCATTTCCAAAAGTATGCCATAGTATGAAAGGGTATGGATTAAGGTAGAAATCGAATAAACAACCATACCCTAAAGATTAAAGCGTTGTGCATTATGAACAGTTAGGGAATATCCTTCCAGTGGCCTTTCATTATTTAATTTTTTAATCCAATCAGCTATACTTCATATCTTAAAATTTTGCAGCCAGTGCTACACTTTAAGATTTGATTATGTCATAGGCCTTCTCAAATTGCACACATGCAAACACCCACAGATTTGCAATGAATTCGGGGGACTTATTTATCATAACCACTCCAAGGCTATCCATGGATCCCTAATGCTCCATGATCTTGGGATAACAAACCCTTATTTGAATAATGACATAGAGGTAGAAATTAAGTATCATTCATTTTCATTCTCAAATCTTGTACAAAGAATGACATTAATAATCACTTCGAACAAGACTATAAGAATAAATACATGTGTAAAATTGAAATTTGTGATTATAATCTAAGCCCAAGTACCTTCTGAAAAACAATACATTTACAGTCCCAAGTGGCCATCTTACCAGCTTCCTTTTCCTCATTTGGTATCTTGGCAACATTTCTATCATCACTGAAAAAATTTTTCAGGGGGAAAAAAACACAATACCTAAATATTAAGAAAGTGTTACTATAGTCCAAGAGTTAAAGAGTAACGATATGGAGGTTCTATGTTTTTAAGAAGATTACTTGATACTACTTTCAAGGGTGTGATGAGGCTTGATATTAAGATATAAATTCAATATATATATATAAATCCAGAAATAAACCAAGATACTACCTCTTCGAATGCACACAATTACTTAACAATTACTCTAAATTTAAGTAACATATTTCCCAGGAAACAACTGATAATGCTTTTATGTACACATATATGGACTTTCTTTTAGTATTATATTTACAATAATCATGACACTTTTAAAATAATAAGAGTGACTACAACATCAACTGCTAAGTACACAGGCAGAGTACATAGATGTATTTGCTAATGTAAATTTTATAATTACTACACTATAATGAAAGATACTTAATCACACCATAGGTATGTTATTCTTAACACAATATCACTGTTCTTTCGGATTGGGGCTGTGTATATGGAGGTTTCCATCAGTTATTTTTATGGGTTTGTTTGAGCTTCTCATTTTCTCCATCTTAAAACATTTGAAAAGTAGTGTAACATCTCTTTCCTTTGACCTCTTCTGACAAATTAAATATTCAACAACCCTGAAGAATCCATTACCCTTGAGATGACATCATGATCTCAACAACACTCCTTTAGGCAAATCAACATAATTACCACACATCTAGAACCTACAGAGATTCTTCTTAGACAAGGCAGTAAGAGCCTCTGCTATTAAGAGGTCAAGATTAGGTTTAAAGGGTGGAGGGTTTAGATTCAGCACTTTACTTAATGTCTGGGTAACAAATATAATCTCCTTGAACTAATAAATGCAGAAAGATGAAGCTATGAAATCTATATTTATAGGGTATGATGGGAATTAATATTCTATAACATCTATTTTGGATATCAAGGCATTTACCAAAATACCTCTTCCCCCCAGTTTTTTAAAGGAACAAAGGTAGCTGGTAGGTAAACAGAAGCACTTCCTAAAAGGTATCCCATTTAAGGGGACAAAGGGATGTGCTCACTCATTATCTATGACAGTTTACTGGTGTATCTGATTATAAGCTAGACATCTTAACTCAGGTTTTATTTGTAGTGGATCCCAGATATCCTAATGATGTCCTAATGAGTATCTGAAAACAACAATAAGAACAGCAACAATATTCGCAAACAAGCTCTTATAGAGAATTTATGTGCCAAGCACTATTCTAAGTGTTTTTAGATTATTTAGTTCATTTACTTCCTTATAGTCACCTCATGATGGAAGTAATATTGTTATTCTTTTTTAAAGATTTATTTATTTATTTTGAGAGAGAGAGAGAGAGAGAGTGAGTGAGCGGGAGGAGGGGCAGAGGGAGAGGGAGAGAGAGAATCTCAAGCAGACTCCCCGCTGAGCATGGAGCTCGACTGGGGGCTCAATCCCAAGACCCTGAGATAATGACCAGAGCTGAAAGCAAGAGTCAGATGCCTAACCAGTTGAGCCACCCAAGCGCTCCTGGAAGTAATATTATTAACTCATTTAGAGATAAGGAAACTGAGGTGAAGAGGGATTTACTTATCTTGCTCAAGGTTACAGAGTTTGTGGAGAATTTAAATCCAAACCAAGGAAATTTACAGATGTAAACACAACTAAACTACATTGGACATTAAAGAGATGTTTTAAATCACCTTATTTTTATTTTATTTTATTTTATTTTATTTTATTTTATTTTCCAAAAGAAAGATTACAAGACTGGAAGAGTGATAATTATCTATGACATCATCCAATAGGTATTTCTTAGTTACTATTGGGTATTGTGGTGGATGCAAATTAGAAAGACATGAATGACAACCTGTATGAAATTTAGAGAACCTAATGTATAGGCAAGTTTTTTGAAAATGCTCTATTATTATAAATAGTTTCCACTTACATCAAGTAAGAAAATTAAAATATATGAGACAAAGAAACTTTCAATTGTTTCTGTAACTCTCATCTCTATATCCTTATAATGTTAGTGTTATAAGGATATATTTAAAGCAGTGTTATTTGACTATTTTATGATTTTACTCTACAGTTTATGTTTCTTTCTATTAATTTAAGTCTAAACAATGTTCAAAGAACTTCCCTGACCCATTTCTATTTAAATGCCTCTAAAGCGTGTAACAGTCTGTTTCTTTGACTAACCTTCATCTTCTCTATCTACCATGAACCCTTCCCAGAAAACTTACATGTAAATGATTTTAAAGTATATGATTGAAAATACTCACTTAATATCAATTATGCCCAACTATATATTCATATTTTACTGAAATTCTTATGTATTATTTCTTGAAGGCTAGTTGTCTGATTTAATTTTTTCATCATTCCAAACAGCTCTAATATAATTTTCTCCATGATGGGAATAATCTATAATTGTGCCATACAATATAGTTGGCACTAGACACAATGGCTATTGAGCACTTGAAATGTGACTAGAGAGACTGACAATTGAATTTTTAATTTTATTGACTTTTAATTAATTTAAATTTAGTCACATGTCGCTAATAGCTGCCTATTAATAATGTACATCTATAGTGATGTATGCAGAACAGATATTTAATAAGTTCTGTGGAATAAATGAATGAGAGGATGAATGCATACACAAAACTTCTCAGGTTCATAAGAAATATCTATCTGTACCCAAACTTTCATTTTCAAAGTATGACAGACCATTTATGGAAGCAAACCTTCTGGAGTTTACAATCTTAGAATCATAAAGTTAGCCTAGGAGGATAGCCTCGATCATTTAACCATCCAAATCCTTACTTGATAAATAAGAGACAACTGAGTCCAGGGAAGACAAGTTTCCTTGCTTCAGAGCTAGGTCGTGAAGAATCAAGGACTGGAGCTCAGGTACTTTTGTTCTGAAGGAAGTAATATTTGCCATAATATTCTAAAATTTTATGGGTAATTAACCTCTGTATATGATCTCCCCATGAGACTATAAGCTTAGTCTAGTGTTTTGTTTTGGAGTTGCCTGGAAGCAGAGAGACCCCAAGGCAAGGATCAGAATACAGGTGGTTTACTTGGGAGATATGAACAGCACCAATAGGAGAGAGACATAGGGAAGGATGGGTAGCATAATAAAAAGCATTATCAAGACAGATACTATGGGCACTAAAGCTTAGTCCTGTGAGGAAAATTCCAGATATAGTTTAAAATGCATATTTGAGAGTTATCCCTGTTTGGCAAAGGGAGGTGTCAAATGAGGGGGCTGGAATATTTGTCTGCTCTCATCAGTCAAAACTCCCAGGCTTTTGGAAATCAACAGAGCCCAATGATGAAGTCAGGCCAAAGACATAGTGGTGGGACATCTCCAGTTTGTGTTCTTGTATTCTACTTAGTTTTTAGTGCAGATTCAAACTACAGTAGTTGTTCAATTAATAGGATTACATATAGTTTTTTTTATCTTTAAATCATAGAATCTTGATGAAGTAAGACCTTTTGAAGATAAAAAATACTTTGTATCCCAGGAGCTAACATAGCATCTAGCACAAAATAAGTGATTTTCAAATTACTGCCATACTTAATTTTGTCAACATAACAGACAAAACAACAACATAATATTTTGATATTTTACTTCTCCTACTACTCTCAGCAGTAAATTTTAATTGATTGTCAACTACCTATTTCTAAATAATTGTCATACATCAACTCATTATTCCTCACCACAATACTATATTAAATATACTATTTATTACCATATCATAACACAGCAAAGCATAAACAGGTTTTTAAGCATCTTCTTTGGAAAAAACTTATGTGTACATTATGATATTTTCAAATTAGTATTTATAATTTAATGCATTATTTTTATGTCTAACATGGGATTTCTTTTATATTGGAATCATTTTTGGTTTTTAAAGCTGGAGATGGAAGCCCACGGACTTTGGTTTCTCTTACACATCACTATGTTTAACATTAGCTGCAAAATTTGTTGTTTTCTAAAGTATACAATGCAGATATGGCCATGAAAAAAAAATCAGAGTTTAGAAGAACACATAGAGTTGGAAAAAAAAAATACTACTTCTCCACTTAAGTTTATTTTTCCAAAGAAGAGGCACTTGCTGTCACCACCTACAATACACACTGAGCTAGTAGATACAGTGGATGTGATGCCTACTATATTTCCTTGACTTTATTTCATTTTTTTGAAGAAGAAAATCTTTTTATTAATCACAACATGAAACTGACTTGATATCCCATTAGGATTGAGTCAGGATAAATAATGCTGTTATAGAATTTACATCCATTTGGAGGAAAATATTACATTATTAGGCCTCTTTTAGAAGGTTTTTATGGGGAAAAAAAAGAAGGTTTTTATGGAATGATTTTAGTGAACTTTTTCTTTTTCAACAGTAAATAGCATATATTTTCAAACTGTGCTAAAAAACACTTAGTAAAATAACTATAAAGTCTATAATCATTAACAACTGGCAGGACTAGGACTATTCTGTTAAACATTATGAATCATATTCCTGTTTTAGCTGTTACATCAATGCCCCTTTTTCATTGGTAAGGCAAACACTTTCTGGGCGTGCCATGATGATTAGTAAGTTTCCTCAGTTATAGATGCTTGCTTCATCAAGACTCAAATGAGTTTCCTCCCCAGTTTTGCTCTCTTTTGGAGCAGAAACAAGTAACTTTGTGTTTTGTATAGAGGGAGGCTAATATTTTGAAATTCAGCTGTTGCGATTTTCTAACTGATAATTTAAAGGAGAAATGAATTATTATAGGAATAAGTCTGTGAACTACTCCCAGTTTTAAAATAAGGCTTCATAATAACTACTCAAACTTACCTTTCCATTCTGGCACACAACTTGGGAATCCTAACATGTCTGATTTGCATTGCTTTAATTCTTCTATCAGCTACACTTTGCCCTCAGTAAGGGTTAGAGTAGTTGTGGTTTCAAACAATTTCTGCATAGAAAGCATCTTTAAATAAGTTTTCTTTTCACTGAACTGGATTTTTTTTCACGTAGGCGCCTGTGGAAGGCAATGTAAACATACACATATATACATTTGCATACTCATGTAGGCGTGTATATATGTCTCTTTAAAGTAAATTAGTTTCAGGGCTCTTGGGTGGCTCAGTTGCTTAAGCATCTGCCTTCAGCTGAGGTCATGATCCTTGGGTCCTGGAATCAAGCCCCAGGGCAGGCTTCCCACTCAGCAGGGAATCTGCTTCTCCCTCTCCTTCTGCCCCCTCCCTCCCCCCCCCTCGCTTGTGCTCTCTCTTTCACTCTCTCTCAAATGAATAAATAATAAAATTTTTAAAGAAATAAAATAAGTTACTTTTACCATTAGAATAAAACTAAGCTACAGGGACAACTCTGTGACGACAGGTTACTCTTCCTTACAACTCCTCTAGATTGAGGAAGGCGGGTACAATTCACCAACGGAGGTCATGAGGCTGTGCTAAGTCTTTTCATCATCCGACCATCTGGCCCTGCCGGGTCTCACCACCACAGGGACATGCACATCCGCTTCCTCAGAAGCACTGGCCTCTAGAGTCGTGTCTGTCAGAAACAAGATGTTGTTGGTTGAGCACCAACGGCTGTTTGCAATCTTATGGTAACTCTCTCCACTTTATGTCCAATCTTGGTATCAAAGTGACCATCATCAAACTTAAGAATATCTCCCTCTGTAGAATGGCCAAATAATAGCTTCTGGGCCTCTACACTCCCTGAAGATGAGATACACACCTTCATTCCAGCCTCAGTCCATTTCCTAACTGCGGGAACTACATCTTCAAAGAACTCTGTTTTCATGGCGCCAGCTGCGAAGGCTGCTCTCCACAGACGGCCCTGCATCTGTTTCAGCGCTCTGGTCTTCCGGTCCAGAGACATCTGCCAGCATACATTATCCACTACGGCCTGGATCATCTGCTGCAAGTGATCTGCTTCATTCCCAGATGTGGCAGATGTTACCAAATGGAAACTGTTGATATGCTTCTAATTAAACTAATAAAACTAAAATAGATACATTGGGGCAGTGGTTTCTAAAGCTTGTACCAGCATAGCTTGTTCAGGTGATTGTGCACATCTCTTCTCAGGACCACGTTCAGTGAAGAGATTTCACTTTGGTCACTTGAAATTCATCATGGCAGGAGTAGTTACACCATGGGAATCACCAGTGTTACAGATCGAGTTGCCCCCTTCTCCATCCTGTTGTTAAACAGTAAGCAGCAGCATTTATGGGTGTGCCACCACATGGCCAAGACCATGAGGCATCCCAGAACTCATAACTAATTTAATTCAACATCAGATTTATTCATAGAAAAAACTTCACTTGCGCAATATATAATAATTAGGTGACAAAAGCGTTTTGTCTGGAACCACAACAACAGAAACACCCACATGAATCCAAAGATGAGGTTTGCTTTCTGTAATACTGGCTGTAGAGCCTGAGGAAGTGATGATGGAGACTGGGGGTGTCCAGACTGGGAGGTGTCCAGATGATATTTTTATTGCAACTAAATCTTTTTTTCTTCAATTCTGGGGCCATCACAATGTTTCCAATTTTAATTTTGTTAATAAAATCACTAAAAAAAAAAAATCTCTTGTCATCTCTCATCTTAATTTCATGACTGAAAGAACATTTAATACTAAGGAAAGTAAAATAAAAATAAAAATAGATAATCTCTGAATACATTACAATTCTTCCTAGGAAAGAAAACTTTGCAGTCTTACACTGCCATTTACTACATATTAGTACAAGCTTTGTCACAGTTGGCTGAGTACTTTGGAACCCACACACAATAATTACATTAATTTTTCTTAACAATAAGTCATCGAAAGAAGAATATTCTGAAAAAAAAAAACCCAGATAATATCAAGCTTTGAACTATGTTGAGAGCCTTTCAGTTGCCAGACAGAATACTCAGTTGCATTGACAAAGACCATAGAGTGTCCATAGCTCTCTTAGCTGAGGATGACTTTTCAGATTATCTAAATTTCTGACTTCCTTCTCTAAGCTCACTTAAGTACATTTCTTACAAGAAAACATTTTTTCAGTATTATTTTTATACACAAACTATATGGCAATCTCCAAACACAAGTATGTAATCTCCTTTCCAGTTATCTTTCACTAAAATTAGTAGTCATTTTAATACATCCCTTAGTCTCATGTACATTTCACTGAGTGTGATCCTTTCTGTGTATTGGTAACATGTAGTTTCAGAATGAGCTAAATGAGAACTCTACCTAGAGACAAGGTAAACTGATTCTAGCCTGGCCTGATCAACCTGTTCTGGTAGCTGGTCTAGCATATCCTGGGATCAACACTGCCCTGTGGCCTTCAAACTATGAAAAATATTATTTCAATGTCTTTAAAAATGTTCATTTATTTTAAGTGAGATTAGAGACCAGTATTCCTTATGTCATTACTTCTAGAAAACTACAGTCAATGTATTGAAATATTATTTTTCTACTTCTGAATATGTAACAGGAATGGTATGCATGTTATGTCACATCTTCTTCTAATAAAAAGAGATACATGAGAAAAAACAAACCATCGTACAATAGTAAATCAACTAAGTAGACACAATCAAGTGTGCACTTGGCATATTTAACAAAGCTGACCAATAGCTCTAAATTAACACTGAATTTGCTTCTGTAAAGGAGAATTATTATTGACATTTCCAGCTTGTGGGGCCACTGAGAGTGAATAAGTTGATTGTTGTTCAATTATTTAATTAAGTTCCAGGAAAGATGTGAATCACGAGGCCTACCAGCATTAGCACTAAATTATAGAAACAGACCAGTATTGGCCAAAAAGCGAACTGCAATGATCACTGAGAATATGTTATAGATTGACAGTCTTTGTCTGCTAGTGTATTGACAAGGGAATATGTAGAAAACTAATTTTGATTTTTTAATTATAATGACTTAAAAAAAGTATAAGGAATCATGAACAGTTCATTGAGGTTAAGCACATAGGCTATTTTAGCTTATATGACCTCAGAAGAGTGACTAAATGGGTACAAACATAAAGAGCAAAAATATTCCCAAACCACGTTTGGCCCAGACAACATACGGAGTATTGAGAATAATAAGGTGCCCTCATTAATAGTAAATTGAAGTAAAATAGTCCTCATTTATTCCTGGTTTTCATTTCTGTAGTTTCAGTTCGCTGCGGTCAACTGTGGTCTGGAAGCAGATGGTCCTCCCTCTGAGGAGGAGAGGTCCTTACAGGTCAATAGTAGCCTAATGCTAGGTCACAATGCCTGTGTCATTCACTTCGCTTCATCTCATCGTGAAGGCATTTTATCACCTCACATCATCAAAAGAAAGGTGAATACAGTACAAAAGATATTTTGAGAGACCTCATTTGCACAACTTTTATTACAGTATATTATTATAATTGTTCTGTTTTATTAGTTATTATTCTTAATTTCTTACTGTGCCTGATTTATAAATTAAGTTTATCATATATATATATATATATATATATATATATATGAATGATGGGTATATATAGGAATATGACATATATATTTATATAGCATATCATTTGATATATAAAAAAGCAGGGAATATACACGGTTTGGTCCTATCTGCAGTTTCAAGCACCAACTGGGATCTTGGAACAATCTCTTGTGGATAAGGGGGGGATTACTGTGTTGCCTCTTCAAACTATCATTTGGAGATACAAATGTGGAAACACAAGAAATCCATTCATTTTTCAGGTTTTTAGATTTCTAAACATGTTAAGATGTTTACCATATGTACATTATGAACATAATCCAGCTAGTACAAATGGTAAGAATGTCTACATGGTGAAATTTGGACAGAATATCATATTCATTGCAACAAGCTGTAAACAATCTATGTAAAATATTTCTTTTAGGGACTAGTATACATGCAAAGAATTACTATTCTGTTAATTACCAGTGTGAAAGAATAACTACTTTGTTAATTCCCAGTAAGGTATATATGTGTATCTAGTATCTAAATCTGTATCCATATCTGTCTATATATCCTTTATGATCAATTGCATCTATTATAGAATGACAGATGTGACCAACTAAGGAAAAGCAATAGATCCAATACAATTTTAATTCTTAAAGTTTTGGTTTCATACAAAAGTCATTGCTAAATTGGGATACACTGCCTTGTTTCAACCATCATTATGTTACAGCACAGAGCTATAGGATTATAGGCAATGTGTTGCATTTGATTGCCCACTGCCAAGTTCAGGTGACATAAGTCATGTTCCACAATGTTAGTTCCAAACCTACTATTAAGAATTTTAACCAGTGACTTTGATGACTGAATCGCAAACATGATCATTAATTTTACAGATAAATTATGGAGAGTGACATCTCCAGCACTACAGAGGAAAAGAATAAGAATACAAAATAACCTTAAAAAATTCTACAAGTTTTCAGAATTAATTATGATAAAATTCAAGAGGAACAAATAAAGGTCATCATATTATTGGAAAAAAATTAAGGGTATACAAAAGTGAAGAAATGCTGTCTATGTATAAACATTTTTGAAGAAAGTCTGAAGCACCATAGAGAAAGGAGATCAAAAGTCAAATATGGGTACACAATGTACTTTAAGTTTTAAAGGGAGCAAGAGACTTAGTTACTTGAGTGAGGTAATAATAGTATGATGCTGTGGACAAAGGATTTGGAATAGGAGACCTGGGATTGAATCCAAGTGCCACACTTACTAACCTTGAGATCTTGGGTTAAGCCATTCTCTATCTCTGAAGCTCATTTGAAAAATGGAGATGTTAATAATATCTAGTTAAACTCAGTAAAAATAATTGGGGTAATTTATGTAAAAAAACACAGTAAATTTTGAAACAATGTATACTACTGCTGATTTTTGAAAATAATTTTTATAAAGGAAATAGTCTCTCAAATTACAGACATTTTATTCACATTGTATAGAATTTTCAGAAGTTTTAAACATTTTAAGATTTTTAGATATCATACTCTATCAGAAGGGCTTAAATACTATTTCACTTTTTAAAATGTCTTAACCATAAGACCATATCTAGAACACAGATGAGAAGCATTTCTAATTGCTAAAAAACCCCAAAGTTGCATTTTGTTAATTAC
>CM052898.1:166481867-166506382 GCA_028534135.1 Potos flavus
AAACAAACAAACAAACAAAGATGCCAAAGTCCCTTAGCAACAAGGAGCCAGAATACGTCTAAGGAAATTAACTTCTCTAAGTCAATAAAATAACCTAAATCCATTAAATTTATAACTTCTATATTTAATAGATGATACTATTCAATAATTCTACCATATTTTCTGCACCTGAAAGGATATCAGGTCTTTTGTTTTTCTTCTTTTTTCTCCTGCAATCAAACTCTTCTTTCTACCAGATTAGGGTATCCTAAATCTCCCCCTATTCTCACTATACATCAAAGTTATGTCCTACAAAAGCATAGCTTTTTACTGCTTGTGGTTTCTAGAGCAATGCTTTTAAGATATTAATGTACAGACCATTCACCTGGGGATCTTGGAAAAATGCAGGTATTAATTCAGCGGATCTGGGGTGTGGCCCCACATTCTGCATTTCTAATGAGCCCCCAGATGCTGTTTGTTCTGCTCTCAAGTAGCAGCAAGGTCTTAGAAGGCGTATTCCACCAAATCCTTAAATCATCACAAAAGTTTTGATACAAAAATCTTGGAAATCTAGTAGTTCAATAAGAATACAAATATAAGGTAGTGGGAATTATGACTGTGTCCTCAAGAACTAGCTAAGGAAACTAAACTAAGGAAAATGACACTAACCACAGAGGTCAATGCCCCTGTATTCCTGTCAAGAGAAAGTCATGCTTTAAATTTCTCGTTAATACTCATAAAATATTTACTAAAACAACAATGTAATGCACTATAGACCGGCTAGTACTCTATTTTGAGTCCTCTGGTACCTCTGAAAGCTTCTTCTGGAAGCGGATTTTGAATAAAACCTGACATTAATAAATATTCTATATTTTTAGAAATATTGCTATTAAAAATCATCATGAAAAAAATGAAGGACAAAATTGTGAGCAAACGCTATAATTGATGGCATTTAAAAAACAAATATAACTAATTATAAGATACTAATTATAAGATATGTCAAATGAAAATCCCATAAAGATTGACTTGCTAGATTAATAGTAAACAATGTTATCTATTTTTGTTATCTTTAAATCTATGGAAAGAATAGACAGGTGGAATGAGCACTGGATTAGAGAAGGAGAAGCTCTGAAGTAAAATTATCACTTGGATTCAAACCTCCATGGCCTCTGTCCTTGAGCAGTTAAATGCAGATAATAACTCATTCATAAAGAGCTGGAACAACGAAATGAGACAATGCATAGAAGATCCTTAGCGCTGTGCCCAGGGTTAGCAACTGTAATTAGTAGCTTCAATTATTATTATTGTTTTTTAATTCAATCAATTAACCTATCCTGTATCATTAGTTTCAGAGGTAGATTTCAGTTATTCCTCAGTTGCATATAACACCTAGTGCTCATTACATCATGTGCCCTCCCTCAATGCCCACCACCCAGTTACTAGTATTCTTAACAATCTGAGTTTCTACGAAAATTACATAAACTAGGATGTATTTGTAAAGCACCTTTAAGGTGCTACTCCTAATAATCACAATAATAATATCGATTCCACCATTTATTGAATACTTACATCATATCAAGCGTCGTGTGAAAAGCAGTAAATAATCTTTTAGCCCTCATACATGTCCAAAGTTTATATTTTATATAAGAATTATCAAATCCAGAGGGGTGCCTGGGTGGCTCAGTGGGTTAAAGCCTCTGCCTTCGGCTCGGGTCATGATCTCAGGGTCCTGGGATCGAGCCCCGCATGGGGCTCTCTGTTCAACAGGGAGCCTGCTTCCCTCTCTCTCTCTGCCTGCCTCTCTGCCTACTTGTGATCTCTCTCTCTCTGTCAAATAAATAAAATCTTAAAAAAAAAAGAATTATGAAATCCAGAAAAATACAGTGGTTTACATAAAATCCTTAGAGTTTATGCACAGCAGAACTGACATTTCAGCTTAGATTTGTCTAACAGTACCCCACAGTGGCGTTTGAAACTGTTCCTTTGTGGTTTTGTCGACATCTGTGAAATGCGATTAATAATGTGGACCGCACAACTTGTTTGAAAAATTAATTGTTGAAAAAATTAATTATTTGAATTAATTAATAATAATTAATAATTTCAAATAATTAATTATTTGAAAAATAATGACTACCGGAAAGCCAGTACAATGCCTGACACAAAGTTAGCAGCCAACAGACAATCTCTACCTATAGTTGAGTGATGGCACGGATACCAGGTTTGAAGTGGGTTCTGCTTCCAATAGCAACAGCTATGGTATGGTTTTCAATCTTTGACTTTGTCCTCAGCTTCTCCTCTACCCTTCACCACTGTCCATGCAGAGTTTCCCATCATGCCATTGATTCTATGTAGCCAGATATAATATAACGTTATTGTGGCAAAATAAACATTCTGCCTTTTTGGGATTCCTGGCAGAATATTCCAAACACAACTTTCCTTTTGCTGATGCTGTTAATTGCACAAATGCTCACGTCATCTTGTTTAGACTGTGGTTTCATCCTGTTTTGACTATCATGTTGCCCTTCTGCCGGGCTCCCTGTTGACAGACTTCAGCTGGTACAGACTGCGCCTCCCAGCCTGATAGGCATCAGCTGCAGCAAATAGACAACTTCTGCTCCAGCTAGCTGCCAGACACAAATTTGTATTAAATTGTACTTTTAATTCGCCGTAAGAAAATAGTTTTAGATTTATGTATGCAAGATGTCTTCCCATCTTGAGCATTAAGAAATGTCTAATCCTCTTTTTTCTCATACATGCTGAATTAAGTGGCATGAAAAAAACACTGATGGCCCTTTCTGTTACATGTTCCTCTGTGGTGCCTTTTATAAAGCTACCATTTATCTTTTATGAGCACGCTTAAGCATGATGAAATTGGATTTATGACATGTACAGTAAAAAGAGAAGACAGGGATGTTCCAGTTGTTAATGTTCTCTCCTAACAACCACAAAAAAGCCATTGACTGGCCCTCACCCAAACAAATTCCATGAATGCTGGCCAGTTCAGTGCAGCTTTGCTACAACTGTGCATTCTGTATCTTTGTGGTTGTAGCTTATAGGAATTATAAAGACCGAATTTCAGGGACGTTGAAAAAATGCACAGTAATCTGCTCAGGTGCACAGCAGAGTGTTAGAAATCGGAAGTCGGAAGCTCTGTCATCTGGGGTCACATGTGTCTCTGAGTCCAGAATGTTATCACGTATCCGGGATAGTCCGAGTCTTTAACTGTTTCTATCTGGTTCTTCCCTGTTCCAGCGGCTTACCCAGAGCGCTACGAGATCTCAGTTCTCTAAAATGTTGTTTTTATTATGTTGTAGACACTTTCCTTTTTTTGGCTACCTGGTTTACATCACCTCTCCTCTGTTTCTAATCCCACTCCTATTTCTGTTAAAAAATTATCTCTGCTTAGTGTGTGTAGTCTTGATACTGTGGAAATCCAGCTGCCTTCCCTCTACGGCTGTAACAGAATAGATCAGAGCTTTCTAGTCACCACTTGGATATAGCAAAGGAGTGGGCATGTGGTTTATATCTGACCCATGAGAGAGTCCCTTCAGGGACTTAGAATCTTGGGGAAGTGTCACAAAAGTAGAAAAAATAGGAGTTTGTTTTCTTAATTAAAGAGGCCCCAAGCAAAAAGGGGGTCCCAACTGGAACATACTTATTATGAATACTCTCCTATAATTCCTGCTTCTCCTTTATCTGGGGCTTCCCAAATCCTGCCCCTTTGTCTCCAAATTTCCCTTGGAATATTTGAGCTCTGATTACAATTATAATATTTTCTTTTTCTTATTTTAGCAAGACTTGAACCAAAAACTCTGGATGCGTGCAACTCAGGAACTGTGCATGGTGACATTTTCCTACTTCCGAATTTCTGATTAGTATGATTATCTGCAGAATGAAATATCAATCCCTGGGCGCCTGGGTGGCTCAGTTGGTTAAGCGACTGCCTTCAGCTCAGGTCATGATTCCAGAGTCCCGGGATCAAGTCCCACATAGGGCTCCCAGCTCTGCAGGGAGTCTGCTTCTCCCTTTGACCTTCTCTCCTCTCATGCTCTCTCTCACTTTCTCTCAAATAAATAAATAAAATCTTAAAAAAAAAAAATCAATCCCTTAGAATCTGGATCTGCTGTGTTCTCCAACATTGCCAGTTACTTTTACCCAAGCAAACGCTTTACTCTAAGTGGACTGATTTATTCCTTTGCACTCGGGTGTGTGTGTTAACGTGTCTTTATTTGCCTGAATGAGATACCCAGTACCCATTCCTTCCTAATTTCTTCCTTTTCCCTCTTATTTGAATCTTACCTATTGTGAAAGTGCAAACCAATTCCCCAATTCCTCTGTAAAGCCTTTTCTTTAGTATTAAATCCATGATGGCATCGCCTCTATTCAAATTTTATAACAATCATTGCTGTATAGTGCTAATATTCAATTAGGTTCCTTAGCAGTATTAACTCAACAAATTCTTATATTTTCCCGTGTGCCTTATTTCATCAACTAGACTTTAAATTCTACCATGGATGGGTCTGAGGTTTGTGTCCTATTGAATTCCTGCAGTGCTTAGCATAGTGTCCCATGAAATATTTTTATTTAATTTGCACTTTGATTCTCAATATTTAATTCCTCTTTGCATTTAGGGAATATTTGCTGTGAGATTTTTTCCTTTTTATATTTTCAAAAGTAATTATTTGGGTGACTACTTACCTATGCTCTGCAACTTACAGGTATTAATGATGACATTTTTCTTTTTTAAAGCATTTTACATTAAAGAAAATGTAGATCGTGTACATAGTGGCTTCTGGTTGCAGTAAAGCAGAATGTTCAAATATTTAAGAAATGATCTTGGTTTGGTGGTTTTGTGAACTGATAATAGCTAGTGGTTATTGGACACATACCAAGTGCCATTCAGTTCATACTGGGGGGGGATACTATTTTTATCCACTATATTTACAGATGAAGAAACTGAAATTAATGATTTTTAAGAGTCTATGCAACAATCCCCAGCTGATAAGGGGTAGAGTAAGAGTTAAAAATAAGTCTGCCTCCAGAGTTCTAACACTGAACAACAATGCCATACCAGCACTGTTGTAATTTCTGGATATAGATCAGCAAAGAGCACCTTAAAATTAAAATAATAATAATAATAATAAAAACACAGTGATTTGAAAACTACTCCAGTAATTATAGAGTAACTTCGTTTACATGGTGATTTATACAATATGATTTTGACAGGAGCTAAAAAGGGCTGACTGCTCTTAAGATACCAAGGCAGGTCTATGATTGAATGCTCTAAAAGACTAGAACTATTCCTTTTCAGAACACATTCTAACTACTTAAATGCTAGACTTTCTTTTATTCCAGAAAGTACATGGCATTTTTATGACAAATCTCAAAAAGTGGATTTAAGCTAAGGCATTTTTTGAACACTGTACAGCATGTACATTCACATTTCATTAGGTGAAAAGTATTCCCTCTTCAGTTTTAAGAACGCTGCACAGATAGTCTGGAAAATCCTCCAAGTTAAAGAACCCTAAGGAGACAAGTCAACTAAATTCAAAGTCTGATACTCAAGTGGATTGTAGAGGGGAAAAAATGCCATAAGACATATCATTATGACAGCTGTCAAAATTTAGATACAGACAGACTGTATATTAGATAGTATGGCATGAATGTTAAATATCCTAAATTTGACTACACTATGACTACGAAACAGATTATACTTGTTCTTAGGAGATAACCTTTGAATTATTTAGAGTAAGGGGATATGTTTTCTGCAGTTTGCCATCAAATGAATCAACAATAGTAATATATTAATAATATACATGAATAGGGGATGCTAAAATAAGCCTGGTAAAATGGTAATTTGTGAATCCGAGTTAAGGCTGTATGTGAACTGCACTATTTGAAATTTTCTGTTAAGTTTGGAACTTTTAAAAACATAAAAAGTTTATGAATAACTGTATAAAATGGTAAGAATACTTTAAAACGGTTTACCTCTTTGGGATATAAAATATTTTCTAAAATATCCCAACTCCTTTAGTATAAATACTTTTATTTATATGAAGGAAATATCTATTTAGATAGTTGATTCTTATTTTCTTGTAAATTGCTTAATGATTAATTTGAAGTCACTTAGCACAGTGAATGCTTTTTAGTATACGCAGTAGGTAGTGTCTTAAATATTCTAAAAATCTAAAGTGGTTCAACTATGTATCAACTGTAATATTTAGTGTAAAATAAGATCCATCTTCTTCAATTCACTTTTCCTTGGTTTTATAAAGTTGCTTGAATGATAAACTATAGCATGGCAAACTATAGTAAAACACTGTAATAAAAATGCACTATCCAAATACAATACATGTAGATGGTAACATGCAGATGACATGAGAAAAGGCATTTTGTTGTATAATAAAGCATAACATGATAAATGTAATATACGATTCCATAATTAGAGTCAGATAATTCAGTACCCTGCTCTTAACAACTGATAGAACATTTTGACAGAAAATCACTAAGAATATATAAGATTTGAATAATACTATCAACCAAATTGACCTTATTGATATTTGTAGAACATTCTACCAAAAGCAGAATAAATATTCTTATCAAGTATATAAAGAACATTTATTGAGATAGACTATATCCTAGTTCATAAAGTATGTCTAAATAAATTCAAAATGATTCATGACTTACGAAATAATTTTTCTGACCACAATGGAATTAAATTAGAAATCAATAAAAGAAAAATACCTGGAAAATCTCCAAATATTTGGAAATTAAATAATATACTTCTAAACAACCCATGGGTCAAGTGAAAATCAAAGGGGGAATTATAAAGTATTTGGACTCTCTAAGGGAAAAGAGAAAGTTATGTGGAATAAATAAAAATGAAAACACAAAATACAAGCAAAAAGTTTAACAAAATAAAGCTATTAAAAACAAAGTCAATATTTTCTCCATCCCAAAGAATTTTTTAAGTAGTTAAGACTTTAGACTAACAAATTAGCACACTGTTTAAAAGTCATGAACAAAGTATTCAGTTGAGAGGATAACAGTTCACTCATAAAAGGGCCAAAGTCAAGAATGTTAAGGGTCAAAGATGGTGGTGGTGGCAGAGAATATATTTTTAATCTAAGATAGCACTGAGAAGAATTCAATATCTGACATATGGGAAAATCTCAAAAATATTTAACTAGTAGAAACGTATCAAAATATTTCAGGCCAAACTGAAGCACAGTGGAAGATCATATAGGAAATCCCTCATTGATAGCTACCAGTATAGAATGTATTAATCACATCTTCAAAGTCATTTATTCATTCATATAACAAATATATTCTGAATGACTATAATTTGTGTTCAAATAAATATTAATCAAGCACAAGTAATAATTAAAAACAAATATTTAAATGGTACATCATTACTAAATATAAGATATAACAGAGATTCTTACTATATCTCATCTATCAAGTGAGGCAAAGCTGATTCCAGAATTAGCCCTGAGTTAGTCTCACTGGTTCCAAATTCAAGAATCCCAAGTGTCTACTCATGCTGTTCTTAGCTATCTCCTTTTTGTCTTTTTTTTTTTAAGATATTATTTATTTATCTGAGAGAGAGAGAGAGCACAAGCAATGGGGGAGGAGCAGAGGGAGAGGGAGAAGCAGACTCCCCACTGAGCAGGGAGCCCGATTCAGGGCTCAATCCCAGGACCCTGGGATCATGACTTGAGTTAAAGGCAGATGCTTAACCAACAGCCAACCAGGCACTTATACTCATGCTGTTTCAAAAGGACTTCTTAAAAGTTAAAAAGTCAAATGTTATGTGCGCTTTATACATATAGGGTACATGGTCTTGGATTTTAGAATGTGAGTTCCAGATAAAAACATAATATATTCTTTAGAATAGGAACTGTGAATTTTCAAAAACCAGTTTAAATGAGCAAAAGTAAGGAACAAAACGGTAGAATTGTGTAGGAAAAGCTTATCAACACCCTTGACAAAGTACTGACAATATGGAAAAGTCTGCATTGAAAGGCCCTGTATTTCATAAAGAAATTAACATGTTAAAATGCAAATTATGTGGTTCTGGGAGAAATACAACTAAGAATCATTGTAGTATTTGTCAAACTAAACATATACACCAATGATCATTCTGCAACAAATAAAAACTGAATATAAACTGCTGTGTGTGTATCTATTAGTGACTATGACTTATAATGTATTATATATTGTGTTTGCATATATATGTTTGTGTGTACATTCATAAAATTTCTCATTTTATTTTTATTTTTTTGTGATTTATTTATTTACGTGTGTGTGAGAGAGAGAGCATATGGTGGGAGGGGCAGAGGGAGAGACAGAGAGAGGACCTCCAGCAGACTCCCCACGGAGTGTGGAGCCTGACCCTGGGTTCAATCCCAAGACCCTAAGATCATGATCTGAGCTGAAATCAGGAGTTGGATGCTCAAGCAACTGAGCCACCCATGTGCCCTCTCCTTATTTTAAAAATGACTCACTTTATGTATCATATAGAATGTAACACTAAAAATTTCTATTTAAGCTTTGCCAATATCGCCCTATTAAAAAATAGCTTCTCAAGATTATTTTTAGATTTTTCATCATGTAATTTCCTAATTTTCATTATTTCAAGTAAGTTTTAAGATTTAGATGAAATAAGTATCAGGGCTCTAAACCATCAAGGAAAAAGTAACTCGTAACTTGTTTTTGTGGCCAACTCAATGATGTTTCTTGAGTATTCATTTGTACTAAGAAGTTTACATTGTATACTGACAATCATTGTAAAAATGGTTTCTTATTTATTACAAAGAAGATATAATTTCTTTTGCTTTTATAAATTGTGACTGTATAGACTTAGTTGAATTTTTCCAATAGATATTAAAAATTATTTTCGACAGGTCCATCAGAATTCTGTAAGCAGCCACCACAAATCTCAAAAAAAAATGTTATTTATATTTAACAAATGGGATTATCTCAATAATTTGAAGAATGGACTGCTTTAGCCAATGAAGAGATTGCATGTATTTACATACATATGCAAATCTCCTCACTGAAGAAGTCATATAATAAGCAGTGTGGACTAAATTCACAATTTAGGTGAATACAGCAACAAATGACCAGTGGATAGTTCTACTATCAAGAAGACAACAGGAACAGTGCTATTAACTTGGGACACTAAATCTAGCCAGCACAAGGACATAATGGGCACTTTCAATTATTTTAACTAACTGAAAGAATCAGACTTAAAATTTATGTTCCTTGAGAGTGGCTGTGCCTGTGTGTGCATTTACAAGTGTATAAGAGTGAGATGAGGAGGAGAAGGAGAAAGGAGAGGGGGAGATAAAGGAGAAGTGAAGAACTGAACAGGTGCACAAGAACAGAGGACGGTACCTAAGTGTTTGGGAGTACAAGTTAAGTGAGATACGATAACTTTCTTTGTGAGTTCACTTTTGGTATATTCTCACCAGCATGTCAATGTGTAGTTGACATCTTTATTAAATGTATCCATACAACACCAATCAAGATCTAAATGAAAACTGTTGACTCTCTCAACACTCTTGTGTTTCCACATAACAATATGTCTTTTAAATAGTTTGTTTCTTCCTAATTCTCAGAAGACTCTATGCCACAAACTTCAATTTTTCTTAAAATGTTATAATTTTGTTGAAATATCTGATAAGTGGTGGCATTACTACATACTAGTCTGTTTTGGGAGGAGGGGGCTACATGTGTGATCCTGCCCCACTTTGCCACCTGTTTCTCAATGAGTAAAAGAAGACGATAAAGAAAATTATTTTCTTGATATATCTGACATCTTCAGATTATATATTCAAACCTAATAGAGATTTGAAACCACCTTTTGTTATAAATGTGGGAACTAAAATCTCATGAGGTAAATTTACTTGTTCAAGATCCCATACCTTGTAAAAGTTAGGACGTCCTAACCCATTTCTGCACTTCTTGTCTCTGAAACTGATTTTTGATGACACTTGCATTCACACTTTCCTGTCACACTGGGTTTAAGAGACATGTGCTTTCTCCCAAAATTTGAACTTTAGTCTCTTTGTTCTTACTGTCCTTACTTGAGTCTGACTGATATATTTTTAAAAAACTACTGCTTTGATCAAGTTTTCCCTCAGATGAAGACTACCCAAATTTTATACTACTGAAATGTATCCTTGTGCTAGAATTTTAGGTATAACCCATCCTCATCTTAACTATAAAATGCCTTCTAACATTAATCTTGAACAAGGATTTCCATCTCCAGGCAGCCATCTTGTTCTTTGCCACCTCCCTGTCCCATCCTTCCCCTCTTCCCCACATCCTTCCACACTTCCACATGCACTCATACTCAACATCTGCCATAATCGTTTTTACTTGTTTATCTTTTCTTTACCTCAAATGGGTTTTTCTGCCTTTTTTCTACTTATCCAAATTGTACCACCCTTCCAGGATCATATCAATTTCCAAACATTTCTAGAAGCCTACCTCCATTACATCTAGTCAACAAAGACACTTCCCTTTCTTAAGGGAGCATTTATCTTATATTACCATTGTATATAGCACTTTTTGATGCATCAAATGGTTTCATTTTTCAATCATTTTATGTGTTTAGGTGTTGTCTCCACAAAGCTGTTAATTTCTTGAGGGCAAAGACTGAGGCTTATATAAATTCTGCAATCCTTCTCATTAATAAGCGTGCTATAACTTCATATTGATTTTAACAGAGAGCAGGAAATAGTCTGACATAATATCCCACAGTCCTCAAATTCTATGCTTATTTAGAGATACATTAAATTGAAAATTAGTTCAATAAGTCTTTACTTTCTTTCAATATAATATGAAAGTACCTTAATTAATTCATTGACTTGTGTTAAATATTTTCAGTCTTATGTAGAGCATTTCAGAGTGAAAGCATTAAATGAAGTCAAAGTTATTAATTAATCTTATTGGTGGTCATTGTACTTGTCTTCCCAACATTCATTTATATTAATTTCAACCTTCCCCTCATGTATAGCAATCATGTAATTTGAAAGGGATTGATTTCTTCTTTCTTCCTCCATTTCATGGATTGCTTTGACTAGTCTAAACAAATAAGTATTCTTTTCTATTCCAGGAAATTCCAGTAATCCTGGCCTGAGCCAGTGAGCACGCGGGATTCCCCTGGCTACAAAGCTGGTTCTGTGTTGATCCAGTCAACCCAAAATTTAGCTAATTTTGCCAAGACAAATTCTTCCCTTTATAGGTACATGATCCAATAAGTCTTCTAAAAGTTTAAGACAATTTATGTTGGAATTTCTATGAAATATAACACAATGCATTTTAATGAGAGTTCTTGTTTGTGATGTTTTAAGAGAATAATGAGAAACTATTAATAATTTTTATCTCAAATAGATATGTGTGCTAAAGAAAGGAAAAACTGACTGAAAATGGAATGATAGATAAAACAAATTTATAAATATAAAACAGGAGTCAATGACTGCAATGGTCTCTTACAACTAGTTGAGTCTTGGGAAAAAGCTGATGAATTTAATATTATATATATATATTTAATATAGATATTTTTAAAGGAACTTAAAATCAAGGTCTCATTTTTCTTCTCTCTAGAAGAAACACAGTATGTAATGTTATACCTAAAAATATAACCCTATACAAATTCACACCTTTAGATATTCTAGTAGATTTTCCACAATAATCCATATTGTTTATGTGCTAAGACTGCCTTATAGATTTGTTAAAATCAGCAAATGTGTTTTCAAAGTTCTTTAAATAGATCATTATACTTATCATATTATAAAAGTGCATATTTTTAATTTGAAAATATTCATTTCATTACATATACAAATAGTATTGAGAGAAAGATTATGATTAAAAATATAATATGCCCCCCCTTTCTTACTAACCTACAAGAATATTTTTGACCAGGATGCTTCTAAACGTATTCAATGTCTCTAGGTATTCTTTTGTACATAACATGTAGTAATTGGGCTCAATATCTATTGAAAAAGACCCAAGTGCACTGTGTTGAGTGCTAACAAGAAGAATGACTATAAGATAATGGGGATAATTCTAACTGGGGTATGCCAAGGTGTGACTTTTGATCTATATTTTGGAAGTATGAGTAGAATAAACACGCAGGGAAGGGAAATAGCATAAGCAAAGTCATGGAGGAGAGAACATTTTTGAAAAATTCTTGGACTGCCTGAAGGACGTGGGATGTGACAAAGTCCAGATTGTGGATAATGCTAAAAATATTGTATTTTATTATGTAAGCAATAAGGAACAAACAAATGTTTTCTGAGTAAGAGATAATATTAGATATTGCTTTGGAGAAGATATTCTGTTGGAGTTATGAAAGCTGGATTAGAAAATAAAAAAATAAAAAGGGAGAACTCTGCAAAGAATTAGAACAATATCAGCAAAAACTGAGTCCAGGGAACGCAAGTAACAATGTTTCTGAGGTGACTGACAAAAGTGATAGGGGCTAGTCAGTTGTGAGGATGAGAAAAAATGAATATTACAATGACTAAGGTCCACAGATACACAAATACTTCTTGCAGTAATCAAGATGGTGAATATCAAAGGAAGAACATGCATAGAGACAGATTGAGTTGTGGGTGTTCAGGAAACTGTGTTCTGGAAACCATTGGAAAATCTATGCTGGGACTTCAGAAAAGAGAGGCCAGAACTGAAGACATAATATCTGTGAAAGCTCCTCATTATACATGAAAATGAAGATGACTAATGATGTTGCCATAGGAAACACAGCATCTAAAAGGTGGTGAAGGAAAAAGAATTTGAGAAGAAACCAAGACAGGAATTGATGGAGGAGGAGAACAAGGAGAAAGTGCAGGGAGAGTCATGCAAAGGAGTTTTTAGAAGAAGCGAAGACATGTCATGAAATGCTGCCAGGACATCAACTAAGATAAAAAGTCTGAAAAGACAGGACTGGGTTTAGCAATAAGTAGCATTTTGAGAAGACATTTTCAGTACTGAACCAAGAGAAAGAAGATTAGAGCAGGCTGCCCATGAAAGCTGAGGAAGCAGAAACTGCAAATATAGACTAAATGAGTTTTGGGGGGTTATGGAAAGATATCAAAAGGGAAAGTGATTTAGGGGAGGCAGGATTAAGAGAGGGTTTTTAATTGGATTGAAAGGACGCAAGGCTTTTTGTGGGCTAAGAGGAAAGAGACAGGGAGGATGCTGAACTAGGAGATGCACGTAGGGAAACATTTTAAGGTGACAGGTTGACTAGAAAAAGGCACAAGGGAGGGGCTTAAGGGCAGTGCACTGTAAAAGGGAAAAGATGATTTGCTTCTCTGTGAGAAGAGGTACCCAAAGTTCTGTATTTTGACAGGAATGGCATGTGAATTTTATTCAAAAGCCATTGGACTACATAAGGATCAGGAACAACACAGGTGATAAGGGATGATAAGCATATCGAGGTGATTGGATATATTTGATATGTTTTGTCAGTTATGTGGAAACAGATGTCCTACAAACATGGATTTTTATTGTAAAAGTGAGTATTTTATGATGTTTAAAAAAGCCTAGAAAATTCTCACCTAATAATGGGAGAGTACCTCTAAGGACCCAATTAACAAGTTAATTTTCAAACATAGCTCACGTCTTTCAGTAATACACACCTTATTATGTGCTCTACTCATTTCAGTGTATTAATAAGCTGTATTGTTCACTCTCCTTCCACACTGTACAATGAACATTAAGTTAGTGGTAAGAATAAGTAAAAAAGAATTACACAATTATAAATATAAGTATATATTATATATTATAAATATAGAATATATATTATTCTATATATAATTATATATGTAGTTATAAATATGATTAATATCCAATTATACATATATACAGTGTCTAGACGGGAAAGTAATAGGAATCGAATAGTATTAACTTAAATAACTAATCAAAATAATGTATTGATACAATATACATGTTATAAAGTATAAATGATAATATATAAATGGAATAAAATTTAGGAATCATTTACTGAACACCTACCATGTGCTGGCATTGTGCTAGATGGAGACTTTATATATTATTCATTTATCCCTCATAGCCACGCAGTGAAGTAGAAATTGAGACTCAAAGAAAGGGGTACCAGTTTATCCAAAGGCACAAAACCAGGCCAAGATGTGAGTTCAGGTCTCTCAACATTGCATTCAGGATGTTGTTTTATTATTTTTTAAAATTTTTTTAAGATTTTATTTATTTATTTCAGAAAGAGAGAGCATGAGTGGGGGGAGGGTCAAAGGGTGAAGCACACTCTCCGCTGTGCAGGGAGCCCTATGTGGGGCTCGATCCCAGGACCCCGGGATCACGACTCAAGCTGAAGGCAGATGCTTAACCAACTGAGCCAGTCAGGCACCCCCAGGGTGTTGCCTTAAATAAGTCTGTGACCACATCTAATATCATTTTATTCCCTGGTCTAGAGCTGTCATGGGGGTAAAGAACAGTTGGTTCTTTTATCTACAACTCTTTGAGATCTTCATCTCACAGTTTACTATTATTTTCTCCAGCAAATAAGTCTAATTTCTCAGTGGTCCTTAGTCTTTTTTCTTCCTTTTCCTTGGTTGGTTTTGTCACTTTATCATCTTTCAAGAATCTGTGAAGAAGTCACATCACAGCAGTTTTAACTTCAAAGGCCGAGCATAACAACATTTTCCATAAGCTTCCCTGTTATGAGCCAGGCAGTGAGAGTTTGTGGGTAAGACCACTAGGAAAACAGTCTACAATATTAGGCAATAATGTAATAATGAATATGGAAGAAGTGGCTGAATGACGTGCTCTGCAGAGTAAGTACATTACTCTTATTCTGTCGAGGAGAACACCAGCCAGGGAGACTCCTTAAACTGAATTGTGAAAATGATTTTATGATAAAAATACTGGGTGGTGAATCTGAACACCAAAAACTCATTTAAGACTGTGCCACTAAATGTGACCTTGGCCAAGTTTCTTTAACATTCTGTGCTGCTGTTTACTCAAATCGAGAGGAAAGAATTTGTTAAACAATATTTCCAATTCCACACAGTCAGTAAAACTGTTGGATAAAGCTCTATTTATAAAAAACATCCTGGGACTAGGGCTTACCTTAAACTAATGGGTTTTGGAGGAAAAACAGACGAATCACCTTCCTTTGGCCTTTACATATAGACCGACTTCACAAATGGCAAATGATCAGAAGCCAGAAAGAAAGAGCAAAGACTACATGTATCCATGCATTCCTTTCCTCACATCTAAAACTCCGAAATACATAAGTCCAAAGGGCTCTTGTTTTCCTAAGAGGAGTTAAAATAAAAATTAGCACTAAATGTTTCAGGAGTTAATGCTGCTGTTCGGATGTCTTCGTTCAAATCTCTTGTGATTTACTGTCACAAACATTTCCAAATGATACTGAGGCAACTCTACCTAACAAACGACAGAGAAGCCATAACCGTATATTGTCACATGCGACAAATTAATGTGGAGCCTTTTCTAGAGTTGCCCTCTCTAAAGATTCCAACACACAAACATCAGGCAGAGTGTATTTAAACAAGCAGTGTTTGAATTCATTCCAACCTTTCCATTTACAGCAATTTAACACTATTTGTATTCAGGAAACAAAATAACAAGGGACAGCTGTTTCTCTACTTTGCTCTTACTTCGAGGCTATTTAAAAACACTTTGACAAGTTAAAAATGTAAAAGAGCATCATTATAATTTAGGGTACACGTACGTCAGGTAAAATTACGGAGACCAGCATAAAATCAATAGTTCCCTTTTTAAACCAATTTTACTAACAGAGAACTAGCTTATATTCTGGAATACAGGCAATGGGTTCAGTATTTATATGTCCCATATCTTCGATCTTAAGAGATTCTAGAATGAGCCCATACAACAACAGACACTTACCCATGGGTGGTCCACCATACATCTAGTCCTGTAAAGCATGTGCATCTTATTGTGGGGCCATACCACTCCAGCACACCATTAGCTGAAGAGCACTCCAGATGATATGCACAGACGTCACCTCTGTATTCACCACTAGCATTTCAGAGTATAAAGATGTTATATGATAATAAGTTAACTCATCCACTAATTGCTGAAGGGAAATTCTGGGCCAATATGGCTACCGCAATCATACCACTAAAGTAGTTGGATGACACGGCACCCACAACCTTAAACTGTCTTTATTGTTACTCAACCGAACAACAGAAGGATGATGTATGGGGACCTAGGCTGTGCCTTACATTATTCTTTCTAGATGGCAGATTGGAATGCTATGCTTGAAGAATTCGAATGTTCAGTGTCGGCAGGGCTATACACAACAAGACATTTTCAAAGATGATCGCAGCCTATTGGAAATCTACCTTTCAGAACTCTGCATATGAAAAATTAGCTTGGAATCAAACTCTAAATTGCTACTTCAAAATGTTGCACTATTACAGCTACTTAAGAGAAAAAACACAAACCCACTGATTGAATGTGCCTAAAAGAATGCTTTTGATTTAAAAAAAAAAAAACAAAAAACTAATCAACAGATTTTTTCTGCTTCCTAGGATGTGTGAGTGTTGCTTCTTTTCCTGAGATGCCACATATGAATATTAACAAAAGAACAGTATGCACAGGAGAAATGCTTTTTTCATAAACTCAATGGGATGAATGTTAACAGTTTTAGGAATATGTTACGGTAAGGGGGGAGGTGTCCATATGCATATGATTATTTTTAGGTAAGTAAATTACCTTCTGAAGGAGCCAGATGGCTCTAGGAACACATCTGCAGCTTTGGTTTTCGTTTTCTCACTACTCGCACTGATAATGACAGGGTCATCGAAAAGATGGTCACAAGCAATCCTATGAAACAGAACCTGCCTTGTGTGAAAACAGGGGATAATATAAACTATAGATTTTTTTTTTTTAAGCTAAGACCATTAAGAAGACAGACTTCTCCTATTGTTTAGCCAATTGACAACATTTTCCTTCATGTTGGCTGCTGTACGTACGGGTAAGGAACTTGTTGAGGGCCATTATAGCACTCGGGGAGGTAAGAGGGCAAATTCTCAGATCGAAGATTATCCATGAATTAAAAGCCACCTTATCTGGGGGGACTATTTTTGTTTGTTTATATTGAGAGAAAAACCACAACATTTTTTATTGTATTCAGTTCTACAAGGAGGAACTTTGTTGTAATAAGACAAGTACCTTCTCCAAAAATCCATGGCACGCCCATCAGCTTAGTGCCTTTCCACTTCAAATCCACATTTCTTTGCCCTGTTTCATGATACTGATGCTGGATCCTTGAAGCATCTTCTTTCCAGCAGGCAGGATGGTAAGCCTTTTTTGGTAGAAGGTGTTGGGGGGAACTATAGGAGGAAGGGGTTCTCTATTTGCTTCTGGTACAATTTATAATTCATAGCACATGACTACTGGTGGAGTTGAAGACATCCAGTGGCACTCACATTCCTGCAAGCTTCACTAGCACCGCCCCCCCCCCCCCAAGGAAACTTCCTAGTAAGTTTTGTGAGCTTGCAAGAAGGCATCTTTCCCAGTAAGTTTCCATGGGAGCCTAGCAGAAAATTTCATGCTAGCTGCAGCTCGTCTGTATCTCAACTCACTCTGCCATCCAGGGGTCACTGCCATACCCTTTCCAACAAAGTCTGACTCTCATCATTGGGGGATAGGGTAGGAGGTCGGTAATGGGGCTTTTCCAAGTTTGCTTCTTCTTTGGGTACTCTGTCTCTACCCAGAGGTAGTAGCTGCTCTCCATATTTGCTATTTCAGAATTTTTTGTACTTCTCTTCACCCCTTAGTTGTTGGTTAATATCCTGCTACTACTTAATCATATTAGTATTAAACTTTCCATGTTCAGACTACTCCTGTGGCTTCTGTCTCTTGACTAAATCTTAACTGATACACTCAGTTAAAATATTCAGGACAGGATGGGTAATAAGACATTTTAACTAAGGAAATGAATGGGAAGCTGAAAGTAATAAAGTTTGGAAAAACTGGAAAACATATAGATGAGGAAGGTATGAAAGAGAATAGACAAGTATGGCAGAGACTATAAACTCTTTCTAAAATCTGCCCTTTTGCTCTATTTTTTTTTTTAAGATTTTATTTATTTGAGAGAGAGAGAGAGCACAAGTGGGGGAGGAGGGGCAGAGGGAGAAGCAGATTCCTCACTGAGCAGAAAGCCTGACCTGGGGCTTGATCCCAGGACCTTGAGATCATGACCTGAGCTGAAGGCAGATGCTTAACCAACTGAACCACCCAGGCACCCCTGCCCTTGTCCTCTTTAATACTTACAGAATTCTAGCCAGGCTCAGAACTGCCCAGCTGTCTACATTTACTTGCTGCCTTACAGTTATGTGTGACCATAGGACCAAGTTCTCAGCAACAGAGTATGAACAAAAGTGACACATGCCATATCCTTCTCTGAGACCTGACAGATCATGTATGTCTCCATTATATTCTCTTTCCCCTTTCTGGTCAGAGCACATAAAGAAGTGGAGTGACTCAGCTGTGACCATGCAGATGACAACATGGCTCTAAAGGATGGCAGAGCAACCATCTAGAAGGAACCTAATTCTTGAATGACTGTGAAGAGCAGAGGTGCCCTATAAATCTAGATTGTTTACCTTAAACCCGCTTCATAGAAGAAAGTAGACTTTTATAGTTATTAAGTCACCATAATTGGAATCTATATGTTATAGCATTTAGTTTTACCTGAACCAATATAACTGCCAGGAAAGTCACTATTGTTCTTTTGTCTCATGCCTCTATCCAACCTAGATGTTATTACCTATAGTTGTTCATATATATTAAACTATTATTCTACTATTTCCATATCCAAATGCATTCAATCCAAAAAATATTATTTCCAGTCTGTAGAACACGGTCTTGGTCTTCTTTATTGTATAGATGGTTGAAATATTTTTATTCTGTCTATTGTTTCCATGTCTAACACCTCCCATCCCTCAATAACTATCTTAGCTCATCCATAACTCTCTTTTTTCTTTCTTTTTTGACCAGACTAATTAGAAGAAATCTCCACTTTTTCTAACCATGAGTGCAATTATTTTCTGAACAAATCACAAAGTCAAACATCAATTCCCAAATGAAATCTCTGCTGTCCGAAATACTTAAAATATTCATTTTTCATGATACAATCTTTCTTGTGTTTAATTTAATTCATTTTATTTTTTTGAATCTCATTTCTTTTTTTTTTTAAAGATTTTATTTATTTATTTATTTGACAGAGACACTAGAGAGAAAGAGAGAGAGAGAGCACAAGCAGGGGGAGCAGCATAGGGAGAGAGAGAAGCAGGCTCTCCACTGAGCAGGGAGCCCAATGGGGGGCTCAATCCTAGGACCCCGGGATCATGACCTGAGCCAAAGGCAGACACTCAAACAAACAAAAATAGGCAGACACTCAATGACTGAGCCACACAGGTGCCCCTAATTTTAATCTCATCAAATAGATTACAAGGTACTTGAAAATAGGACAACTTTGTAACTTTCATAAAGTCCAACCCTATCCCCCAAACAAAGGAAATATTAAAAAGTTTGCTGTTTTAATCTAAATCTCCACTAAAAGGAGCCAGGGTTCCACGGAGAAATGGGTTCACTGTATTGGTCAAGAAATATAAAAGATGAGCCTGAAACTTATTGTCATACCAGAAAGCAAGGAAACCATCACACTTAACTAGCAATATGTCAGAAGAAACCCACCTGAAGAGGTTTCTGCTAACCAAAAATAGAGCAATTTTAGCATCAGTAAGCCTAATAATTTGCAATGGATTGATGCACATATGAAATGTATTTATTTTTCTTCCTAGTTTATGGATAAAAATGTTGAGACAAGCACAACTGAAAAGGTAGGTAAGTTGTGCAAGTTCTTGCAGTTGCAATTCTCACTTAGGCACCATTCCCCATGGTTTTATAGGATTGGTGCAGAATTGTAAGAAGAAATACCTCTCTTTGCCTCTATTTGTTCTAAGAAATAATATTACTGTTACTTTGGGGGAAAATAAAGGAAAGACAAAGAAATATAAAAATAAAAGAAAAAGAACTGAAGTAAAAAAAAAGACAAGAAATCTACATTCTAACTTCTTAATCCTGTAAGAGTCCATGAGTATCATAGAGGTTTTTTCTTTTGACCTTTTCACCCATACTCATTTCTTATTTCTTCAACCTGTATTCTACCACTTTTCACTTTTGCATAGCACATTATTCTGTTCTATTATATTATGTATAATGTTGCATCATTGAAAATGATCATTCATGAAAAGGATTTATTTTCTGGAAGTTGGGGATAATAGATATGACAATTGAATGAGGTTAGACATGTAAAGTACACAGAATACTGTCTAGAAATGTTAAGTCCTCAATGAATATTAGCTCTTATTATTGTTGGTGGTGTTATTAATTCCTCTTTTGTATTCCACGTGTCAATAGCACATGAATTAAAAACTGGGACTCAGGAGGAGCAAGATGGCAGAGGAGTAGGAGACCTAAATATCATCAGGTCCCAGGATTTCAACTAGATAGTTATCAAACCATTCTGAACACCTACAAACTCAACAGGAGACAAAAGAGAAGAAGAGCAGCAATTCTAGGAACAGAAAATCAACCACTTGCTGGAAGGTAGGACATACGGAGAAGTGCATCCGAGGCAACATACAGGAAGACAGACTGTGGGGTGAGGGACTAGCTCCTGGCAAGTGAGAGAGCAGCGGAGCACAAAATCAGAACTTTTAGAAGTGTGCTCCACTGAAGGATGTTGTTCCAGAGGCTAAGAGGGGGATGGAGCCCTCAGGGGGACAGTGTGGTCTCACAATGTGTGGGGTCACAAAAAGACCAGGGATGTCTGAATGTGGCAGAGCTCCTAGGTGTCAAAGCGGGGAAGCCAGCAGCAGAGACAGAGCTGAGCAGTGGGCTCTCATCTCAGGATTACCTTAAACCATGATCCAAGGCACAGCTGCAGAAATGGAGCTAAGGAGCGAGCTCTCGGCTTGGGGTTACCTTTAACCATGATCTGATGAACAGTTGGGCCACTGCTCTCCGGGCATGGACCCAATAAGCAGCAGATCTGGGGAGACACCTTCCCCCTCTAGGAGGAGTGGCATGGAAGGGCACTGCAGGAATCAGCTGGGTTTGGAGACTCCAAATGGGGCCATGCACCAGAGATAGAAATGCTCAGTCACAGGCTGGGTGAACATGGAGTGTGGCCAGAGACTAGGGAGATGGGAGGGATTGACTGCTTTTCTCTGACAGCACATTCAGGGGCAGGGCCCTGAGCTCTCGGCTCTTCAGGGCCAGAGACTGGGAGGCCGCCATTTTCATTCCTGTCCTCCAAAGCTGTACAGAAAGTTTTCAGGAAACAAAAGCTACCAAGAGCAAAACTGAGCAGATTCTTAGCCTGGCCCCTGGCAAGGGCGATGCAATTCCGCCTCGGGCAAAGACATTTGAGAATCCTTGCAACAGGCCCCTCCCTCAGAAGATTAGCAAGAACATCCAGCCAAACCAAGTTCACTGATCAATGAGAATTGCGGAACTCCAGAGCTAGGGGAAAGCAACACATAGAATTAGTGGCTTTTTCCCCATAATCCTTTAGTCTTTCAAAGTTAAATTTTTAAATTTTTTTCTGTTTTTAAAATTTTTCCTCTTTCCTATTTTAACATTTTTAACTATTTTATCATCAATACTTTTTTAAAAATCTTTTTAAATTTTCATTGTTATAGTCATATTTTATCCCTTCATTCTATTTAAACTTATTTTTTGTATACATATACTTTTTTTTTTCTTTAAAATTTTGGGATACAGTTTCTTCTAATAGATCAAAATATACCCTAAATCTAGTTCATGGCTTTGTTCTAGTCTCCAGCCTGATCACATTCTTTCCTCTTTATTTTTTTTTCCAACCAATTTCTTATCTTATCAATTCCTTTTTTAGAATATTTCTTAATTTTCATCTCTACAATCATATTCCATCCCTTTATCATGTTTACCCTTATTTTTGTATATATATATGTTTTTCTCTCTTTAAAATTTTGGGAAGTAGTTTCTTCTAACAGAATAAAATGCACCCAAATCAAGTGCATGGCTCTGTTCTATTCTCTGTTCTATTCACCAATCTAATACATATATGCACATATAATTATATATATATATATATATTTTTTTTTTCTCCCCCTTTCTTCTCCCCCTGGTTTTGGGCATCTTCTGATTTGGTTAGTGTATATTTCTCTGGGGTTGTTGCTACCCTTTTAGTATTTTTTTCTCTCATTCACCTATTCTTATCTGGATAAAATTATAAAGTGGAAAAACTCACCACACAAAAAAAGAACAACAGCCAGTACTGACATCTAGGACCCCTATCAATAAAGACATTAGTAATATGTCAGAACTAGAGTTCAGAATGATGATTAACAAGGTGCTAGCTGGGCTCAAAACAAGCATGGAAGATACAAGAGAATCCCTTTCTGGAGAAATAAAAGAACTAAAATCTAACCAAGTTGAAACAAAAAAAGCTATTAATGAGGTCCAATCAAAAATGGAGGCTCTTACTACTAGGATAAATGAGGCAGAAGAGAGAATTAGTGATGTGGAAGACCAAATGATAGAGAATAAAGAAGCTGAGCAAAAGGGAGACAAACAACTACTGGACCACGAGGGGAGAATTTGAGAGATAAGTGATACCATAAAATGAAACAATATTAGAATAATTGGGATCCCAGAAGAAGAAGAAAGAGAGAGAGGGGCAGAAGGTTACTGGAGCAAATTATAGCAGGGAATTTCCCTAATTTGGTGAAGGGAACAAGCATCAAAATCCAGGAGGCACAGAGAACCTCACTCAAAATCAATAAAAGTAGGTCCACACCCTGTCATCTAATAGTAAAACTTAAAAGTCTCAGTGACAAACAGAAAATCCTGAAAGCAGCTAGGGACAAGAGGTCTGTAACATACAATGGTAGAAATATTAGATTGTCAGCAGACCTATCCACAGAGAACTGGCAGGCCAGAAAGGACTGGCATGATATAGTCAGAGCACTAAATGAAAAAAATATGCAGCCAAGAATACTATATCCAGCTAGGCTGTCATTGAAAATAGAAGGAGTGATAAAAAGCTTCCAGGACAAACAAAAATTAAAAGAATTCACAAACACCAAACCAGCCCTACAGGAAATATTGAAAGGGGTCCTCTAAGCAAAGAGAGAACCTGAAAGTAACAGACCAGAAAGAAACAGAGACGATATACAGTAACAGTCACCTTACAGGCAATCCGTTGGCACTAAATTGATATCTTTCTAGTTACCCTGAATGTAAATGGGCTAAATGCCCCAATCAAAAGATGCACGGCATCAGAATGGCTAAAAAAAACAAAACAAAAACACCCATCGATATGCTGTCTGCAAGAAACTCATTTTAGACCCAAAGACACCTCCAGATTTAAAGTGAGGGGGTGGAAAACAACTTACCATGCTAATGGACATCATAAGAAAGCTGGGGTGGCAATACTTATATCAGATAAATTAGCTTTTAAGCCAAAGACTATAATAAGAGATGAGGAAGGACACTATATCATACTTAAAGGGACTGTCCAACAAGAAGATCTAACAATTGTAAATATCTATGCCCCTAACATAGGAGCAGCCAATTATATAAATTAATTAATAACAAAATCAAAGAAACACATCAACAATAATACAATAATAGTAGGGGACTTTAACACCCCCCCTCACTGAAATTTACAGATCATCTAAGCAAAATTTCAATAAGGAAATAAAGGCTTTAAATGACACACTGGACCAGATGGACATCGTGGATATATTTAGAACATTCCATCCCAAAGCAACAGAATACACATTCTTCTCTAGTGCACATGGAACATTCTGCAGAATAGATCATATCCTGGGTCACAAATCAGGTCTCAATTGGTACCAAAAGATTGGGATCATTCCCTGCGTATTTTCAGACCATAATGCTTTGAAACTGGAACTCAGTCACAAGAGGAAGGTTGGAAAGAACTCAAATACATGGAGACTAAAGAGCATCCTACTAAAGAATGAATGGGTAAACCAGGAAATTAAAGAAGAATTTTTAAAAAATCATGGAAACAAATAAAAAAGAAAACACAAATGTTCAAAATCTTTGGGATGCAGCAAAGGTGGTCCAGAGAGGAAAGTATATAGCAATACAAGTCTTTCTCAAGAAACGAGAAAGGTCTCAAACACAAAACCTAACTCTACACCTAAAGGAGCTGGAGAAAGAAGAGTAAATAAAGCCTAAACCCAGCAGGAGAAGAGAAATAATAAAGATCAGAGCAGAAATGAATGAAATACAAACCAAAAGAACAGCAGAACAGATCAATAAAACTAGGAGCTGGATCTTTGAAAGAATTAGTAAGATTGATAAATCCCTGGCCAGACTTACCAAAAAGAAAAGAGGAAGGACCCAAATTAATAAAATCATGAATGAAAGAGGAGAGATCACAACCAACACCAGAGAAATACAGACAATTATAA
>CM052898.1:166506882-166563804 GCA_028534135.1 Potos flavus
CCATGAAATCTTGCCATTTGCAATGATGTGGATGGAACTAGAAGGTATTATGCTAAGCGAAATAAGTTAATCAGAGAAAGACAATTATCATATGATCTCTCTGAGGAATTCGAGATGCAGGGTGGGGGGTCGTGGGGTATAGGGTGGGAAAAAATGAAACAAGATGGGATCAGGAGGGAGACAAACCATAAGAGACTCTTAATCTCACCGAACAAACTGAGGGTTGCTGGGGGGATGGGGGGAAGGGAGGGATAAGGTGGCTGGTTTATGGACATTGGGGAGGGTATGTACTATGTTGAGTGCTATGAAATGTGTAGGCCTGATAATTCACAGACCTGTACCCCTGGGGCAAATAATACATTATATGTTAATAAAAAAAAAAAAAACAACCTGGGACTCAGATTTCTCTTGGTATTATACTAAGAAATTGATACTTTTGTAGGACAACATAAACAAGAAAAATTTTTAACCTTCACTGGTAATTAGCGAGATTAAAAAAAATTCTGACACAAAAAAATTATTGAATATGCACCATATGCTGAGAAGCAGGACTTTATTGAACAAATTAGACCTGGTCCTTGCCCTCGTGAATCTTGTAGTCTAATGAGAAAGACAGATATTAAATAAGTACTTAAAAGGATTATTTTGAAAAAGAACATCCACTGAATCCTGAATCTGATGAATCCAATGAATGCTGTGTTATTAATTTTATTTTATAGATACATAGTCTTATGATGGCAGGCCATGTGCAATTCAAATATGTCTGTAAAATAATTTACCTTATAAATGCCACCAAATATTGATTTTTAAGTGCATTTGATGTCTAGTTTGGGAACATAAAACTGGAGTTTTACCATTCAAGAATTCAAAAAGTATTTGCCTTTCTATTATTTTCTGCAGTCGCATACCCAAGTCACATACGAAACCACATACCAGTGGTTGACCATGGCAGATGGGAGCATTTTATCACTGAGATTGTTTAGAATTGCCAGTACATAATTATAGTTAAAAGTTGACTAACTTTTGGTCAGTTTTATTATTGTTTAAATTTCTCTAACCCTAAAGCACCCAACATGGAAGGCACCGAGGGCAGAACATTCCTAGTGTACTTACCCCTCGATATGCCACTGACTTTCTGCAGTGATCTTGGAACCATACAGGCAATAACACTATAAACATTAATGATTCTTTTTTTTTTTTTTGAGTCTTTTGAATTTAGGTATTTTATTATATCTTATTATGTTGGTAGAGCATTTATTATACACCGGGCATGGTCCTAAGTACTTCTCAGATATTAACTCCAAAATCCCTCATAAAAACCTTTTGAAGAAGATAAAAATATTTTTCAAAAATTAAGGATTTTAGTTCAAAAACTATCCAGTTTAAAGAGTCAGTGCTGTTTTTCTGAGCAAGATGACTGTTAAGATTTAAAAATTGTTTCGTGCTGTAGAATTGAGTTTTACTTTGCAGTCTGAAATAACAGCTATTGTCTGGGAGGGAATTAATTTGACCTCTCTGAAATGCTAATTAAATTCTTATCTACAAACCCAATATTTGTACTGTTGAGCTATGCAAAGGAAATATAAAATCCATAGGCTTGATGAAATGATAAAAGACATTTGTTTAGCTAAATCATTAAAAAGAAACAATCACTTTTATTCTGGGTATGTGTTCTATCCCACATCTAAGGACAAAACAAAATTATACCAATACATAGAAAGTATATTACACTTAACTATACAGTGGTGTTTGTTATTTAGGGTGTTTTGACATGATGCAGAGGAATAATTCCTGAATTTTAAAAATTATAACAGACTAAATTAATATAATTTGCACCTTTACATAAAAAATCTAATGATTTCAGTTTGATTTCTGTGAACCTAAGAATTTAAATTTTCACCAGCTTCCAGGTGTTCATTTTTTTTTTTTAAGATTTGGTTTATTTATTTGAGAGAGAGAAAGAGAACAATTGGAGAAGGGAGGTGGAGAGGGACAAGCAGACTTTGCATTGAGCGCAGAGTTCAACGTGGGGCTTGATCTCAGGACTGGGATATCATGACCTGAGCCAAAATCTAGTCGGACCCTTAACCACGCAGGCATCCCCCCAAGTGCTCATTCTTATAAGTCAAATATCATTTACCATTTTTTTACTCCTATGAACATATTCTGTTATGATTTTAATTATAATTTTAATTAAAAACATTCTTGGATAGTAGGAAAGTTTATGGCTTAATTTCCAATAGATATAGTTGGTGGCAAGGGTTCATAATGAACAGATACACAATAATCCACACTACATTACATATTTTAAACAATAACTGCATATTTTCAGACTCATGCTTCAATTCAAGAAATCCTACATTCAAAGTACATCAGTGAAGTGAATTTTGTCTATTACCTACCCACTGGGACAAACAAGTTCAGGCCAAACAACTATCATTTTGTGTTCATTTGGCCATAGCTGAATTTTTCCATTTTTAGATTTTTAAAAGAAAACTGAATATATAGCAATACTATTTTCCTCTTCATTATGGCCCTACCACGATGTCCATGAATTAAACATAATCATAATAAAATAAGATTATGTGTTTTATTTTAATTCTCTAATTCAAATGATAAGCGAAAAAGAATAGGCTAACACTGGCCTATATGTAATGGACTTTTGTGGACAAAAAAGCGCATTATTTTTCATATTGATTCAGGTGTAGAAATTATTTCCTATCAAAACTAATGTCATGTCACAGAAAATTTTACAAATAAAATTCCCTCTTCTGAGAAGGAATATGCCTTTTCATGTGTGTGGCTGATTGAGAATGCTAGAGGTGTTGATTTAGATGGAATATAATTGTACTTGAAAGTCTGATGCTTAAAATCACTGTGAATCAGAATAATGTACACATGGAACAAATCAATCAACAGGCCTTCTCTAATAACTGACATGCTAGTGGGGCTATATTGAACCAGGATTGAACTCAAGTCAGACTATCACTCAGGATTTACCTGGCGGAGCGTTTTGTTTGAGTGAAAGTGAGTTATGCCTTTGATTAGAACATACAGAAAAATAGAGTCATCAGGTAGACAGAATAAAGATTGACTTGTTTAAAAACTTGTATTGAACCAAAGCCAGTATTTATCCTCATTCTCCCAACATAGGTTTACACAACACAGACAAAGATCCCAGCTGAGGCTACAGTATAAAGATAATAGCAGAGCATTTGGTATTGTTTTGAATACAGTTTAAACTGGAAAAGGGGGCATATTGGATTAAATCCTTTTGCTGTTTTTTTGTATACTAGATGCTTATTCATAAAGTGAATGATCAGTTAATTAATATATAGTACCAGTTTTTTGACCACAGAACATTATCTACTAGCTCAGAAGTTTATTTTTTTTATTTATTTATTTTTTTAGCTCAGAAGTTTAAAAAGGATCCCCGAAATTCCAACATAAGTGGCTCTCAACAAAAGACAGTCATGTTTCATTACTTTCAGTTTCCTAGAGATCGTCATGATTCTCTCCTTTCTTTTCTTCAGGTTACACATTTTTAGTGACGTTTCAGAGGCCTGGAATGAGGAAAGAGGCTTCCAGAGGGTTGAACACCCTGTGGGACAGCACTGATATCAAGAAGCACAACATCCAGATAAAGCCCAGTAGCTTAACAGAAGGTTCAGCTCAACAAGGGATCAGAGAGACAATATTTGTCTAGAAGAAGGTGTCCGAAGAGACAACAGACATTCTCATGACTTAATCTATCTAACCCCTACTCTCCACTTCCCTTCCTTAACTCTTACTCATTCTTCAGATCTCAAGTTAAATATCATTTGCACAGAGATGTCCTCCCTGACCCCCTGACCTGGTTAAGTGCCTTGTTATACTCTCATAGCATTCCCCACTTCTGTTTGGTATAATTCACTGATACTTGTTTATCTATAAAGCTGTGTTTATCTAATTTCACTGTAAATCTCTGTGCCTTGCCCATAACAAGCACTTAAAAATATTTGTTAAAAGAATGAATGAATAACTGAGACCAGGAAAAGCAGTTACATTTTATAACGAGCTTTGAAAGAGAAAATCTGAGATGGAGAGTTTGATTTTGAGGAGTAAGTACTGGACCATTTCCCTGTAACACTTCTTAATAATTTCCTTCCCCTCGTTTGAAGTCACAGCTCTTTGTTTAGTACGAAGAATACGATTATCCCAATGATATCTTGACAAACACAAACATACTTATCTTTAGAGTACACAATCTACAATACCACAATTTTACCAGCATAATGAATGGACCGCGGAGCAGCCATTTGAATCTTCTACTCATCCTTTGTTTATGTGCCTAGAGACTCCAAGTGTTTTTTTTTTGTTTGTTTGTTTGTTTGTTTTTTGAGACTCCAAGTGTTGACAATAGCTCTGAATTATTTTTTTTTTTTTTAAAGATTTTATTTATTTATTTATTTGAGAGAGAGAGAGATCACAAGTAGGCAGAGAGGCAGGCAGAGAGAGAGGGGGAAGCAGGCTCCCCGCTGAGCAGAGAGCCCGATGTGGGGCTCGATCCCAGGACCCTGAGATCATGACCTGAGCCGAAGGCAGAGGCTTAACCCACCGAGCCACCCAGGCGCCCCTCTGAATTATTTTTAATAGGCTAATGGTTGACACTGAAACAAACCACATGTACTTGAGCATGACAAACAACATATTAACAGTGTTGTTAATATCATAACTATCTCTTGTATTAGACTGACCTCACACTTAAAAACAATAGCATAGCAATTATGGTCACTGCTAGATTCTTAATCATGTACTTTTGGTCATTCCATGATGACACTTACTCATGGAACATTTCCTGATGATGATTCTGCACTAATTCTACTGAATCCTGAAAGGCATTAAAATGTCCTATTGTAAATTCACTTTGACCATCAACTAGTATTGGGAAAAAAACATGTTCTTATAAACACATTATATTCTTCTCTGGAGTGCCACTGATAACAAAATTCCCACTCCACACTTAGTCTTCAAGTAGCCCTGTCCTGCCACCACAACGGGGACTTTGTTTTCAATTACTCAGCACTTGGGGACAGAAATCTTTGCCTTTTCCCGTCTCACTCCCTGTCTGAGTAGCAAAAAGGATAACACATATCAAGCAGTTTAAAAACCTCCCTGGTGTTATTCACAGGCAGTTAGTCAGAAAGCTTTCTAAGGAAAAATCCTTCCCAAAACAGAAAAATATACTTGAATATTTTGTGAGCACTTTGTAGAGATAGAAATAAATGGAGAAAGCTACAAGCTGTCAAGTTCACTCCCCTAATATGTCTTTGCTGTCACTGGAGTAGGATTTAATTCAAAACTGAACACCGCTCTGGAAATTTACTTTCCTCAGGAAAAGTGCAGCCTTGAAGAGAAAGTAATTACTAAATATGAGTGAGGAAAGGGAACAATGGACCGAAGCCTAAACAGATCATTATAGTTGTTACCAGAGGGTTTCAGAGTCAGGAAGAGGAAGAAAATGGTATGTACATGTTTGACATTTTAATATTACACTCTCATTAGCTGCTTTCTAAACTCTGAAATGTTTGACATGTAATTTAACAACCCAGAAGAAGGACATTTTCTCTAGCCCTTACAGAATAATTCTGTTTAAAATAGAAAAAGAAGAAAAAGATGGAAAAAGAAGTAGAAGAAAAAGGTAATGTGTGACTGCAATTTTAGAAAGCTGAAGGAAATGGTTATATCCACCATTTGGGATTATCATGAATAACTGCCAATATTTTTTTTAATTTAAATTCAATTAGCCAACATATAGTACATCATTAGTTTCAGATTAGTGTTCAATAATTCATCAGTTGCGTATAACCCCCAGTGCTCATCAGATCACGTGCCAATATTTTTAATAGAAGTTGTAACTTACTCATTGTTGATTGTATTAATGAATTTTCAATTTTACTGGACATCACTTATTGTTATTGACTGGGACAAGGTTGAAAATATTTAAATATTTATGCAAATTTACATTTAAAATAGTTCTATTTAATGAGCTCCATGAATTTATATCATAACTTACATAAATTCCACAGAAGCAGGTGTTGATGACTGAAAATACCTACTAGAGAAGTGGTGATACTTGTTATCTTATTCTCTACTGGTTGTTAAGACATTCGGTGTAAAAAAAATTCTTCCTGGATCCTTCATAAAAAATTAGATACTGGTTTTCTTTAGCATAAAGAATGAACAATAAAAATTATTAAGATCAGTAGGTTGACTACCCTATCATATGAGTGGAATTTAATAAGCCGCCCAATTTTCTGCTCCTACTTTCAGAGCCACCAGACTAACAATGCATGTTTGAAAATCCTAAATGAAGAGAAGGCATGACTACAAACTTCAGGAGTACAGACATGTGTGTTCTCTTTTCAGAATCCTCAGCTGGCAGATTCTCAGCAAATGACGTTTTCTGTTTATCATTTCTGCATAGTGGTCTGATTCAGAAAATAGGAAACTTCTTTGTTACAAAATTCTTATATTTTTTTTTCCAGAATTTTTTTCCATGTTTTTTTCCATTACTGCTTTTGGCCCATTGTGAAATAAGTCTATTATAAGGACAGCTACTAGTGGAATATGGAAAGTTCCTTTTTTATTTCTTGAATTACATGGTTCCTGGAAGCACCTCTTATGAACTTATAAAATATATTAAGACATGCTAAGTTCATGTTCTGTATAATATTTAATTGATCGATGGGAAATATTGCTCCAACTAATTTAGCTAAAAGAATATACTTATTTTTCCCAAACTAAGTTAAGCTTCTTCCTATTAATCAGAGTTTAATTTTAACTCATTCCAGAAAGACATGTTTCCAATACAATGGACAAATTGACATGTCCTATATTTCCTCTGAATGATGACTTGGCTGCTGAGGTTTTGTTCTTTTTGGGTGGTGGAGACAAAAAAGAAATGGAGAGAAGGAACGGGACAGATCCCTCAGACTCTTGATTCAAGCCTTGTCTTCCACCTCTACACTTTCTCTGCACTGTCTCTGGACACAAACAGAATTCATAATTGTCTCCATCGCCATAGTCATCTAGCCTTTGCTTTAATATGTGCATTGCCCAGCGTTGGACACACAGTTTCTGTTTATTTAAATGAATTTACATTCTTATACACATTGCATGAGAACGCTCATTTTCTCAGAACCTTACTAGACTGATACTTTGTTTTTAATTTGCCAATCTAGTTTGAGGAAATATAATGCCACTTTATGTTTATTTTCCTGATTACTAATGAAATTGAATATTATTCTTGTTTATAAAGCATTTGTATTTCTTGGGAATGACTTTCTTATATTTTGCCCATACTGCTATTTTGCGATCATTTTAAAATGCTTTATTAGAAGATTAATATATTAAATTTTCTGGTTTCTCATTTAGCTCTTAAATGTGTTCATATTATATTTTACTGTTCTTAAATTAGTCCAAGTAAACTTTTCATCAAGAACACACCAGATTACTTAATTTTCATCTTCAATTAAATCTTCTATAGAGTAGGCCAAAGATAGGGACTCTGAGAAATACATTTATATGTATAATGGTGAATTTCTCCTGAGAGCGATCTGATCAGCCAAAATGAACATAGGTATTGAGCTATTTTAATATAGCACTGATTTGGGTATTATTTAGGATATTTAGATGCCTTTCACAAGTTTAGAAATGGTTATTTTACGACATCACTTATCAAGAACAAACTAATTATAAACTAAAAAATCACTTGTCACTATCCAGTATTTTTAAGTTTTCTTAAAGCAAAACCATAACTTTTTAACAATGGAGGCAATTACTCTAGTTTGTACAGAAAATTATTCTTAAATGAAGTTTTAAAAATGTTTGACAAAAAAGATAGACAAAATCAACCTAAATATGTCCTAAGTCTCGAGTTTATATTTTCTACAGAGTAGTAAATTTTCATCATATTTTAACTTCAGATTTTTGGCTAAAGATCAATCAATGTTAAAGTCTTCAAAAACTAATGTTATTTAAACATGGGAAATATCTTAAAATATAATTATTTGGGCCTTGAATATGTATATGTACTTGGAGAGATGGGCTGCAGGCACAATTTTCTTAATGAGCTATGACAATACTTAAAAGAGACTGTGTGCTATGCTAATTTGAATTTCCTGATAGGAATTGTTTTAATATTATTCCAAGTTCTAAAGTTTGCCCAGTAAGTGTGCCAGTACAAACAATGAGATGTACTTATTTATTCTGCTCTTTGAGGAGTCTCCTATCCAAGTTGTCTTTTTGATTTGTATTATATTATATATTTTATGTTTGAATTATATTATATATTTATATATACATATCCTAGCATAGAAATAATATACATTTTATATATATTTATTATTATATAAATATATATATTATTTATATATATCATTTCTATGCTAAGATACTTTTATAGTGGGGAACATAATATATTTAATTGAATTTCTGATCACTATCATTCCACTAATCATTTTTGTGGGAAACTTTCTTCTGATAGTAATTTTGTTCTATGTGTTTTATAGTTGCATTTCTTATGTTCTAAAAGTGTTGACTGGGTATCGATATTTTATGAACACATTTTAGAAAGCTCTACTGTCATTTTAATTATAATGAGAACAAGCATTTTGTTTTTAAGGGCAACTGAATATTTTCTGAGAGAAACAAAAGGTTTCATCATAATTTACTCTCTCCTACATAAAGGTAGAAAAAGACACAGATGATTTGTTCTTTTCTGCTAACTTTCTTTCTTTCTTTTTCTTTCTTTCTTTCTTTTTTTCTTTCTTTCTTTCTTTCTTTCTTTCTTTCTTTCTTTCTTTCTTTCTTTCTTTCTTTCTTCTTTCTTTCTTCCTTTCTTTCTTTCTTTCTTTCTTTCTTTCTTTCTTTCTTTCTTTCTTCTTTCTTTCTTTCTTTTTCCTTCAGTTTTCCTTTTTGAAATTTCGGACCAAGCCTTCTCATTTACTCCAAGCTTCCCCAAATCCCCTTTGATATCTATAAATTCTTATAATAATTAAAGGCCAAAATGTTCAAATACCTATGAACTTTGGGCATGGAATGATCTACTGCAAACATTTTTTTCTTTGGGAGAGCTTTTGTCTTAAAAATTCATATGATTTTTAAAAAAATTTAATCTCTAATATAGTTATTTCAGTATAATAAATAATGTAGAGCTGAAATCATGAAAATCCTAGAAGAAAACATAGGTGGTCAGCTCCTTGACATTGGTCTTGGTGAAGATTTTTTGGAACTGACACCAAAAACAAAGAAAACAAATGAAAAAATTAAAAAAAGGTGAGACTGCAGGCTCCTGGGTGGCTCAGTCAGGTAAGTGTATGACTCTTGATTTCAGCTCAGGTCATAATCTCAGACTTGTGAGATCGAGCCCCACATTGGGCTCCACCCATGCTCAGCAGGGAGTCTGCTTCTTTCTCTTTCTCTCCCTCTCAAAATCAGTCAATCAATCTTTAAAAAAAAGAAGTGGGACTGCATCAAACTAAAAAGCTTCTGCAGAGTAAAGGAAACCATCAATGAAATGAACAGGCAACGTATTGAGTGGGAGAAAATATTTGTGAATCACATATCTGATAAAGGGTTAATATCCAAAAGATATAATGAACTCATACAACTCAACACATACACAAAACAAACAATCTGACTAAAAAGGGACCAAAAGATCTGAAGACATTTTTCCCAAGAAGACATGTAAATGGCCAACATGCACATGGAAAGATGTTCAACATCACTAATCATCAGGAAAATATGAGTCAAAATCCCAATAAGATATCACCTTCCACCTGTTAGATGGTTATTATCAAAAGATAAGAAATACAAGTGTTGATTAGGATATGGACAAAAAGGAACCCTTGTACACTGGTGGGTGGGAATATAAATTGGTACAGCGACTACAGAAAACAGTATGCAGATTCCTTTACTCCACTTCAAAATAAAGCTACCAGATGATCCAGCAATTTCACTTTTTGATATTTATTTGTTTTTTTTTTTTTAAGATTTTATTTATTTATTTGTCAGAGAGAGAGAGTACAAGCAGGCAGAGTGGCAGGCAGAGGCAGAGGGAGAAGCAGGCTCCCTGCTGAGCAAGGAGCCAGATGTGGGACTCGATCCCAGGACCCTGGGATCATGACCCGAGCCGAAGGCAGCCGCTTAACCAACTGAGCCACCCAAGCGTCCCTTTGATATTTATTTGAACAAAATAAAAATGCTAACTTGAAAAAGATATATGCAACCCCAGGTTCATTTCAGCATATTTACAATATCCAAGATAAGGAAACAATTTAAGTATCTATCAATGGATGAATGAATAAATAAGACATGGTGTGTACGTATGTATGTATGTGTGTAGATAATATATTTTATATGTATATAATATATATGTATATTTGTTATAATAACAAATTGTTGAGCCATTAAAAAAGAGGAAATCTTGCCATTTGCAACAACATGGATGGACCTTGAAGACCTGTGAAAGAAATCAGACAGAGAAAGACAAATACCCATATGACCTCACTTTTATGTGGAATCTAAAAAAAACCAACCAAACAACAACAAAAAGAGGTCATACACACAGAGAACAGACTGGTGGCTGCCAGAGGCAGAGAGAGGGGAGGATGGATGAAATGGGTGAAGGGGTCAAAAGGTACAAACTTCCAGTTATAAAATAGATAAATCATGGGATGTAATGTACAGCATAGCGATTATATTGCATATTTGAATGTTATTAAGACAGTAGATCTTAAAAGTTTTCACCATAAGAAAAAAAAAGTTAGGTAGATGTTAACTAGAATTACTGTGATGATCACCTTGCAAGATATACAAATACCGAATCATTTTGTTGCACACCTGAAATTAATATATTACATGTCAATTATACCTCAATAAAAATCATGTAAGTAAAATATGCAATAAAAAATAAAAAATAATGTAGATCAATTAACATAAAATAAATTAGTTTAGGAAAAAAGCCTTTGAATACTGTCCAGATTCCTGAACAACAATGACAAAAAAGGACAAGTAACCACAAAAAACCAGGCAAGCAGTCTGAAGAACAGATACTGAGATAAACTCTTGAAAATCCAGTACAACCTGCTTCTTAGTTCTTGATGTGATAAAGATTGGTATTTGGTTTTCCAGGTCTAAAAAGCTCTGGTTGGGAGTTGAAAGTGTCTAGAGAGGGTGACAATTCACCAAGACTGGTAGATATGCCTGCGCTGAGTGCAAAGAATCTGGATGAGCTACGTTTACAACATGACCCTCAAAACCAAATCCAATGTTCCAGATATGCTCTGACAAGCAAAGAGAATGATTGTGGGACTACTTTTCATGAGCTGTTTGATTTTATCTCAACAGTCCAGAATTTCATCAGTTTTAAGATCGCACATAAGTAATATTGTTTTGTTGGTAAGAAAATGGAGCAAGAACACACAAAAGAAAAATTTCTCAGTGACTGTTGGTTTTTTTAACCTAAAATAAACAATACAAGCATTTTTTTTCAGGTTCTTATACTTAAGAGAGCTGCATGTTTATCAATGACTATATACAACTCAGAAACATCTGATCACAAATGCTAGACTCCTCTCATGAAGCCACTGGATTCTGCTAGCCTAAATATAGTCTTTTCTCAAACTTTGAATATTATAGACTTTAAGATAATGCAAATCTTTTTGAAAAAAATGTCTACTTATTAGTCATGCAACACTATGAGTTTGTCCACCTCATCATGAAGTCCTTATTTAGTAATGAAACGCTGATTAACACTGATTAACTGATAGATCACTGATTAAAATGGTTCATTAGGGAAGTAACTTGCATCTTATTAATAAACAACCAAATTATCCTCATCTCACAAACTGTCATTAAATAGTTTAGTCTTAGAAGAAATTTCTCTGTCCTCCCCAAATAGTAATGCTTTGTCTCTTAATACCTTTCTTAATTTCATAATGCTTGTCTCTTAGTACACTTACAAATGAATTTTTAAAGCTTATTAGATTATTTTCCTCAGGTGTATCTTTTACCATTCCTGGGTAACGTTGCATAAAGCACTATATCTAAAAACTACATGTTGAATACTCAGCTAAATAATCATATTCGATAGTCTTTAATCCCTGTAAACTGTGCCTGTGAAAAGTATTCATTCTTCCTCCTTCTACCTCCAAAATATAAATATGGCCTAAGACTTATAGCTGGTTATCTTTCTCTCTTTATTCTTCTCTTGGAGATCTCATCTGATAAATGCCTTATATCTACATGGTAATACCAACATATTTTCCTCGAATGCAGCTACCTTCCCAAATATCATATGTGTTATCTTTATATCTATTATTTGTTATGTCTGATATTCTTCCTTCACCCAAAATTCAATACTGGAAGGTCACTGTTGTCCGACAGAAAGTCATTCTAGACTATGAGTAATCAAAAAAGTTGGTTTGGGGTCCTGAACGTGCCCTGATTGTGTGAACTTTGTCAGGGTTGTTGAGTACCTTTCTCATTTCTAAAACAACAATAATAGAACTTTTTCTGTTTCTTTACTCTCTGATGTTATATAATTACTAAAACTAATAGTCAGCTTTTCCCCCACCCTTTTTCTTCTTTATGAGTCTGCAGTGCTCATGATTTACATCTTTTTATTCTTCCATTCACACAGGCTCTTGAAGTCATTTTAAAAATCGGCTGATTAAAAAAAAAAAATCGCCTGATATTTTGAACTCTAAATCCTGTCATTCATAAGGTACTGATAACTCACTTTATTATGATTCTTGCATAGCAGTATCCTCCAAATACATCCCTCCCTTCCTATTTCCAATGTATTCTCCATGATTCTAGATTTTATTACTTCCAGTCTGCAATAATGCCAAAAACTATCCTAACTGTTCACTGATCTTTATATTCTATTTTCCTGTTTCTTTCCTCTGCTTTCCTTAATTGAATTGTTTTTTCTTATTTTCTTATTTCTTCACTTTATCCTTACATTAAAAAAAAAAAGGATAAAAGGTGATTTAAAAAGAACACCTCTGGGGCACCTGGGTGGCTCAGTCAGTTGAGCATCGGACTCTCAATTTCAGTTCAGGTCATGATCTCAGGGTTGTGAGATAGAGCCCCCGCATTGGGCTCCATGGTGGGTGTGAAGCCTGCTTAGGATAATTTTTTTCTCTCCCTCTCCTTCTGCCTCTCCACCCTGTGCTCTCTCTCTTTCTCTCTCTCTCTCTCAAATAAATATAAATAAAAAGAACACCTCCTCCCTAATTGTTTTTTAATGAGTAGAAACGATATGCAAAAATGGGATGATAAAAAGGGATCACATATGGGGTTTGAGATAATAGATGTTTTAAGATAAGTATGTGATCATTTATTAAACACCATGAGAAACTAATTAAGCACCATGGGAAACTAATAAAGCATTTCATTCATTCATTAATTCATTGAACGAATGTTTTACTTTCTCTAAACAGATTGTTCTTTAGAGAGGACAGAATGTCTACTCTCACAATGTAATCATTGGGAGGGCCAGGATCCCACCTGGGAAATGTGACCGAGATTAGTGCTCTTTTTCCAAAATACAGCTGCTCCGCTGGACCATTACTTCTGTATTAATTTCACACTCCACTAAGTTATTCGTTCCCTAATCACTGGCAATAGAATGACCATACCTGGCCACATTGGCTCTACCTTCTATAACCAGACTTTTTACTCATTCCTTTCTAATATAAATGATCAGAACCTGATTGTAATTTATCTACTCAGTTATTTAAATTTTTTGTATATTAGATTATTGTAAAATAGGAAAAACCTCTTCAGAGTACATGTAATTGGTGCTTATTCATTATATTATTCTAAACTGTATCAGAGATTTTAAGACGCATCATGCACACTGATTTACAATAGGACTGAATATATACCACCTGTTCATTAGTAACACTCTTCATTGTCATGTTATTGAGAAGAGTATAAACACACAGAGAACTCACTCTATTTCTCTTGCAAATTAGTACCAGGGACTAATAAATAGAACCAAAAGATGATGAAGGCATTTTCAATTTTTAATTAGTTATTAAGTTTCAGAGTAGGTGGCAAATAAAATCCATTAGTAGGTGTTCTTATCAATGAACATATCTGTCGGGAGTCTTCCACATCACAGCCTGTCAATAAATGAAGAAGGCTGAAATTTTTCATTAAATAGAAAATAGGCATTTTAAGAAGGATGTTTATATATGTTATTTTCACAGATGAACACAGTAGGAAATAAAAGTACTGAAGCTGATAACTGATTCGTTGCAGGGGCCTGAACTGCAGCTTCAATTACAAGCAAAATCCTGCAAGTTCAGGCTAATAGAAGAATCTCATTCCTGACATCCTGAGGAAAAATAAAATTCAATAAATCATCGGTTACAAAGAACTCGGATGCATCATTCCACAATAGAACTGAATGACAGCATATACAACTATTTCGCATACATCATATATGAGACTAACCTTTTAAAATTGCAACAATTAAAATAAATCAGTGTAATTCCTTCATAACTAGAAGTTTAAAAACCTTCTTCGCCAGTTTTTTTGAGTATGTTGACAAACAATGTTATCTTAATTCCAACTGTACAACATAGTGATTCATCAAGTCTACACATTACCTGCTCACCACAAGTGTAGCTTCCATCTGTACCATACAAGGCTACTAAAGTACCATTGACTACACTCCCTGTGTTATACCTTCTATTACTGAACTTCTCCCCCAATTTGTTAATGTAGAGAAATGCAGCTTCAGTACATTGAGTCTAATTTCTCATGAATCCATCCTAAAAACTCGTCCATAAATCACATGTCAGTGACTATTCAGTTCTAAGTGTGACTGCACAACTTATAATTTGGTCCAAAGTGTCATACTGAGATAAGAGAGCTAATCATATGTCTTCTTATCACATGCACAAAATAAAAACTTACCACGTAAAGCAGTTAGGGAAAACTTTATATTGAGCATCAGACTCTTGATTTCAGTTCAGGTCATGATCTCAGGGTCGTGAGACAAAGCCCTGCATTGGGCTTGGTGCTGGGTGTGAAGCCTGCTTAGGATTCTCTTTCTCCCTCTTCTTCTGCCCCTCCACCCTGTGCTCTCTTTCTCTCTCAAATAAATACAAATAAAAAGAACACTTCCTCCACCTTTATACATATATATGTGTGTGTGTGTGTGTGTTATAAATCATATATGTATGTATAATATATTAACATATAGATTAATAAAGATATATAATAAATACAGTAAGTAAGGCGAATGTCATTATATACACATACTAACTCTGAAGAAGTAGATCACAAACAAATTCTATCATTTGAGTACCAGATGTGTACCATTTGAGTACCAGATATGGTACCTTAACCACAACTTTCTCTATTGCAGACTAAAGTTCTTCCCCATTAAATGTTGCTGGGAAATCTACTATGTAATTTTATTTATTTATTTGTTTTTCCTACTGTGTCGTTTTAAATGGTAAATATGCCAACCATGTTGGCTGGCATCTCTGAGAAGTTGAGGTGCTTCTTCTCAGAAGATGCAGCTACTTTTAAAGTCGCTATTTCTTTTTTTTCTCAATTATTTATTTATTTATTTATTTGAGAGAGAGAGAGAGGGTAAGAGCATGCAGAAGCAGGGGGAGCAGCAGAAGGACAGGAAGAAGCAGACATCCCCCTGAGCAGGGAGCGTGATGCGGGACTCGATCCCAGGACCTTGGGATCATGACCCGAGCCGAAGGCAGATGCTTAACCGACTGAGCTGCCAAGGTGCCCTTAAAGTCACTATTTCTAAAATGTTTCCTTTTTATTCCTATCTTCTGGCACACTCCTAATCAGCTTTCCAAGCGAAATTCAAGGAATCATCTCATCAAAAACTTGACCAGATAGGATTTCCTAAAATATACCTATTTTATAGACCTCTGTGCCACCGAAGTTACCTTATTACTTGGAGAACATTTGTTTACTCATCAAGATATCAGGAGTCCTAAAGTAAGAATAGGAACTCATTTCTGTTCAACTGGGTATTCAAGAGGAAAGTGGAGAAGAATTTTAAAAGGGGAAAAATACAGTGTCTGTATGTGTGTACCTACAACACACGTATGTGTGTGCACACATGCACACATACATACACCGACCAATACCCTGATAACTGGAATTAAAATTCCAGAAGAAATAATAATATAGAAAATAATTAACATAGAGACTATGATAAGGAAAATTGTAGACAGTAAATAATCAAAAGAGAAAGAGAAGAGGTTTCAAAAGAAACTTCAAAAGACTAATTAAAATCACCCAGATATAGAAAAAGCAGATCTTCAAGCAGAACCATGTAATGCATTAAGAACACAGACAGCTAGAGGAAGAGGACTAGATGTAATCTTAGTACAAGAGAAACAAGCCTCAATACAAAGAAGGAAATTGATTTCACATCAAGGGAGGGACAGGGGCTCTTTCTTTGGTGTATAAATGAAAAAGAAATACAGAGGGGGACTTTAATTTAGGATACCACGGCTATGTTTGGAGATGTGCAAGATCCAAGTTTGAAGATGTTCGACCAAGAAGTGAATTAAGGAAAGATTCAATTTGTAGATGTGTAATGCTCCACCACCTCTAAAGAAATATGAAAGGGAAAAAAATGCTTTAACCTTCTTACATATTCCAGCATACCAAAAGAGGTGTCTGTGAGGGCAGACTTTCTACTGTGTCTTAGGAAACAGACAGGATTGCAGAAAACAGAAAATGAGCCACAGGCCAAATATTTAGATGCATTCTATAAGACATGAAGGATACTTATTTAGACATCAATGCCAACAGTTTGGAATACACTTCACACACATGTGCGTGTTTGTGCACACACACACACACACAAATATGGAAGTAGGACAGCAGAATTAAGAAGCTTCATGAGCAAGAAAGAATAGAGCTTTACATATTACTAATCCATGCTACAACAATAACTAAAAATTAATATCTCAATAGCTATAAAATGCGTATATTATATATGTATATATCTATCCATATACAGAAGGAAATAAAGAAATCAAAGTAAAAGCAGTGGTCAAAAGAAACGATTCTTTGCTCTTTTTTTAAGATATCTTGATGGCAGGATATATTTGAAATGATACAAAGAAAGCACTCAAGGGGAGGAGTAAAACCAAAACCTTTAAAGAGAAAAGTAGATATTCCCAGCTATAGGTGTTCAGTGAAACATGTAGTTGGAAAAAAAATAATCAAAAGTGAAGTGGAGCAGAAACAGCAAAAATGAAAGTGCAAAGAAAAGACATTTATATTCACAGTCAAGAGAAGAAAAGAAGAAAGAACTCCGCTTAAAAAAAAAAAAAAGATTCATCTGCAGAAATCCTAAAGTTTATATCTTCATTCAACCGCTGATTATTATGAGCCTACTATGTGTCAGCTACTATGATATGGAACTTTGCAAATGAATAGGCCACAGTTCCAACTCTCAAAATGCTCTCAGTATTTTGGGATTATTCCAAGGACTGTAACCACAATGCAATATTTATCCTTCTTGCTCTTCATTGGAGTGAATCAGGTCTTATCATGTTCTAATGTTTTTGTTTTTTTTTTCTCTACAGTGCTTCGCTAGTAAGCACATATAAAGAATTCATACAAATGCTTCATAGTGTGCTTGTTAAAAAGAGCACATGCTCCGATGTTAGACTCAGGAGTTTTTCTGGCAAGGTTAAAAATGAATTCATGTTAAGACACTGGCTCCTGGTAAGTACTCAGTAAATATTAGGTGGTATTATGTTATTTAATATTCAGATCAACCACAGGAGGTAGGCACTATTATTATTCCCATTCTAAAGAAAGGTAAGAAACGATGAAGAGAGATTAAGACATTTAACAGTAATGGCAAAACTAATAATTGACAGAACCAGGATTCAAATCCAAGGGTGTATGTTTTTCGATGGAGTCTGTGCCAAAAGTTTGACCTCAAAGCACAAAGTCACCAATAAATATTAGCCATTACTATTACTAATCTAAGGATTCTGTTATTTATGACATCATTTCTCAGTCCGTGCACTTATCATTGTTAGGTAACAGGCTGCTATAAATCACTGGCTTTCTTTGTGTACCATAAACATACCTAGAGGCTCTTTATGCTTGCAGTTCCCTCTGCCAAGAATGCTTCTCTCCCTTCAGATCTTCACAAAAGTGAATTGCTCCTGAGATTTGGTTCTAAGTGCAAATGGTCCCCTTCGAGAAGCTTCTCTTGAGCACCCCGTAGAGTGCCACATCGCATTAGCCAGCACAGCTGTTGGCATGCGTCATTCTCTCATTTGTTTACTTCTACTGTCTCCCCAGAGAATGTGACCACATGCTCCTTTGCCTCTGTATCCACACAAGATAGGAGATCAGTAAATATTTGTGAAAAGAGTAAAGTAACTAGGACATTTCCTTATGTGTAGAATGCACCCCATAAATGTTAGTTCATCACTCCCCTTGCCCATCCATATAAGCTGCAACAGAAAATCTGCATTTCAAGCAAAAGCAGAATTTCCCTATAGCTTTGTGTCTTAGTTCCCTTAAACTTGTCATGTGTCAATATCAAGGATCACGCTCTTATATGACTTAGTTAAAAGTGACTCCACCTTCTCTGTTCACCATGGTCTCCCAACTCATTGTAAGTTTTCTCACAAGTTGTTAAAAGTATTTGTAAAATGTGTTTTAGGTGTCAGGTTGGAGTTGAGCCTGTTAAATAACTTTAAACCACAATATTTGATCCTGCGCAGATATGTAATTTATTATACACACGAAAATTACCAATTAAGTAAACCTAGAACAGTAAGCAAAATTGCTATAATTTAAGAAGAGTACAGAAAGCTAAGGTTTTTGTTTGTTTTGTGTGTGTTTTCTTCCCCCACCTTCTCTCTTTCCTTCCTCTATTCCTTCTCCTTCTTCTGGGTTAGATGGAAAGAAACGGGTATTTCACTGTCTAGGGGAATCTCTTTTCTTGCAGAAGATATGTCCAAGTTAATCAGATGAAAGCTAATGGTCTTCCCTGAATGCCTCAAGAATAAGCAGGAAAATGAATGGCCCAGTTATTACTACAGTCTCTCTTTTATCAAGTGGGTGACAAATTAAATATTACTAGTATTTATTACTGCATTAGTTGTGTCTTTCAAGGTCTTATCATAACTGTCTTTAGTGGAATACTTTATGCCTTTATTTCCATTCTACCTATGTAAATGAGATCAAAAGATCTCTAAAATTTAAGTATTTATCCATGGTCTTGAAGTTTATTCTCTAGAGACAATAAAGAAAACAGCTCTCCAGATAAATTTCCATAAATCAAAGAGTTCCAAGTTCTCCTTCTCTAGGGGCTCACATATCATTTGTTCTTGTCCTTCATCCATGTGGCATATGTCTAAATATTTACAAGATAAGGTACATAAAGTCCACATCACTACTAAGGGTATTTATTTTACCATTGGCACTCATCCTCCCAAGAAACATTTTTTTTTTTTCAGGTCAAAAGAAACTATTCTTCAGGTGGTATCTTATATGGTTTTAAGCCCCTCCTCCATGAGCCCAAATAACCTGGAAGGTCAGGTACTAAGAATGGCAGATTTATTAAGTGGATTCACATGATGATTAAAATGCTATATACTCAGAAAAATCATTTCCTCTAATACTTTTGTATTAGACTATTAGAAAAATGCTTACAAATAATTCTATAAGGTAGTCATTTCTACTTTACAAATAAGGAAATTGTGTATTGAAAAGAATGATTAGCTTTACCAAAACTGATTAGTCAGAATAAAAATCCTAGTGAAAATACTTTAGTAGGTTAGCATAAGGGTGTTACTTTTATTTTAAATAGATTGGCACAGGAAATGCCGCAAGTGATTTAGTCTGGATATATTTTATATTGCTACCCATATTTAATAAAGCTGTAATAAATTTTAATGAAACCCATTTGCTGTAGGGTCAAAAAACGGCTTAAAACACAATCAGAACATGATATATAGAAATGAATAATATAGATTGTTCGGATATAGAAAACCATTTTAATGATAATAACCCACCTACAACTTTATCCCAAATTTCAAAGCTTTTGATGTATTACCTTTACATATAGTATATTTATAGGATTTTCCTTTAAAGTTAGGAATCTTATGAAAGTTCAATAGCTTTTATTATTCCCACTTAACAAAACTAACAGAGGGGCCATTATTACTAAAGTGCAAAATGCAAGTGTCTCTAAATTTAGAATAAACTTTACTTTTAAAATTATGACATTAAAATCCACTTTGACTAGCTTGCTTAGAATCAAAGCTATTATTGATGTTAAATTCCAAAGTGAAAGTTTCTAGAATGTATATAAAGTATGTTCTCGCCAAAATTCTACAATTTTTCCACTGTTTTTCCATTTGCCTCAGTTGTAAAGGAGCTCAGATTGACAAAGGATAAAAGTTGACTGCTGAAAGGCCAATTAAAAATTCTTACATAAAATTTTAATTAATAAATATCTCACAGCAGTATGATCAACGACAGTATGATCTACAACAGTGAAAAGCAGGAAGCAATACAAACATATATCAAAAGAGAAAATTGGATAAGTAAAGTATATTTGTATACTGAAAACCAATACAGCAATGAGAATAAATTAATGGTAATATGCGATAATGTGGATGAATCTCACATATACTATATTGAATGAAAGAAGCCAAATATGAAAGACTACAGAGTGTATGATTCTATTATATAAAATACAGAAGAATGCACAATTAATCTGTAGTTTAGAAGTCACGGTGGTGTGGACCTTTGGGGGTATGCAATGACTGAAGGGGCAATGATGGGTGCTTCAGGGATACTGCATCAATGATTATATTTTAGTTTACATGTAGGAAATAACCAGATTGGCTAGAGAAAAGGTTGAATAAGAAGCTCTTTATAAATATAGGTAATACACAACAAGCCAGTTTACCAAGGCCCCAGCTCTCTTAACTCATACTCTGGTCAAAGATGATGTCATCAAAATTGGTAATCTCCAGTGTAGTGAGGGCAAAGGGATTCAGAGTAGAGGCAAGTAAGTGAGGAGGCATTTGCTGCAAATTGATTTTATGACTGCTTTTAGAGACACTTCATTCAAATATTAAAAATGAATGGTTAAACTAGCACCACTAGGAAGGCAATGTCACGGCAGTAGTATTTGGAATTGCACATTGTTAAGATTTCTGAAAATGTGCTTGGCAATTCCCTCATCAAGTCTTTTGCCTTAGTGGCAAATTCCTATTATCATCTTGAAGGTTCAAGTTTAGATACAATGTCTCATCTCGCTTGGAAATCCTAGTTACCAAGAACAGCCCCAGGATACCTTGGAGGTTTGGGGGAAACAATCTCTTTAGCAGTCATCTTCATCTTTGACTGAACAAATGATATTAACCTTCAGAAAGGGTGGATATTTTGATTGTGCAGCTGAAGGCCAGCCCCAAATTCTAGGTGAATATGTATACCAATGATTTTTTTTTAAATCATAGATTATAACCAGTTGCTTTAAAATATTCAGTCTTAGTTTGAACTTCATTATAATCATATAAAATATAGAACTATCAATAGTTTATATGTAGCCCAATGAGGAAATATTTACCATGCAGACTGTGTTCTAAGTTCTTTTCAATTTGTGTAGCTGGAAGTGTGTATAACATGCAGAGCTATGGTAGAATCAAAAAGTTCCTCGTGGACTTGCTATATATATATATATTTTTTTTTTTTTTTCTGAGCTCTTGACTTAATACATGACATTCCTTTTCCTTGACATTCTATTTCTTAAATCAAATTTGCTGTCCCCTAAATTGGATGGAAAAATCAAGTTTCATTTTGTGTTATGCTCTTTGTCCTTTTTCACTTATAAACTCTACATTGATTTTAGTGAGGCACTCACCACAGCTTATGAACTTGGGCAGCTTCCCTGAAAAAAAAGAAAATGAGTTCTCCTGTGAACCCGTTTCCCCCAAGCCCTTCTCAAACTAATTACTGCATCTGCAGTACAATAGCAAGGGGAACAGAACCATGAGGAAGGTTAGGGAAGGCAATCAGACAGCATGCCTCTGTCTGCACAACATCCTGGGAGCCAGGATGCTGCCTTATCTTGTGATGATTACCCCCGCATTCAGCAAGTATCCACAGTCATTAACTCCTTGAAGAACTTCAAGTGTAATTTGGAGTTGCCAGTGCAGTCTCCTTCTTTATATAATGGCATCCTAGGCCATTAAAGCGTCATTTGTATTGTTCTTCTTGGGAAAACAAAGGCATCACAATGCTCTTTTTTAAAAAGAGCAAGGGAAAGAGTCATTTATAGACATATAGACAATAGAGGACCGAGGCTGTTGGAAAATCCCGGCAAGCTCAGTGCACAGGGAAATAGCCACGCTGCATCTAAGGGTATGGGATTCTTTGTCCCTTTGACGCAAAGCAAACTCTAGCCATGCTCTAATGAGGTGCTTTCCTCCTAACCCATGTGAAGCCACTGACATTTGGCACTTTGGGCAGATAGATCAAAAGTGGCCTACAAGCCTGTATAAATGTTTAACACCCAGGTGCTCGACTTGACATTTTCTTGCTATCTAGCAGCTGCCTGATTATTTAAGGATTACCAACAGTCATTGAACATGGAGAAAGGTCCACCTGTACTAATCATTTGCTATAATAGGATCAGTGTTCAACTCTCAGGTTCTTTTGATTATCACTGTTAAACTTTCTCTTAGGTCCCCTAGCTTGCTAGAGGAAAAAGACTTACTGAACTGCGCTATATCAAAGGTCCTCCTATTGAAATATTAGTGGACATTTTTGTGTCTCCAACAATAGATGTTTTCTCTTTAAGCTCAGATAAAGAATACTAAGAAATATTTCACTATACAAAGGTGCTCTGTCATTTCTATGGTTATTATAAAATCATATATTAAGCAGATACAATACAAAAAATCTCTTTCATGTCAAACTGCTATAAAGTAATTTTGTAGTCTAATTTCTTATTATAAAATTAATAAAAAATTGGCAATATCTACATTAGGAGATAGGGGTGTCTGTTCTAGCCCAGGTCCTGTCTCTGACCCTTTATGAGATGCATGGACTTCAACAAGTTAACTTCTCTGACCTTCAGTTTCCCCCTAGTAAATGGTTATAATAGGTTTGTTAAGAGAGATAAAAAGGACTTTAAACAATATTTTGGTAGAGTAAGGGCTAAGTAGGGCATGCTGAGTTTGCACTCTGCACCATTTCAGGTAGGGACAGGAAGGGATAGAATTTGAGTACGTGTTGTGTCAGGTGGAGGTGAAATTATCCTTTCCTTTTTTCCCAAATATTTTGCCCCAAGTCTATATTTATTATTCATATTATTGTGTCCTTGGCATAATCTAGGCACTCAATAGATATGAGTTCTTTCTTTTTACTGACACTTCCCTTTCTCATTCCTTCCCTTCTGTTTTACTGATAATACAATTGGAATCTTTTAGAAATAGGGAGGGTGACTTGCTGAGATAAAAGAAAATCCCGTTCTTTGAAATACGTCCTCTATTTGGACCAATTTAAAACAGAAGACTGATAATTTCTCAGAATTGTTCTAAGTTGTTGTCAACATTAGATTTCTTCTTATTGCAATTGAGAATTGTTACCTACGTGCTCAATTATGTTCCTACACTGGTAGCATGATAGGTCACTGCAGAAGGCAAATGAGAGATGGTTTGTGAAAATACTTTGCTAACAACATGTACAAGAAAACATACACTAATTTTTTGTTGTTGTTGTTGTTATTTGGCACCTGTCACAGACCTAAATACTTTGGGATTGATTTTTAATTTTTTTGACATTTCACAGATTGATTTCACATGTGATTTTTGGGGTTGATTTTTAATTTTTTTGACATTTCACATATTGATTTCACATGTGATATTTTGATTTCACATGTGAGCCAAATATATTGATTTCACATGTGAGCCAAATCTCTGGCTTACTCTCTCCTGGCTGCTAGGTGAGTAACCAATTTTGTCACTTCTGAGAGAGTGACAGTGTGTACTCCGTTTCCCATTTTTGTATATATATTGAATGTAACGGATTTAACACATTTGCGGATATCAAAAGAGAATTTTGCAGTTTGATTTCAGAAAGTCACATGCCCTTTATCATGTGGGGGTTTTGTGCTATCTCTTTCTATGAGAGGTTTTGGTAGCTCATGAAACAAATTTAAACATTACCCTCTGGTGAAAATAACAAAGAATGATACGGTAGGGTTTGGCCAACTATGGTCCACAGGCAAAATCCAGCCAGCCATCTGTCTTTGTGTGGCCCACAAGCTAAAAATGTTTTTGTTGCTGTTGTTTGTTTTGTTTACATTTAAAATGGTTGAAAAAATCCAAACAGGAATGGTATTTTGTACCTTGTGAAATGTACATAAAATTCCAATGTTAGTGTCCATATGTAAAATTTTGTTAGGATACTACTCTATCAGTTTAATTACATGTTGTCTGTTTCTGCTTTCATGCTACAAGGGTACAGTGGAATAATTGTGACAGAGACCATATGGCCCATGAAGCCTAAATAATTATAATCTGGCCCTTTACAGGAAAAAGTTTTTAAGCTACTGGCTGAGGGTATCATTTAAAACTTTAAAATAATTTAGTATTCTCCTAGGTCAAATAAAGGTAAAATATATCTCTGTCATGTGCACATGGATCAGAGAGACAAATTGGACAAATGTACATTGGATGTGACAATAGGGGAGGCTAAAATCTTGAAATCATCATTTCCTGGAAATTTATGAATAACTAAGTGGAGAGAGTTAAGTTCTACCTATAAGACATATGGGCCGTGCAGCTTGATATAGGTTGATACTTACATACATAAATACAGGTTAAAAAAGTAAAGTTTGGAGCAGGAAGTTAATTAGGACTCAGTGACTGAAATTCAATGGAATAGTTTCCTCCTTCTCTGTGCCCTCTCTAAATCTGAGTTTAAGGAAAATAAAAACCTAGAACAAAAATTAAGTATGAAGCTACTTGTAACAGAGCCATATTAATTTGGATATTAAGGTGTAGAAAAAAATACCAAGGAGAAAAAATACCAGCATCATCATAATAAATAATACTAATGTTTACTGAGCACTTCTCTAGTCTTAGACTATGCTAAGCTCTTATATACATCATCTCCACTTCATTGTTGCTACAGTCCTCTGAGGTAGGTACTAATAGAATAACTACTATTGCTGCAGAAAAAGAAATTAAGAAACAGTTACACATTTTGTTAATTTCAGATCAGTATCTGAAGTGCAGGAATTTTTTTTTTTTTTTTTGTGGGTAAGAGAGTTTTGACGGGAAATTCTACTCTAGTTTTAATCACTAGGCAAGTGAGTTTGGCTCAGTTGTCACTCTTGAAATTTCTGGTGGGAGTGGAAGGGACTGCAGTTTATAACAATATGTGTAATGTCATGTGCAGATAGACATAGCCAAAACGTAATTTTTCTTTCTCTCTCAAGTAGTTGGCTCTAAGTGTAAGTTATTTCAATTTCTAGAACAATATACAATATGAAAAAAATATTGATTTAGTGCTAATTTAATTTAATTTTCATTTCTTTTTAAAAAGAAGTACCATCAAACTATCCATTGCTATGCCAATTATAAGAAGAACACCAGCAATGTATGATTTAACAAATAAAGTATATCCATCCTTAGTGTATGTATTATTAGATGAGCTATTAGCATAAAACTGTGCATTAGGAGGACATGCTAACAGATGAACTTCGGCCAAGCTTTCTTAACAGCTTAACAAGATAGCCCTAGTTCAGCAAAGCCTCTAGCTGATTGATTTTCAGATCCTGAGGATTCCTAGCACGTAAACAATTAAAATACAGGCTATTTATTACACAATGCTCTGCCAAACTTGAACCTCAGTTTTAATTTCCTGTTGAGTCTAAAATAGTAATGGAAGGGGCGCCTGGGTGGCTCAGTGGGTTAAGCCTCTGCCTTCAGCTCAGGTCGTGATCTCAGGGTCCTGGGATCAAGTCCCGCATCGGGCTCTCTGCTCAGCGGGGAGCCTGCTTCCTCCTCTCTCTCTTCCTGCCTCTCTGCCTACTTGTGATCTCTTTCTCTCTGTCAAATAAATAAATAAAATCTTTTAAAAGAAATAAAAAAATTAAATAAAATAGTAATGGAAGACAAAAGCAAGAAATGGGTGCTTTAAAAGGGATTGAAGCTAAAATCAGCCAAGAATAAAGAGGATGAAAAAAAGAACATGTGCTAATGAAGAAAATTTCTTCACAGTGTCATAGACTAACACTGGGATCTCTGGGGTCTTTTCTTTAGGATTCAGCTTGGGATGATAGGAAGGGCATGGAATATGGAGCCGAACAGACCTGGGTCCAAATCCTTCACAAGGCACCTACTGGCTCTATAACCTTGCACAAATTAAACTCTCTAAATCTTATTTGCTACAAAAGTAAATTGGGAAAAATACCTATCTAGCAGGATAAATGTTAAAAAGAAATAATGTGTGAAGTTTCAAATGTAGTTCTTGAAAATTAGGAGAAACAAATACTAATCACTTGCCTTTTCTGTGTGCAGCTCTTTTTAATATGTGTGTTCTCTGAATTTTTTTCTAGTCTCATGACTCCTCTTATTCACTAATATTTCTACTGGCCCTGCACTTAATTATCTAAATTCAGCCATTACAAAAGCTAATAAGAGAAATCTTGATCAGTAACAAGTACTCCTCAATCTTGACCAAAGAAATAATGACCATTATTTAAGTATAAATAATTCTCATGTAACATGTCCACAGTGTAACTCATGAGGCTCCTTTCCAAGCTGAAAGTACCTCTTAGAATTATTAGTTACTTAGGATAAAAAAGAAAAGCATTTTGGAGGAATTATTGCCTCCATAATCATTCACTTTTTAAAATCAACAAATACTTAGTGAACATCTACCTTGTGCATCAGAAATGAAATCTGTTGCAAAGGAACTTATAACAGAGTGACTAAGACAGGCATCAGTGAAATAATTCTTTTACTGGGGCGCCTGGGTGGCTCAGTCCATCAAGCGACAGACTCTTGATTTTGGCTCAGATCATGATTTCAGTTATGAGATTGAGGCCCACGTCGGGCTCTGCACTCAGTGGGGTGTCTGCTTGAGATTTTTCTCTCCCTCTCCCTCTGCTCCTCTCCTTGCTTGTGCTCTCTCTCTCTCTCCCTAAATCTTCAAAAAAAAAAATCATTCTTTTCCTAAATGTAAAATTCTAACTATACTAACTGTTGTAAATTGAAGTATAAATAAAAATTCTATAGGATGCTGTAAAAGAGAAGAGGTCGACATAGAAATGTCCAGAAGGCTTCACTGAGTCAGAGACCTCAGCTGATGTCTGAAAGTGAGGAGGAGTAAGCCGAAGGAGATGGGCCAAGAAACACAGAGACACAATGTCTGTGAGATGTGAGGAGGACCTTGTGACAGGAGCAGAGAAATGAGATGAAAGAGGTAAATGGGAACTTTGCTCATCTTTTATGGAATGCTAGCCTGGACTTGAACTGGATGGCTGACTGTAACATGATTTGAGAAGTACTTAAAGATACTACCATTAGAATTCTCTCCCAGATATTTTACCATTCATTCATCCATTTAGTTAATGAACTATTCCTAACCAGATACAGGCAATCTTCGCTTTGCATGTTAGTGCAGGACCATAAAAACGATGGTGTAAGTGGAAACCATGCAAAGCAACTGTAAAATCATTGGGAAAAACTGATATTTCTGTGATTTCAGAATTACAGTCAAAACATTAAAAATTTTCTTATTCTCAGTTATTAATGTATGGAGAAATAAAAATAGTAACAGTATTTTTTCTTTAAAACACTGATTTAAAATATTGGAAACATTATTAATGGAGGTGTATTATTTCTTTTCTTTTTTTTTTTTCTTTTTTTGGTGTATTATTTCTTTGGTAAAAAATGTATCAAGAGTGGGGGCGCCTGGGTGGCTCAATTGGTTAAGCATCTGCCTTCGTCTCAGGTCATGATCCTGGGGTCCTGGGATCGAGTCCCATCTCAGGCTCCCAGCTCAGCAGGGAGCCTGCTTCTCCCTCTCCTCCCTGCGTGTGCTCTCTCTCAATATCTCTGTCTGTTTCTCAAATAAATAAGAAAAATCTTTAAAAAAATATATATGAGTGGTTTGAACAGTAGTTGCCTTCTCATCAAATAACATATGATATGGTCCAGAGTGCTCACTCTTTGCTCTGCCTTGGTGAATTGTCGCACTGTTTTCTAAGTTTGGATCAGCTTCCAACATTTTATCTTCCACACTTTCAATGTTGTGAAATTTCTCTGAGAACTCCTTTATGTTGAGTATTTTGTCAAAGCACTTCCTCTGGGATATCTTCAGCCTCTTTGTCCCACCATTCTCCCTAATTTATGTTGGTAAGTTCCCCTTCTCTGTTCCTCTAGCTGCATATCTGTAATCCTTTGAACAGTGACAGTGACTCCATTTCCAGGCTGAACTATTTCATTTACATTTAGTTTGTTTCACTTGTAGTGTTACCACTTTTTATTCCTCTTCTGCAATTTCATCTTTGTCAGTTAATTCCCTCTTAGTTATCCACTTTTGCAAACAGGTTATCACTGGGAGTTAACGAGTCAACACGAAGACATGGGTCGCTGTCTGTGTGCATATTGAATAATGGGTATGTTGTGACCAATCACTGACAGGCTTTCAAGGAAGTAACTGATTGATCGTTGATTACGACGCACATCTGTATCTTATAAGAAGATTTTCAGGTATTTATAATGATCAGGCAAGGTTGGAGCACATTACTACAGACAAGCACAATAGTGGGAAAGAAACACTACAGGGAAAACACACAAAAACCTTTCAGAGTCTTACATTTACATAGACATAATTGATCTTTGTCTCCAGACCAACTAAACTGCCATCAATTATCAATAAGTATGCTCTATCTTTATATAAGAACCAGAGGCATGAGTATCTTCTATACCCAATTAGTACAAATCCAGGATAAGGCATGTACATGCATTTATTTTCAGATCAACCTTTAGGAAGAAATAAAATATATAAAACATCACCAACAATTTAGGATATATAACTATTGAACAAGCAAAGGTGTACATAAAAGGTTTTGTTTTATGTTTTCCATTCAGTGTCCATTACATTTCAAAACCAGCTTTGATAATTCTGCTCAATTCAGCAGAATCTCATATACACTAACTAGTATTTTAAAATTAAAGTCATTTATTCAGCAGATGAGAAATTAGAGTTATTACTTATCTCATATATAATTCTACCAGTCATCCTGGTAGCAATCATTTCTCTCCATAATATCTCCTTAAAAAAAGTCAATAATCTTTTCACAGTGGATAATAACTTACACAGTGAATGTAAAAAGAGTGTTCAATTCCTTTGTGCAATCAACCCAATGTCTTTTGTTAAGTATGTATGACTTCAAATCAGTGTAAAATGGCAGTCTAGCAGTTAAACAGTGTGCATTGCTGGATCTAATTAATTCTACTATTTTATGCCAAAAATTCCATTAGTTTCCATTAAAGGTCTTGATGTAGTGCAGGCTCCTTTATGTTTTGTAGTTAAAACAATCAAACTTCATTTCAAATTAAGGATTATACTGCAGAACTAAAGGAATTCTAGGGTAGCTCCCTAGCATTGAGTAAGTTACTAACTTTTAACAGGATATTCAGAACATGAGTTAACTGCAAAATGGTTACTTCGTAATAAATACATCAACAGAATACTTAAACCCACAGGAAAAAGGCAGCTGGGAAAAGGCAGTTAGGAGTCTGCCCTATGTGCTATAATTTTGTGGTAATATTATAATATGCCACTGAAAATGAAAATTTCACTAGGGTTACTGGAAATGTTGGAAGCAGCAGTGCAGCCAAATTTAATATTATTATTCCCCTTGAGATTTATACCTCTGCTATATACGCTCGTTTAAAGATGCCACACATTAATAATTCATTATATAGTTTTACTACCCTTCTTTTGGTTGGTAAATAATACTTATCGTAAACCCACTGTGTGTAAAGAATCATCATCACTATCTGATGGCAAATAGATAACTGAGTCACGTGGGAAATGAACCATGACAGAGTGAAATGGCAGATCTTCATCAGCTCCCTAAGGGTGGAAGCACCCAGGACTCTTTTCTAGTAAATAGTAAGAATGTTTCCTTTGTCTATTCTACTTTTTCATGATTGCTACCAACTTACTTTTTACTTGGCTTGAAGATCAAAACCAATGCTTGTTGGGGCACCTAGGTGGCTCAGTTGCTTAAGCAGCTTGGTTTCTGCTCAGGACACGATCTCAAGGTCGTGAGATGGAGCCCCAAGTCGGGCTCTGGGCTCAGTAGGGAATCTGCTTAAGATCCTCTCTCTCCCTCTGCCCCTCCCTGCACCCCCTCACCCTGCACTCTTTCTCAAATAAATAAATCTTAAAGAAACAAAAACAAAACAAAACACCAATACTTGTTTATGGGAAATAATCACATTTATAATCTATAATAGATAAATTTTAGTTCTCACTTAAGGACTTTTTTTTTTAAGAGAGAGAGAGAGAGAAAGAGAGAGCACACGTGCACATAGGTATGGGGGGAGGGGCAGAGGGAGAGAGAGAATATTAAGCACACTCCCTCAGTATGGAGCCTAAGGGGCTAGATCTCACAATCCTAAGATCATGACTTGAGCTGAAACCAAGAGTCAGTGGCTTAACTGATTGAGCCACCCAGGTGTCCCAGGACTTTTTAAATACACATATCAGTATGAGTGCTTTACATGTGTTTTTGTTGTTGTTGTTGTTGTTTTGCTGCCATCGGCTTATTTTTTATTAATCAATTACTCATCATCAAGCATTACTTGAAAACTCACGATATTAGTAGTGGGGGATAACATTAATATAAAGTATAAAATTAGTTATAGTTATTATGCTTCTGTTGTGAGGAGTTTATTCAAGATATTTTATAATTGCAAAATCCAAAATTTTGAACATTTTCATCTGTGCCCATCTATGCTTTTCTTTTGGGGAGATATTCATAGCTTTGGTTACAGTCTTGAAATGTATGTTCTGATAAGCCTGAGATATTCTTCTGGATAGAGGGTGAAGCTATGTATAAGAAGAGTTCACACTAAGTACTACACTGGATTACATGAATTACACAGAGATGGAGGGCAAAAGTTCAGAAAAGGCAATAATGCTGCGGACTGGGACAGTCGGGAAGACCCGCATGTAAGACATGCTTAAATGCGCAAATAGAGAATATGTACTGCATCCCTGTTTTCTAGGTGTACAGAGATAAATATATTTTTCCATTAATACACAATAGTGATAACTAAAAATCCTATTTCAAATTTATATTTCACTTAGGCTTAAACCCTTAAGCTACATAAAATAATTTGAAGGCCTAGTTAATATGACTGAACAATTAAATAGCATCAACATACTCCACGAAATGGATTTTGTCAAGAGATCAATATTTTCATCGATACTCCTTTCTGAAAAGATGTTAATGCTATGGATGAAATTAGGTTCAATTGATTCTAAAGAAAAAAACCTAGGATATTAATAATTTCTATATTTAGTATTTTCTGTGCAACTGTCATAAAACCAACTTATTCATTGTTAAGTACAATAAGTTACCAACAATAAACAACAAAAGACTGAAGTATATAACAAATTAATTTTTAGAATTCACTTCACATTTTCTTCTGTCCACCATTTTTTGTCAATTACTTACAATCTTGGATAAAATAAATTTAATACCTAATAGCTTCTTTAAAATTCACAGCTATAGGCTTATCTATAATTTATATGTCATATTCTGCAAATTAGGGGGGAATTGTTTTGAAGAGTTTAAAAACAAATGATGTTTCTTTCTTGCAGTCTTTATGAACAGAAAACTATATATATATACCTTGCAGAACAGTAATAAACCTAGATAAAACAATAAAACTTGTTCTCTTTTCATATATGCCTGGTTAAGTACTAGGTATCAAACAGAATCACATACATAATTACATGTAGTGGGAAAATTTGTTTCCTAATCTAATAACCATAAGATTTAAAATTTGTTTTCATCTTAGAGAAAACATTTTAGAATATTTTTAGAAAAAAAAACTGTTTTAAGAAAACTTTGGATCCCCTTGTGGTTTTATTCTGATACTTTTTATGTCAATTCCATTTGTTCCATAAATTGAATCTTGATCATGAAGCAGGACCCCAGTGAATCTAGCTCATTCCAAAACTCCTTTGGATAAATCACATCTTCTGTATTTTGAATCTTTATGCCAAGTTTTGCATCAGAAACTTCCTGTCAATTATTTCAGAAAGTTTTTAACTCATAATGAAAGAAATATTTAATTTTACAATTACTACCTCTCAGAGAAAAAATATTCTAATTTCCAAAATTTTTCAATTTCTCATTGAATGCAAAACTATGGAATTCAAGCAGCCACAAGAAATATTGTCTGTTGAGAATATAGAACATTTCCTTCCAATCAAAATAATGATGCCTAGTCTTCATAACCAAAAATAAAGCCTACTTTCTATTTACCATTGGTCTTGACCGTCCTTCTCCCTCCCCTTACTCCTATTAACTGAAGGTGCCTGGCAATTTTATAGCCTGTTAGAGAGGGGCCACAAGCACCAATTTAAAGAAATTAATAGAAATCATGGTTTATATCAGGTCTATCTTTTAAAACTGTGATTTGCCCAAAAACAGATTTAAACTAAGATATACTATGAATTAGGTCAAGAAATAAAATTTTTTCTATCAGCTTGACCTTTCAAAAAAATAAGAAAGGGGGTATCAGATGGAATCTTTCTCTCACTCCTGATATTCTGTGATTCTAAAAATTTTTTTGCAGTTAAAAACAGAAGGGCTGACAATTTCATTGTCACTCCAGGATCAAGGAATCAGACCTTGTGAATTAGAGCATTGAACTTAACAATATTTTTAATTGATTATTCATAACCGCACTGGAAATACAACGTTGTCTCATGAATCCCAAAATTATATCATGAGCTATATAACATATTTATTGGATGAAGATTCATTCACTTCAAAGAAGATACAATGATCTAAATAGTGTTTATGTTTTAGCATCTGAAGAAGTTTACAGCTTTCTCAATTATTCAATGCCTTGAAGTGCCACGGAAAGAAAAACTACATCAGCCACTTGTCTCCAAAAAGGAGCACATTTATACCAGACTAGAAAAAGTAATCCCTATTTGTTCATACTTAACATACAAAATATCCAATGGAACAGATTTCAGTTTCAATGACTTAATTTGTAATTCATTACTCCTGTTGTTATGCTTCCTCATCTTTGATTTGTTTGAAGACAAAATAAATTCAGTATGTTTATATTCTCCCCATGGTTATTTTGTAAGCCTTTTAACCCCATTCTTTTCTGAATGCTTTTAAAATACTGCTATTTAAACAGAGGGTCTAAATCTCATCTCAGTATTCAAAAAATATTCAATTAAGACTATGTATGACATGCTAAGACTATATAGGACATACATGTAAGAATACAACTATAGATAGCTAGACAGATATATAGGGGTATATGTATGTGTGTGTGTGTGTGTGTGTGTGTGTGTGTGTGTGTGTGTGTGTGTGTATATATATGAAAGTTCACTGTGCTACAAGATTTTGAAAAATTCATCTTGAAAAGAGAAAAACCTCAAATTTAAGCTCATCACAGATAATAAGATCTGAGTAATGAATCAAGAATGTCTTTTGCTGATGAAGATGCAGTCAAGACCGAGGCAGAAAGGTAAGCATATACATATGAAAACTTCATCATTAGGTGCAGATAAAAGCTAATGTATGTGAAGAAAGAATAAAACTTATTTGTCTGATACATACAGTTGACTGACCTGATCTTGGAAGATTTCAAAAACAGGTTATTTATAAAATCACAATTTCATTAAAAAAAAAAAAGGTAGAATAAATACAATAGTCTAAAATCTAATCAGACTTACAATTTTTTTAAAAAAAGAATAAAACATGCATCACAATAAAAAAAACCTTCAAGACAGATATAATCATGGTATGAATAATGTTGCATTTTATTATTGATTAAAAGGATTTGACCATAACATTTCATTCATCAGATACCACTGCTCATTACATGAAGACAATGCACATTTATCAAGTTTATGTGTAGTTTCTCACATTTATGTTTTTTTTGAATTCTCTCTTTGCCTTCACTTCTGAGGGTCATAGTATTTATTATGACTTTTTGTCAGAATTGCAGGCTCTCATCATCACGGTCCTTCAGATTTTCAGCCTATTCCAAAGATCTTCAAAAAACTATTGTGAAATGGAGTGTGCAAACAGAAAAATTTCAACTTCATCCCATTACTACATTAATTCAGAATTCTTTGTCTCAGTTGTTGACATAAATATAAATCATTGACTGTTAAGGACATGGATTCCCACTAATGAAAATGGAAACCAACTGAATTCTCTGGAACTAGTACAAATCATTCACATGATTCAGTGATAGTCCACTCTGGCAAATCACTATGACATGATGATTACAGCACCCCTTAAAAGGTAGTAAATTGTAATGCATGCACCACTCTGTGCTATCTTCGCTTCTCTGCTAATTCAGTATGTCCACTAATAACAACGTCAACTCAAGATAAGTCTTTAAAAAATTAGAATGAATAGAAAAATCAAGTTCTACTTGCTCAACTTGAATCCCCAAAGATAACTTAGAGAAATATGTTATAATGTGAGGCAGGGGGGACTACACTAATTATGGAAAAATTTACCTAACAGGTGTTCTTAATATGTGTGTACATATGTGTATATACATATATATGCAATATAGGTTTTCCTTATTGTTCATCATTGTTTAGTGACTAATAAAATATAATCTTGAGAAAGCACTTTACCTTAGTCCTTTTTTAGATATGGCTATTCTAGATTCTTTAGAAAAATATTTTAAATTAAATATAAAGGACTCATAAAAATATAATCTGAAATCATGGAGTAAATCTGCCTCATAAACAAAGCCCACATTATGTGAGGCAGTTTTGCTGTATCAAACACCAAGACTCCAGGAGAAGGCCCAGAACAGACTTGCCTTATGCTGATTTCTGTTTACTAAATAATGTTGGAAAAACTCTTCACTCTACTATGATTAAAGGCATGTGTTAATATGTTAGGAGCAATAGGCAATGTTTGTGAATATCTCCAACATTTCCATACTGTAATTTTTAAATCAGGATAAAAATATATTTTTAAAGTAAGAGTAAGAATTAGTGTTATACTAACCATTTTATGAGTAAAACAATACTAACTATAAGTTGGAAATACGTTTTAAGGTTCTCTCTTTAGTATTTTTATTTTTATAGCACTTTTCCCCTCAATTTTATACTTATTTTCAAACAAATTTTTAAAAATTTATAGAAAGCATATAGTTATTTTGCACAATATTGATTAATATTTAAAGTGAGGAAAGAAAAATACTTCTTTATATTTGAACACCTCATGATACTTAAGTATTTAAAATAAAAAGTAGATGTTAACTTTGAATTTGACTCAAATACATAGTCTGGGAAAAATAACTATTATTTTGAGGTTTTTCTAAGGTTCCAGGTTGAGATTAATTGGGAACAAAGATTTCAAAGGAGAAAATGATAGTGTACATTACAGAATAAAAGAGATAAGGGGGAAAAAAACCACCCTATAGCCGTGCTGTCTAAAAGAAATATCATGTGAGCCACATATGGAGTTTAAAATTTTCTGGTAGCCATATAAAAAAGGGCAAAATGAAATGGATAATTTTAACAATTTTAACAATATATCGTATATAACCCAATATATTAAAAATATTATCATTTCAAATATAATCAACCTAAACAAATTATCAATGGCATATTTTCTACTCTTTTTTGTATCTTAAGTCTTTAAATGCTGGCTATGTTTTACATTAGCAGTGTATCTCAATTTGGACATATACGTAGTAGCCACTGTACTGAATGCAAAGTCTTGGAAGACTGATTTGTAACCCTCATGAATCCTGCCTTTTACAAGAAATCTGCATTTAAGAAAAGTGTAGATAAAAATGCATAGGAGATATAAAAAAATAGAAAATATCACAGTATAATAAGTTTAATATTTTCCCCCTTGAGTGTGAAAACATACCAGTAGAATTTTCCACAGAAGTGTAGTCAAGGGCAAGAAAGTAGGTCTGGAGGAACAGCTGAAGGAAGTATCGGAGCATGCTTCTTTTATCAACGCCTTGCATCCAACAACGATTGCCGCCATTAACTTGTAAGACAAAATCACCTCAGTTGGTGGTACCAAGCTGTATATCTCTTACTCGTATAGCTTCTATTTTTAATTTCTTTGGTTTAGACATATGGCTATTTAAAAAATATCTATATTTTTAGAAGGATGATTTTTTAATACCCATGTGTTTTAAAGTTAATCTTTCCCCTCTCTTCCTTGCATTCTTTGTTCCTCTGTGGCCTTTGCAACGTGTGCCTGCTAAATAAATAAATAAATAAATACATGTATGTTGGGTGTAAGGGTGCATATTTATGAGAAACAGGCATGTGGGAAGTCAAACTGTGAAGAGAGCTTTGCTCACAGAGCCCCCTGACCCTTTGAAATACCCTCAGCTGTTCTTAAAACCACAGGAAACCTATTTGTTTATGGAAGTGTGCCAGGTGTTTCTTTTTTCATAAATTTGTAATTGGTTAATCATCATCATCTAGGAAAAAGGGCAACACCATGATGAAAGACTGTATTTTCATCTGTACATTAAATAAATAGAGTATCTTGAATGAGAAATGATGAAAAGATAAGGAGGGAAAGAGGAGGAGGGAAAATAGGAACACAAAGTTAGACATGTGGCTTTATAATTTAATCATATAGTCCCAAGCCATTTAAATGTTACATCTACTTAGTAAAAACTTGCAAATTGACAAAGTCTGTGAAAATTTTATTTTAGAGTTATGCCCGATTTAGTTATTTTTTCAGAATAATATTCAGTCAAAAGCAATGAAGTATAATGTTGCATGATTATCATTTAAAAAATGGCTATATTTATATAATATCAGATAATGTCTTGTTAAAATTAGTTGTGAATAAAAGAGAATGCTGACACTAAGTGAAAAAATACATACTTGCGAATGGCAATATTCTTCCATGGAAGCTTCCAAAATTTATTAAAAAATGGAAAATGGTCATTTAAGAGAGATGGCAGGAATGGAGAGAAAAATGATAGGTGCTAGGACACTAAACCAAACCGTGGAAGAGGTGAACAAGCATAGTAAGTTATAAAGCAGATCTTTTCTAAAGCCAGATGACTTGAAATAAAGAACATGTGCCTGTAGTGGACAGTAAGGGAGAATAATTTACCAATCTGCTGTGCACTGAAACATCAGGAATGAATTTTAGCAGGGTCTGAGCTCTATGGCAAGAGGCAACAAAGGAATTACAGATGGAAAGCTCATTGGAAACATCACATTTTGAAGAATACAAAATACATATTAAAAGTTGATTTGAAATATAACTGTAAATGATCGCTAGTTAAAAAGAAATGACCATTGTCTTCTTGTCTTACACTGTAGCTTTATCTGGGCTTTGTTCTGAATTATGGTTTACAGATAAACAATCAATTTCAGAATAGTGACAGAATAGTCCAATGTAGATCATTGTATCAGTGTAGATCATAGCTAGAGTCCTAAGTTGTACAACTGACCAACTACATAAACCAAAGTACCTGTATGTTGGTACTGCTCAAAGTGTGGTTCATGGAATATCATCATCATCATCAATCATCATCTGAGAGTTAGTTAGAAATGCATAATCCCAGATTCCACTCCAGACCTACTGAGTAATGATCTGAATTTCAATAAGATTCCCAAATTATTTGAAAGTGTATTAAATGCTGAGAAGTTCTAGAGTAGTATGCTCCTCTATCTTGTTATTAAATGCTGGAGTTTCTGAAAGCCCAGTTAAAAAGCCCTTTTCTTGATCCCAGAGGCTGGAAAGATGACAGAGTAAGAAGACCTTAAGCTCACCTTGTCCCAAGAATATGACTAGAGAACACTCGCATCAGTGTAAATAACTCAGAAAACAACCCAAAGACTGGCGTAACAAACTCCACAGCTAAAGGTAGTGAAGAGGCCACACTGAAGAGCGTAGGAAGAGTGGAGATGCAGTGGGTAGTGAAAATGGAACACAGCCTTCTGTAGAGGGGGAGGTCAGGCGGGGGGGAGCGGTGGCGGGGGAGCCCTGGGCACAGAGAAGATGGAAAAAAACAGACTTTCACACTAGGGAGCCTGTATGAGGAAGACAAATTCCCTTAGCATTAGGCTTTAAAAGGAAGAGGGGCCAGATTTTGTGAGTTCTTACAACCAAAGAGACTTAAATCTTGGAATTTTAAGAATCAGTAATCTGGATTCTAGGAGAGGGCTGAGGAAGCTGAGTCCCCACCGTTAAAGAGAGAGCACTACAGACAGCACATGGAGATACAGCATAGAAGCAGCAGTTTGGGGGACAGGGAAAGGTTTGGTGCATTTGGGAAGAAAAGCTATTTATTCATCTCAAAACATATCCCAGAGAGACGCTCCTCCAGGAACAAAGGAGTTGGCAGGTGACATTTCCCTCCCTTGCCCCTCAACATAAACACACAGCCACTTGCAGGAACCAGCACAGAGCTAACACTCATTCCCTAACTTACCTTACACCAAGGCCCACCCCCAACATTTTGGCAGATCTGCCTTTTTCAGTCACATTTGCCTCAGTCCTGACTCTGTGGTTCTCCCCCACTAGAAAACCAGCAAAACCCTTGCCAACACATCTCCTGACCTGTGTGTTTTGCAGTGCCTTGCTCTCAGTGGCAGCAGTGATGGTGGACCCTGCAGAAGCCTAAGACACACCTTGTTAAAATTGTGCACCCCACCTGTGCAGCCCTGTCCCTGTAGCAGCAACTGCAGGTCTCATTTTGCAAGCACACTTGCCCACACCTTATTAAAACTGCTTGCCCACTCCAGCCTGGGAACAATCTTATATTTTGCCTATATCAGGCAAAGAGAGCCTCTGCAGACAACTGGACTGAAGGAAAAAGCAGTCAGGACAGGATAGCAGGGCACAGGCAACACACATAGGAGACAACCCCTGAAATGCCAGGTTCTGGGGAATAAGGAACATTGCACTGCAGGGCACTACAGGGCCTCTTCATAAGGCCATTACTTTCAAGAGCAGAAGTAGATGACTTTTCAAATACACAGAAACAGACACAGATGAGTTAAACAGAGACAGAGGAATGTGTCCCAAATCAAAGAACAGGACCAAATCACAGCAAGAGAACTAAGTCAAACAGATATAAGTAATATGCCTGATAGAGAATTTAAAGTAATGATCATAAATGATCATACTCACTGGACTTGGGAAAATAGTGGAGGACATCAGTGGGGCCATTAATGAAGAGATAAAAAGAGAATGCATAATCCCAGATTCCAATCAAATGTGAAGAACACAATAAATGAAATTAAGAATACACTAGATGGAATGAATAACAGACTAGAAGAAGCAAAGGAATGAATTAGTGACCTGGAAGACAGGGTAGTAGGAAGTAATCAAGCTGAGCAAGTGAGAGAAAAAAAAAATTATGGAAAATGAGAGTGACTTAGGGAACCAGTGACTCCATCAAGTGTAATAACACTCTCACTATAGGGATCCCAGAAGAAGAGAGAAAAGGACAGAAAATTTATTTGAAGAAAAGTAGGTGAAAGCTTACCTAATCTGGGGAAAGAAACAGATATCCAGATCCAGGGGCACAGAGATCCCCCAGCAAAATCCATCCAAGGATGTCCACATTAAGACACATAGTAAATAAAATGGTAAAAAGTAGCAATGAAGAAAGAATTTAAAAGCAGTTGGGAAAAGATATATACAAGGGCATATAGTTACATACAAGGGCAACCCTATAAATACATCAGCAAATTTTTCAACAGAAACTTTATAGGCCAGAAGAAAGTGGCAGATATGTCCAAAGTGCTGAAAGGAAAAAAAAAAAAATCTGCAGCCAAGAATCCTCTATCCAGGAAGGCTATCATTCAGGAGAGAAGGAGATATAAAGAGCTTCTCAGACAAACAAAAACTAAAGGAGTTCATGACCACTACACCAGTCCTATTAAGAAATACTAAAGGAGACTGAGTAGAAAGGAAAGACCATACACAAGAGTATGAAAACACAAAAGCAGTAAAAATAAATATATCTTTAAAAATCAGTCAAGGGAATCACACAATAAAAGAACATATAATATGATATTATATGCCTAAAATATGCAGGAGCAGAGAAGTAAGAATGGGTTCAAACACAAGTGGCCATCTACTTAAAATAGACTGCTCTATGCAGAAGACATTATATACAAACATAATGGTAACCATATATAAAAAAATAATAATAGGTATGCAAAAAATAGGGAGACAGGAACTCAAGTATATCACTAAGGAAAGTCAGCAACACATGAAAGTGAGCAAGAAAAGAAAGGATCAGAGAAAAACTACAAAAACAACCATAAATTGAGTAACAAAATGGCAATAAATATATATATGCCAATAACTACTTTGAATTTAAATGGAGTAAATGTTCCAATTAAAAGACATAGTGTGATCAAACGGGTTAAAAAACAAGACCCAACTATATGCCACCTACAAGAGCCTCATTTTATACCTAAAGAGACATGCAGATTGAAAGTGAGGGGAGAAAAAAACAGTTATCACATAAATCAAAGTCAAAGAAAGCTAGGATAGCAATACTTACATTGGACAAAATAGACTTTAAAATAAAAACTGTAACAGGAGACAAAGGACATTACATAATAATAAAGTGGACAATCCAACGGGAAGATATAACAATTGCAAATATTTATGCACACAACATGGGAGCACCCAAATACATAAAACATTTAATTACAAACATAAAGGAACTAACTGATAGTAATACAATAATAGTGGGGGACTTTAACACCCTACGTATAGCAATGCAACTATTTTTCAAACAGAACACCAATAAGGAAACAGTGGTTTTTAACCACACACTGGACCAGAAGGATTTAACAGACATATTCAGAATATTCCATCCTAAAACAGGAAAATATAGATTCTTTTCAAGTGCAAATGGGACATTCTTCACAACAGATCTCATATTAGCCCATAAAACAAGCCTCAACATATTTTTAAAAATCAAAGTCATACAATGCATCTTATCTGACCACGAAACTATGAAACTAGAAATCAACCACAAGAAAAAATTTGGAAAGAGCAAAAATACATGGAGGTTAAATAACATGCTACTAAAATATGAATGGATCAATGAATAAACTAAAAATAAATAAATAATGAAATGAAAAGAAATGAAAATGAAAACACAATGTTTCAAAAACTGGGATGCAGCAAAAATGGTTCTTCTAAGAAAGAAGTTTATAGCAATGCAGGTCCACCTCAAGAAGCAAGAAAAATCTCAAACACCCTAATTTTACACTTACAGGAGCTAGAAAAAGAACAAATAAAACCCCACACTGGCAGAAGGAAGGAAATAATAAAGATTACAGCAGAAACAAATGATATAAAAACTAAAAAATAAGGGAACAGATCAATGACCAGGAGGTAGTTCTTTGAAAAGATCAATGAAATTGATACACTTCTAGCCAGATTTATCACCACCACCACCACGACCAACAACAACAACAACAAAAACAAAAAAAGAAATAAAGGACTCAAGTTAAAAAAATAAATAAAAACAGAAATGAAAGAGAAGAAATAACAACTGACACCACTGAAATACAAATGACTGTAAGGATATTATGAAAAATTATATGGCAACAAATTGGACAACCTAAAAGAAATCAATAAATTCCTAGAAACATAAAACCTATCAAACCTGAAGCAGGAACGAATAGAAAATTCGAACAGACCAATTACCAACAATTAAATTGAATCCATAATCAAAAAACTTCCAACAAACAGAAAGTCTGGGACTAGGCAGCTTCACAAGTGAATTCTATCAAACATTTCAAGAATAGTTAAAACCTATTATTCTTGAACTGTTCCAAAAAAAAGAAGATGAAGGAAAACTTCCAAATTCATTGTATGAGATCAAATTACCCTATACTAAAACCAGATGAAGATACCAACGAGAGAGAGAGATAGAGAACTACAGGTCAATATCTCTGGTGAACATAGATGGAAAAATCCTTGATAAAACATTAGCAAACAGAATCCAATAATACCTTAAAAAAATCATTCACCACAATTAAGTGGGATTTATTCCCAGGATCCAAGTGCGGTTCAATATTTGCAAATCAATCAAGGTGATACATCACATCAATAAGAGAAAGGATAAGAACCATATGATCATATCAATAGGTGCAGAAAAAGCATTTGAGAAAGTACAAGATCCATTCATGATAAAAAAAAAAAACCTTCAACTAAGTGGGTTTAAAGATGTTATTTATTTATTTGACACAGAGAGCGAGATCACAAGTAGACAGAGAGAGAGGGAAGCAGGCTCCCCACTGAGCAGAGAGCCTGATGCGGGGCTCCACCCCAGGACCCTGAGATCATGACCTGAGCAGAAGGCAGAGGCTTTAACCCACTGAGCCACCCAGGTGCCTCAACAAAGTAGGTTTAGAGGAAACTTAACTCAATGTAATAAAAACCTACAGGTAACATCATACTCAATGGGAAAAAAACTATCAGGTCAGGAATAAGACAATGATGTCCACTCTCACCACTTATATTCAACATAGTACTAGAATCCTAGCCACAGCAATCAGACAAGATAAAAGGAATAAAAGGCATCAAAATTGGTAAGGAAGAAGTAAAATCTTCAATATTTGCAGATGACATGATACTATACGTAGAAAATCCAGAAGACTCCACCAAAAAAACTACTAGGACTGATAAATGAATTCAAAAAAGTCATAGGATACAAAAATTAATCTACAGAAATACACTGCATTTCTGTATACTACTAATGAAACAGCACAAAGAGAAATGAAGAAAACAGTCCTATTTATGATTGCACCAAACATAATAAAATATCTAGGAATAAACTTAACCAAAGAGGCAAAAGACCTGTATTGAAAACTATAAAAAACCAATGAAAGAAACTGAAGAGGACACACACAAAATGGAAAGACATTCCATGCTCATGGATCAGAAGAACAAAATTTGTAAAAATGCCCATATTACCCAAAGCAATCTACAGTTTTTTAAATCTTTTTTTTTTTTTTTTTAATAGAGAGAGGGCGGGGGAGAGAATCTCAAGCAGGCTCCATCTCATGACCCTGAGATCATGACCTGAGCTGAAATCAAGAGTTGGATGCTTACCCAACTGAACAACCCAGGTGCCCCAGGAATCTTCAGATTTAATGCAATCCCTATGAGAATACCAACAACATTTTTCAGAGAACTAGAACAAACAATCTTAAAATTTGTATGGAATCAAAAAAGACCCCGAATAGCCAAGCAATCTTGAAAAAGGAAACAAAACTGGAGGTATCACAATTCCAGACTTCAAGTTATGTTACAAAGCTGAAGAAATCAAACCATTATAGTATTTGCACAAAAATAGTTTTAAAAAATCAATGGATTAAAATAGAAAGCTGAGGAAAAAATAACCCCACAATTATACAGTCAGTTAATCTTCAAGAAAGAAGGCAAGAATATGCAATGGGAAAAACACAGTCTCTTCAGAAAATAGTGTTAGGAAAACTGGACAGCTACATGAAAAGAAAGAAACTGGACCGCTTTCTCACACATTGCACAAAAATAAACTCCAAATGGAGTAAGGATCTGTATGTGAAACCTGAAACCATAAAAATCCTAGAAGAGAGCATAGGCAGTAATTTCTCTGACATTGATTGAATCAGCATCTTTCTAAATATATCTCCTGAGGTGAGGGAAACAAAATCAACTATAAATAAAATAAACTGAGCTATTGGGACCGCATCAAAATAAAAAGCTTCTACATAGCAAAGGAAACAATCAACAAAACTAATAGTTAACCTGCTGAATGGGAGAAGATATTTGCAAATGACATATTTGATAAAAGGTAAGCATCGATAATATATAAAGAACTTATACAACTCAATACCAAAAAAACAAATATTCCTGTTAAAAAATGGGCAAAAGACATGAACGGATATTTCCCTAGAGTAGACATACAGATGGCCAACAGATAGATAAAAAGATGCTCAACATCGCTCATCAAGAGAATGCAAATCAAAATCACAATGAGATATCACCTCACACCTGCCAAATAGTTAAAATCAAAAACTCAAGAAATAAGTGTTGGTAAGAATGTGGCAAAGAAGTTATCAATGCCTACCATATCAGTTCCATTGAGATAAAAGCAAATTTAATATTATATTAATATGCCAAATTAGGGCAACCCTGTCGGACCCTTCTCACACTTGAGAGCTTTTTCTATATCTTCACTTAACAAATTTCTATCGCTTTACTCACACACACACACAAAAATTATATTAATATGCCAAATTAAACAGATATTTCTTTATTTGCTCCCAAAATATACTGTCCCTTTTGCCTATCTTCAGTGAAAATCCATAAAAGTAGATTCCACATTCATAATTACAATGTAAATAATGTTATTTGATAATGTGAACAATTCACTGGCATTTTGTATATATGAATAGACATGTACATGTTGAATCGGAGGCTAAAATATCTATATGATGTGCTTTTTCTATACTCATCATACATACATGCCAATATGATACATTGCTTTAAAAGTAGAACAATGAGGGGTGCCTGGGTGGCTCAGTGGGTTGGGCCTCTACCTTCGGCTCAGGTCATGATCTCGGGGTCTTGGGATGGAGCCCCGCATCGGGCTCTCTGCTCAGCGGGGAGCCTGCTTCCTCCTCTCTCTCTGCCTGCCTCTTTGCCTACTTGTGATCTCTCTCTGTCAGATAAATGAATGAAGTCTTTCAAAGAAAAAAAAAAGTAGAACAATGAAAAAGTTAATTCAGAAAAACAAAAATTACCTATGTTATACCCTAAAATTTTTTAAAAAATCAACTTTGTATGCACTTTTCTTTACGAAGCTTTCTCTGAACTAAAATGGTCCAAATTAGTACACAAAAGAGAGATAGAGGATATGTTTATTCTTTGTAAAACTTAAAGCAAATTTTTAATGTCATTTTTATATCCTTAATTATGATGTTTAGCATTTTATGCATCTATGTCACCGATACATTGTAAGTTACAATGTCATGATGCCTACTTTAAATCAGTCTTGGAACATGAAGATGTATGATTAAATCAATTAATTGCTAGCTAATTATTTTATAGATCCTGACTGGCTAACTGCACTAATCTACAAACGTTAATAAGTTTTTATGTAGGAGTTAAATATTTTGTTTTTTTTAAATAACAAAGGCAGTAAAGTGTAAAAGTCATCCATTCTTAGAAGATAATTGAAAATATCAGCTTAAATGCATGAATATTCTGAACTTCAATCACTTACTAAAAGGTTTTTGTCATACTTGTTGATTGATAAGAGTTAATACAAAGAAGATAAGCTGAAAGCAGAAGTCTAATGATGCCAACTACTTTAGGTGTCTTTAAGCACTTTTGTTTTAAGGTTAGGTTAACATAATTTATTGTCCTATATTTATCATTCATAGGTAACTCAGCTTTTTCCTATGCATTGATTCATCTCCTTATAAATTCTATAAACAATGGGAAATGTGAATAATTTTCACCTTGTAGAAATCCTTCCATTTCTCAAGCTATGTATGCTCAGTTGCTCTCCTATTGTCACTCTGCAAGTCGATATTAGAGTCAAGATACATGGCCTGTAGTTCCCTAGTCCTATATATGTCCTCAGAGTATTCAATTATACACTAGAGAGCAATGGCAAATATTAACAGTGATTTATGGTAAATCGTTAGCTATTGTTCCATTATCCATTTATCCCATTGAGAGCTTTGCCTATTTAGAAATTACTGCACCTCCACCCCCACTTTATTTTTAAGGAAAAGATCTATTGAGGATATTAGTAAAATCATGACAATTCAGGGGTTTGGGCAAGCCCATTGTCCAAAGTAGAGGAATATGTGTCATATTTCCCATTAGAAAAATAACAACTGGAGAAAATGCTACTGCTTTGTTCTGTTCACCTTTGTTCTCTTCAGCTTTTCAGTGGGTGTTCCCATCAGAATCATTGCTCATCTTTTCATTTATCAAGCAAATCATTGCTTAAATTTCTTTTCTGCTGTTTTCTTCCCTATACTTCACAGCAACACTCCATTTCAAAAAGCTGCCAGCCTCAATGCTCACATTGTTACTATCTCCTCTGAGTTCACAGGTTAAAATGAAAAAAAATTATTAGAATATTATAGTATCTTGGAAAAATAGAACTACATCTGATCTTAGAGGTCATTCATTGAATCAGTAATTCTCATTTATAGGTGAAGTGGGGCAGAGGTAGGGGTGTGTGCAAATGTGTAGGTCACAGTTTCCTTGGCTAACAAAGAACTTAGAGTAAGGCTTGGGTTCAAGTTCTTATGTGGCAAAAGCCACCCTCGAGACTTGAGGTCACAGTTGTAGAGATGATAAATGATAGCCATTCCATCTGTGAATTTATAAGTATGATAATGTAGATAAAGGTATTTTGAACATACAAGTTATTACTACTGATAGCTACGAAGAGATTAAATGAGATGTAAAGAAAAAGAATGACTTTCCTGAAAGTATAGAGATAGAGTTGGGACCAGAGTGTTGGTTGGGACTACAACTGGTTCTGGTTTTACAACTGCTGTGTAACAAACTACCCCAAAACTGAGTGACTTAAAACAATTTTATTTTGCTCCCTAGTTTGAGATTCAGGAATTGAAGAACTCGCTGGGTAGTCTGCTCTTGCAGCCTCTTCTGTAGTTGTAATCACATGTCAGCTGGAACAGACTCAGTCATTGGAAATATGACCTGAACAGGACATTTGAGATGGCCTACTAATGGACAGCAGTGATGCTGGCTCTTGGCTAGGATTTCACCCGGATCTGTCCACGGAAGCACCTATGAATGGCCTCCCCAGTGTGAGGGTCTCAGGCTAGTTAGACTTCTTACATGGTGTATGGCTCCCCTCAGAGTGAACATGTCAAGAAAACCAGCGGGAAGTTACGAAACTTCTTAATGAACTAGCCTTGGAAGCACCCAGCATCATTGCTACCATACTTTATTGGTCAGAGCATTCACAATCCTACTCAGATTCAAAGGGAGGTGACATAAACCCCAGATTTCAGTGGTAGGAGGGACAAAGAATTTGTGATCATTTTAAAAACCTACCATATTCTGGTTTGGGTCTGGTGTGCACTGTCATATTCTGTCACTCCTACTGAGAAACTATGAAAAGTTATCATTTCCCATATCTCTATGAATGGCCAGATACATAGTTCTCATGGTAGAAGTACAGTGGACCTGAGAATAAGAAAAGTGCCATATTTCATACATTTAAAATTTAGAAAATATCATTCAACAGAAAATCAACAATATGTAACTGAGTACAGCTGCATGAGACTTGAAACCTAGGTACCAGAAACACAACAAAACAAAATGCCCTCAAGTCTAGTGGGAAAGGAAGAAAAATAAACATGAATTAAAAATAATGTTGTTAAGTTGCTACAACAGAAATATGCACAATTTGGGCTCTGCAAAGGCTTTATTGCATAGGAGGTTAAAGAAACTGTTGCAGAGGACTGGGATTAGAGGGGCATCTGGAGGGATCATTGACCAACAAGGTGGCCAGACCTCTCCCTGTCCGCAGACATGGCATTCCAGATACACATACATTTGATAAGCCAAAAACTATGAACAGAAAATTCAAGTTAAATTTGATATGGCTATGGTGTAAGACAAAAATGTGGTCATTAAAGAAGATGAGTCTCGGAAGTTAAGAAAGAGCCAGAAATAGAAGTCTCTTCTATCATGGTCTTGAGTTTGTATATAAAGATATATACAGTCATTTAATATTAATAATGTAACTCAAACAACTGGAAAGTGGGCTAGCATTATTAGATTCCTTTGGGGATACTTTCAAACAATGGAAACAGTGTGATTAAAATATTTCAAAGTAATGAAAACTGCATGAAGTTACAACCGAATTCGGAACAAGGAGGAAGCATATTTAAACAAACCAAAGATGGTGAATACAAAGCCTATATGAAACATAAATGAAACTGGATTGAAGTCGGGTGTTGACTTAATCTAACTTTGCCATGGTATGTGTTGGGTTATGTTTGAATCATCTAGTATTTTCATTTACATACAGTAATCAAGACAGAGTAAGCGACAAGGAGAACAGATTCTACATTTTAATTCTCCAGGGGCAAAACACATGGTCCTCACTTCAATTGGCTCCTGCGATTTTACTGTATGTGAGCTGGCTAATTGAAGTGACTGAGGGTTTCCTCTATCAGGTACAAAACAAAGATCCTTTGTGGTTGAAATTTTCTGCACGTGGAGTGTGTTAAAGTTAGGATAAATATGCAGGGTATTGTTTACAGCTCAAAGATTTAATTATTTGTAAGAAGAATGCCTGTTGAAAATGAGTGGGATGCAGGACAATAATTTAACAGGAGCAACTGGGGCTTCAATGCACAGGCTCAATGCAGTAGAACAGAACTTTGCTCCCTAAAGTGTGTTTTACAGAGCAGCAGCATAGACATCACTTGGGGGCTTGTGAGAAATGCCGCATCTCAGGTCCCAACAAATCAGAATCCACCTTTTAACCAGATTCCCAGATTCCCAGGTGATTCCTATGGGTGTTAAAATTTGGGAAGCCAAAAAAAAAAAAAAATGTGGGAAGCTTAGATAATGGGTACAGGACACTGTAGGTCTAGGATAACCCTGAAGAGTGAAGTATAGACCTTTTGCATTTATTTTTGTGAGTTCGTTGAAATAAAATGAGTTAAGTCTCGAAGGGGAAGAAAACACATGAAGGAACATACAAAGATGAGAAAAAAAATTCAAAAGCAGTGGTGATTGCACAGGTCATTAAGAGGGGGTAGAAGTCATGTGTATAATTGCTTTATATATATGAAGAGTGGAATTAAATAATGGAGAGTTAGAAGTAGTCTAACTACTAATAGTTAGAATAGTCTGCTATCCAGTGCCTACGACATTGGTTGGCACATGGTAGACATTCAATACCAATATTAATTGAGTGAAAAGCTGTACATATATCACTGAATCACATAAAGTGATTTTGCATACATTATTGCACTTTGAGTCTCACAACATCCCCGTGAAGTAGGTAGAATGGGTACTTGGCATCATTAGACAAATGCTTTCAACTTGTCTACTTTGTAATAACTTAAAATCAACAGGTATGACAAAACCTTTTAGTGCATGATTGATGTTAAGAATATTCATGCATTAATGATAGCATTTTCAATTGTCTTCAAAGGAGGATAATTTTTACATGATACTGCCTTTGTTTAAGAAAGACTAAGATAGTTAACTGCTATATAAATGCTAACTTTGAATAGCGAATTTACTCGGTTAATTAATTTTCCAATATGTAGCCTACTTTGCTACTTTCAAGGATTTAAAGCAGGCATCACGAACAATGTAATTTAAAATATATGCGGGAGATAGGTTAGAGACATACCATACTTCGTCATTATTGAAAGGAAATTGAAAAGGACATAATGTCATAGTTGATTCTGGAAACCAGGGGCCACTTTTTGCATTTCTTTCACCTGGGTGCAGAACCTTTGTCCATTAGGCTCCTTTAACATAAGCATAGAAAACAGAATATTGAGAATGTTGAAGTACGGTGAAATAGTAACTTTTTAAAATCACAGGTGGGACTAGGATTTGAAGTTACTCTTTCTGATTAAAAACTGAGAAAATACTCCTCTGTGGTAAACCTCATTTTTAATTTCAATTTTGAGACATATTGTTTCATGTGTATCTGACCAAGAGATGGTTTTTGTAGTTATTAGGGACTCTCCATGTAAATCTGGACCACATTTTCTTTTTTTTTTTAAGATTTTATTTATTTATTTGACAGAGAGAGAGAGAGAGAGAGAGAGATCACAAGTAGGCAGAGAGGCAGGCAGAGAGAGAGGGGGAAGCAGGCTCCCTGCTGAGCAGAGAGCCCTATGTGGGGCTCGACCCCAGGACCCTGAGATCATGACCTGAGATGAAGGCAGAGACTCTAACCCACTGAGCCACCCAGGCGCCCCTGGACCACATTTTCAACATAAATTGCCCCTCAAAACAGTTTGCTCATGTTAAAGGAATAAGTAAAAGCTGGAATTCTCATTGTAGAGAAAGAACAAAAGTAATTCAAGAACATATGATTGGTTTATTTTGTTGGATAAATATTTGATTCATATAAAAGTATACTCGATTTTGCATTTTAATAAGTGAATAATTTTTTCTTTGATATTGAGACTTTTTTATATTGTTGAGGAAAGACACTTTGTACATGAAAAACCAAAGAACTTTTTAAAAAAATTCATAGTGCAATCTTATTCTTCCAATGTATTGTTCATTCTAAACCTGCTCAAATTCACCATAAGCAAAAGCAATTAAAAAAATTAATTTAAAGGATAATTAGGTTTTCTGTTCCATCTTTAGCTTTAATTGTCTAAAGGCTTAAAAGTTCATATTTTTTTAAACATCTGAACTGGATACTAATCTCTGGAATCAAATACAGTCAACCACATTATAAAGCTCAACTTGTGTTGAACTCTACCAAACTACTTAGTTTGGGAAGATTTTTCTGAAGATGAAAAAGAAACTGTTTTACTCCACTGATACCCATAAGGGTCCACTGAGGTTATCCAATAAAAAAATTATAATTATAATTGCTACCATATTTTCTACACTGCCTATGAACAAGGTACTCTCTTGGGCACCTGATACACGATGTCTCAATTCTTATAGCCATCATTCTAAAAAGTGTTATTATCTTCAAATTATAGAAGAGGAAATGGAAACTTAAAGAAGTTAAATTTGCCAAAGGTCACAACTCAGGCTTTATTTTAAATACTGTGTTCTTTTTACCATGGCTGACGGCTTATTGCATTATACAAAGTCACAACTTCAATAAATTAGCATTTGCATTTTCAGGGGATCGCAGAGCTTAGCATATCTGTAAATCTCTTAAGAAGACTCCTTTAGATAAAGAAAATGAATAACAGTATTATTATACATTAATACACAATAATTATACAATTACACAATAATATAATAAAATCTAGTTCTGAGAAAAAAGACGGTATATAATATTTAATTTTGAAAGAAATGGTAGGGAATTTCCTCATTTTAAAGTTAGCTAGGGCAATTAACTTTTGGAATGGTTATATGGCATATGCACAGTGGTAAAGACACTATATATTTTATTTTCTAAAGCAGGACCCTTTTGAGACTGAAAAGGAGTAAACACCAGACAGACGGTTGGACTGCAAACTTTAACTTGGACTGTCCTGGGCTATGGGATGTATGGTCATCCTATACACAGGAAGTTATAAATGTTGATAAAATTGAATTGGTGAATGAAAGAGAGCTGAGACTAACCTGAACTCTTCCTCGAAGTACTTTTTTCTCTAAGGTTTGAATTAAGTAATTGTATATACCCTATGGAATATTTTTTTTTTCTAGAAGAGGTGTGCCAAATAAGGGCTTGGAAGGTTTGTCTGATGCTATTTATTGCTCCCTAGTTATAGCGTGATCTGATGTAATTAATTACCTTTGAAAAAGGATGCTTTAAAAAAATTAAAGACTATCCCAGGTTAGAGAAAAAAGGGGAGATAAAATGCAGGAATGATTCAACCTTTTATGTCCTCCTGATTCAGAAGCTATATAATTTCCCTCTTAATCAAACTGCACTGTTCTTAAGTCATATTTAAAACATTTAAACCATATTTAAAACATTCCGTTAAGTACTAAAAAAAAGTTGTAAGAACAATAAACGGACCACATAAAAAATAAATCTGCAAATACTAAATAATTTTCATTGTGTTAAAAATAATTTATATAATTTTAAAACTAATAAAATTGAATTGACTATTCAATAAATGGAATTTTATATCATGTTTGTTATCAGCTAAATAATTCATTATTCCATTTTATATACACACTCTTTAATTAACTTACTGACTCAGAGGTAAGATGCTGCTAATCCATTCATTTCCCCAAGCCCACAAAGGAAAAAAAAAAAAAAGTACAAAACGTGTGTGAGTATAAGAGCAAAAGGTTAGGACTTTAATATGAAGGAATTTTTAATCAGAGGAGAAAGCAGCTGGTTGAGGTTCTCTCTACCTCCAACTGGAGATCCCAGATTGCATGGTGATTAGTGACACCTGTTTCCTACTAGCTTTTTCCTGAATCAGGCAAAGCATGAAGTTGGCTATAGAAGTGTTCTTGGCATTTTGTTGTACTTTCTTTAAAAACCACATTTTCTTTAAAGTCAGATATTTATTTTTAGCCATGGTGTGTGTATTTAAAAAAAAAAAATCAGAGGTTAAATTTGCCTGCAGGTAATAGGAAACTATTTTACAAGGGGAAAAAGGGAGGATAGTGGTTATTTTTTTCTTTCAGTAATTTGGAAAGAGTCTATTTATACTAAACTCATAAATGTTTTAAAGTTTTTAAAAGATTCACCTGAAACTTACTGTTCTCAATATTATTTTATTATCAGAATCATATTATCTACATGGAATCATTGAGAGAACTAATAGCTCTGCATGACCACAAGTTCGCCTCACTCTTGATTCCACTGTGATTTCGTGACTCCTTTGTTTCATCTACCACTTCCTTGGAACCTGTATTCATTTAGTTTCCTCCTTCCACATGTCAGAGTTGGAATGGACTTAAAAGACAATCTGGTTCAACTTGGCCATTGCATAGGTGCGAATTTTGAGGCCCAGAAAAGGGAAGTTACTTATTCAAGATTTTACATCTTTAAAGGGGCAGAGCTGAAACTAGGGTGTGGTACTTTGTTATGGCAAACTAATACGAGGGACTAGGTAAAGCTAATCAAGGATCAGGGGATCTATTGGATTAATCATGGGATCAGTGATCCCACTGATTTCAAATTCTTTATGAAGTTTACGAAATTATGGTCCAAGGAAGAGGGGCCCCCTTTCTAGGTAGTTACAACAAAGAGAGACTCGAACCCAAGTTCTCAAACCCCCAGTTCAGGTGACCACTTTCTAATGCCCCATGCTATGTTTCATGCACATAAACCCCACCACAAAGATAGTCTGTAGAAATCCTGGGTCCCAGGAGATAGACCTTTCAGAAATTACATTTACTGCTTATGGTTTTGTCAGGTACATGATTGCTTTTCATGTTTCTGCTCCATGAAATGAATACATTTATTTAATGACTTTTACACAGCTCCAACTATGTACTAGGCACTGTGTTATAATTAAATATTTACCTATAAGTCCACAACTGCTTCTACAACTTTAATCACCTATTGCCAACCTGAAATATGCATTAAGATATATGTAAATCTGCACTCCTAATCTTAATAGCACATTCCAAAATTTAAAAAAAAAATCCACATTATACTAGTAACTCATGATTAAAGAGAAGCAGTGGTATAAGGGAAAAAGCAACTAAAATTATTGTCAGAAAATACTTTAGTCGTTTATTGTTTAAATTCTGACATTTACTTAAGTCATGTCATCAAACATGAGCCAAAGACTTGACTATATTTTAGGGACAAGGTAATATTTAGTATAGAGTAGAGCAAGAAAAAAATTATTAGAAAAAACATAGGGCTAAAATTATGTTTTATTAAATATTAAATTTAAAATAAGAATTATAAGAGGACTTCCAGTTTTAACTTTTCTATTTACTAGCTTCTACTGTGGCAAAACACAGTCTATCTGAACTTCACTTTCTTTATCTGCAAGCAAGAAAATTTGACTCATTTTTTTAAGATTCCTTCTAGCTCCACCATGATTGAGATTTGAAAGAGTAAATATAATTTCAAGCTATGATCTATTTAGTCAAGAATTGCATTAAACAGAGGATAGCTCAAGAGATACAGAACTACTTTGATATCCACTTCATTTTTTTTTAAAGATTTTATTTATTTAGTCATGAGAGACAGAGAGAGAGAGACAGAGGCAGAGGGATAAGCAGGCTCCCTGCTCCCCAATGCAGGACTTGATCCCAGGACCCTGGGATCATGACCTGAGCTGAAGGGAGATGCTTAACTGACTGAGCCGCCCAGGCACCCTTGACATTTACTTTAAAACAATATGCGTGCTCTGTCCTTACTACACGTAATGGAATGCAGGCACAGAAGTCATGTGTGTACGTGTGTATGTTATGTGTGTGTATGTGTATGTGTGGAATGTAGTTATATGGGGGACAGTTACATATATATACAGCATATATATATATATATATATATATATATATATATACAGCATATATATATATATATATAAAATTCCCATTTTTATATATACACACGATTCCCTTTTAATAGAATTAAAGAACATGTGTTCATATAAAGCTGTTCCCACTAGAATTCCTTAGTGTGTGATCTTCATTTAAAAAAAAAAAGAAGAAATCAATGGACAATAATGTCTGTTGCTAGTGACATGATGGTGTATTATGTTAAGGTCTGTATCAATCACATGTCTGTATTCCAGCTTTTACCATGGAGGTTTCATTTTCCCAACAGAGAGCAGGATAACCATTGCAACTAATGAGAAGGTGACTCATTGGTGCAATTTACAAGAACTGGTTAGTAGAGGTTCAGCTACTTAGGGAATTTCTGGAGCCTCAAGGATGTTACTTTATCCCTCAAAGTACTGCAGCCGGCAAGGACACTTACATGAAGAGTTGGAAAGATGAACAAGAGATATGGTGGTCAAAGGCAAAACCTGAGAATATTCATTGGTAGGCCATGTCTATGAACCTAAGTGGAGCTATAGTTCTCACCTTTCTAGTCAGCTTCCTTTCGCCTGAGGAAAATTTCTCTGTGCTAGCACAGGCCAGTCTTGCTCATCTAGTCCCGAAGGTCTCCTCCCAACATCTTTGTTCTATAGAAGACATTCCTGATAATGACTTTCAGAGGTATTGAAAGTGAAGAGTGCTGCAAAAATGGATATTCTCTTTCCCCCTTGAAACAAAATTATGCAGTTTTCTTTGTCAATGTCAATTTTAGGTGTCTTCCCCACAGATGATTTAAGATGCTGTTTATTGGGGCGCCTGGGTGGCTCAGTGGGTTAAAGCCTCTGCCTTCGGCTCAGGTCATGATCTCAGGGTCCAGGGATCGAGCCCCGCATCGAGCTCTCTGCTCAGTGGGGAGCCTGCTTCCCTCTCTCTCTGCCTGCCTCTCTGCCTACTTGTGATCTCTCTCTCTCTCTGTCAAATAAATAAATAAACTATTTTTAAAAAAAGATGCTGTTTATTTGTTTTGCATCAAGTTATGTTTTACATTTCCTTTTTTAGTCTGCCTTTAATGAAATATTAGTGTATATCTTTATCTATTATTTTAACTTTTTATCTTTTGAAGACTTAATCTGGACCAGGCAGTATGCAAAATGCTGGGGACACAATGCCCTCTAGAAAGTTTACAAGAGGCAAACAGAGAACTAAATAGAAGACAATGAAATTAAGTTGGATAGAAATTGCTCAATCGGCCATTGGGACAGGCATGGGTGGTAATGTTAGATGAGTCTTTCTAATAAATGTGATTAGATGATACAAAAAAAAAATGAGTGAGGTAAATTAGGTGGGAAAAGAAGGTGGGGGAAGGGGATGAATGGACAAAGAATGAAGGAACATCTTCATTAGAATTTCTCGAATTCTTTCTGCTTTTATAATTCTGGTTCTTTCTTAGAGGCACCTTATTGCTATCCTTATACAAATCATGTCTTTTACAGAAAATTTTGTTCCTGAAGGCTTACTAGGGAAAAAGCTGACAACTCCCCTAACAACACTGATGACTCAAATTCTAGCCCTTACCCTCACTTCATCACTCCCATTGAGTGAAATCTCTCCATGGCTTAGAAGATTTCATCACCTTTCTCTTAGGATGAGTTCAAATAACTCATTCATCATTTATTATGTTTGTTTCCTTCTTCTCTCTCCCCAAAATTGAAGCACTCTTTTTATTGTTTCAGAAAAAAACAAAACTGGGGTGCCTGTGTGGCTCATTCGTTAAGCATCTACCCTCGGCTCAGGTCATGATCCCAGGGTCCTGGGATCAAGTCCCACATCGGGCTCCCTGCTTGGCGGGAAGCCTGGTTCTCCTTCTCCCACTCTCCTTGCTTGTGTTCCCTCTCTCATTGTGTCTTTCTCTGTCAAATAAATAAATAAATAATCTTAAAAAAAAAAAGAAAAAAACAAAACAAAACGATAATGGTATATTTTATTAACAAAGCAACTTGTTACCTGGTTTTAAACATTAACTATTTTTCTATAAGTGAATCCCTATTTAGCTACTAGAGGGGGCTATTGTTATAAGGTCAAGATGAATGATTCTCATAACTTTGTGACATTTACCAGAAATTCAAGTCAGGCTAGGACCACCAACTCTACCTCTAAGCAGTAGGGACATTAACCCAACGCCGTCTTTCTTTTCCTTGGTGACTAAAAATGGAAAAGGACTGGTACAATTAAGGATCTGAAGTTACACACACTCTTCTTTTCCTTCCATCTAAGTTGGTCCTATCTTTATTTCTGGTGAACACCTTATGAGTTCTATGCCCTGATCTCATGAAATTTCTTTTTATAGACTTGGAGGGCATGAACATAGCATTAGAACTGTAAGACCTATAATGAAATCCCATTTCATTTACTTCTTC